>JAQQZR010000037.1:9695956-9725788 GCA_030068235.1 Notoglanidium macrostoma | reverse complement strand
TGTGTGTGTGTGTGTGTGTGTGTGTGTGTGTGTGTGTGTGTGTGTGTGTGTGTGTGTGTGTGTGTGTGTGTGGAGCAAGGAGGGAAGTCATTTTAGCTATGGCTGGAGGCTAAAACATAATCAGCTCATTTTATGCCCCTCGTTGCTATCTCCTCTCTCACCCAACAGGATTATTTATGATTATCTCAGTTGTCTTTAACAGGTCCTGCCCTGGCTCAGAACTTGTCACAAATTGTCAACTCTCAAATATTTCAACCCTTCACGCAACTCTTCACGAACTTTTACCTACACTGGGCCTTCAAAACACCTGAGATTTGCTTGAGTATTTTATAAAACAATGCTGCAGGAGTCTGTCAAAACTTGAGGTGCCATGACTTGTAAAGATCATGAGATGTTTTCTCTTTATTTGAAAGCGCAGAACCGACCATTTGAGACTGCTGTATTTGTTTTTTATATATATATTCTGATCTTGCACGATGTCCATTTGTCTTGACTAACAGCATATTCATGAAGCTTTGACAAATATTCTATCAAGTATCTGTTTTCCTATATGTATTATCACATTATCTTTCTATTTCACATAGAAGTTTGGAAATGGGTGTTCCTCAACTGAAGTGCTGGTGTTCCATGTGGATTGCAAAGGTTTACAGTAGCATTCTCACTTCATTTATTTAAGAAACGAGTTTGTCAGCTGAATTATTTGCCTTCAAATGAAATTGGTAATCAATTTTGCATTCATGTTTACATAACACAGTTAGGAAACACTAATGTATCTACAACTTTGCTTATTTAAAAGCCCCTATGTCAGCTAAATGCATTGAAATTAAAGTTGATGTTCAAAGCTTAATGAATGTATTGTGCTTGATGAGGATTAACATATTAACCTAATGGTAATAGAATTATAAGTGAAGATTCTTCTGAAATTGCGCTCACATTTGCAAATTTGATATGTGTTTTATAAATACTCCAGCATTGTTATGCTTTTGAATGATGAATGTATTATGAAAGCATAATGTAGGAATCTGTCTAATAAAGTGTTCACTCATTATCATTTTTTGGATGCTCTAAGTAGGCCAGCTCAGTGACTCTACATTAATATGCTTTAGTATTGAAACAGCAATATGAAATAAAAACGATCTCTGTCCCGGCAAGCACTTTTGTTCCGTATCAGAAACAATCTCTGTCCACACTAACACGCCTGAAAATGCATGTCACATGACCATTCACATACAGTAAACTGGGCATGCATGTGCCAGTAAAAACATTGTCTACTCTACAGTCGGTTGCCTAGCTGCAGATTGATCGAATAATAGCTTGCCTCCTGTACATGTAGCCAGTTGCAACATTATAAAATGCAGAATTTAACTGCACAACAGCTGCTAGCAAAGACAACAAGGTCAGCAACATTTGTAATTCATTATCCATGCTACATTCATCACTGGTAGATGAGGCTGATGCCATTTGTTTACTTCTGGAAAAGGGTCAGGTGATGGGAGTGTGGTGAATCAGGGAAAGATACGTTGTGACTGATCAGGAGCGCCAATCAGGAAGCAAACGTGGGTGTCAGCATCATTGTTTCCAAAAGCCTCCATTTCTGGCCACCCACACTAAAACATTTTCAAACAAAAATGGGGCCAGAAACATTTCCAAAAATGCTTTAGGGACTCAAGAACACCGGAGAATGGAGAACGGATGCCAGCCATAAACATAGCAAAAGTGATGCATTTTAAAACTAAAGCATATTTCTTCTACAGTCCCTGGATTTCTCCCACTGTCTAAAAACATGCAGTTTGTAAAATTGGTTAATGCTTGTCAGAAGGTGTGAATGAGTGTACATTGACCAGTTTTGACATTGTGATGATATTTGGCACAAGGAAAACTGTTGTGTTGGTGGTGGTGTTGTTGTGTTACTTTTAAGCCAAAAGCTTTCCTTTCGGTTACTGAGGTTAGCGTTAGATTTAGGGGTAGGTATTGCATTAATTAACTGCATTCAGTAGAAGGTCCTCACAAGTATAGTAAGACAGACATAGGACACAAGGATAGTAAGGATAGTAAGTGTGTGTGCATGTGTGAGAGAGAGAGAGCGAGAGAGAGAGAGAGAGAGAGAGAGAGAGTATCCTTGCTATGGGGGAGAAGCTGATTTCAGTTAGAGAAGACATTTGGTTGGATTGAATCTATCCTGTGAGGAAATGTCACTTCACAATCTTCTTCCCTGTTCATCTGTGTGCCCATATGCAGACCTAATTATTTACCCCGCTGTCATAGTACAAGGTCATGCTTGTTATACCACCATCCAATTCGCAAATCACATTTCTTACAAAGAGAACTAATCTAATTCTTTCAGAAGCAATTATCTTGATCTGAGGGCCTGCTTGAAGATCCACCGCCCTGCACAGATGAAGGTGATGACTTTCATTTAGTATCACACTAAGAATGTGACAGTGTCCCATGGCTAACTTAAACTGTCAGTCTTTAGCTCCGTCTGCAAAATTGAGCCAAA
Organism: Notoglanidium macrostoma; assembly: GCA_030068235.1. NCBI lineage: Eukaryota > Metazoa > Chordata > Actinopteri > Siluriformes > Auchenoglanididae > Notoglanidium > Notoglanidium macrostoma. The sequence goes on along the minus strand of JAQQZR010000037.1, from coordinate 9,723,288 downwards.
TTAAAGAACGACTCAGTTATGGATTTTGGCCAAAATAATTATGCACTATCAAGCACTAGCATGGCCGTAACAGATGATGCTGGGGGAGGACTAAGTTTCCTTGGCATCCATCCACATGCATTTTTCAGGGACAGGAGTAGTTGGGACTTTTTTCCTAGATACGAGCAGAAACCACATAATGACTCGTGCCAAGTATGGGTGAGATAATGAACAAATAAGACTGGAGGCGGAAGGCAGCATAATGTAAATTTAACAAGATGCACTAACTGACTTCAGTAATTGGCTTCTATTGTGGTATAGGAAGAAATGTAACAAGCATTACATGTATTGTACTTAGACACTGACAATAACACAGTGTTATGATTGAATACAAAATAAATTGCAAAAATGATGACTTAGTAAAGGTTTATGTCCAAGTCTCTTCCTTTTATGTTTCTCTATTGCCATCTCCTGGCCAACATGAGCAAATAGACTTGCTCAGATATGTACATTTAGATTTTATTTTTTCCAATTATAATCTAAATGGGATGCATTTGCATTTGACATTTGTATTAAACATGCTATCAAATGTCTGTGGCCAGATGGAACAAGTGCAAGTGCAAGTTTATGTGTTCTTTTCTCTAATTACTTAGCTGCAATAGTATGTGTAAATAGAAGCAGATAATTAAAGAAATGAGATCAAGAGTGCTCAGTGTTCCCCATTACGTTAATGAGAAGGCAGCAAGCAGGGTGTGACTGATTAGTGATAATCAATCAGATCGATATATGTTTATATCCATATAAATAAAGACACAGCGACGTTCATCGCAGTTATAAATGTTGTAATCACACTGGAAACCAAAATTAATTTATGTCATCTGGCTCAAAATACTTGTCTAAATACGATCTGAGATTTAATGGTCAACTTAAATTACACTGGCTGTCAAAAGTATCAATCTAGTTTTTAATTAATGAGCACTTGTATACATTCATAATTAAACATACAGAATATAAAAAGTAAGCAGGTTTAATATAAATAAACTAATAACATATTTCTGACAGTAACAAAATTCTCAGAGTTGATTTTCCAGAGTTATTAAAAGTGTTAAATATAGAGTTGAAATGACACTGTAATAATATGGTATATCACTAAAGGAATCAATTGAGTAAGAGAGTTGGTGTTATTGAGTTATGAAACATGCTTTGGTGTTAAGCATATATAAGAGTTCAAGAGTTAAGAGTTCATTTTTAACTCTGCATAGAGTTATTTTAACTAATTGCTCTGTGAGTTGTATAATTAACACTTCAGAAAGTGTTAAATTAACACTGCAAAGATTGGGACAAAATAAACACTAGCATAGTGTTGAAATGACTCTTAAAATGAGTTGATTTAACACTATAGAATTTGTTGTGTAGAATATTACTGTAAATATACTAGATCCGGTATGTCTGCGCATTGCTGTAAGCCGAAAACAAATACTGATGGAAGATTTTTTCTTCTTATTATTAATATCATATATTGTTAAATATTTTATTGGTGTAGATGTGAGTCAAGATAACTTCCGTTTCAGACTTTCAGCCGTTCATTTCATGCTTACAGCCGAGCACATGCTTTACATGTTACGGGTGATCAACCTATGCATGTGAACATGAAAAAAATCACAGTTTCTGAAACTTTTGTATATCCAGCAGAAAGCTTTTTTGTTTAGTTTGGCTTATGCTAAACATTTATGCAGAACTAAAAGACTGATAAATGTCTATTCTGCAATAACTTTGCTTTGTGAGGAATTGGTGATGTGAGATTTCAGGAACGTCATCTAATCAGGTGAAAATGAAACTGCATATTGGGAGGAGGCCCAGATCCTGACAGCATGGTGTGACACCAACAACCAAGACCAATGAAGTCATTGTGGAATTTAGTACCATTAAAAAGACCACTCACAGTCCAGTAACTATGAAAGCAAAGGTCGTAGAGAAAATCTACAGTTTCAAGCTTCTGGGAGTCACCATCACAGAGGACCGCTCCTGGACTGACAACACCTCAGTGGTAGTAGATAAAGCACAACAACAATGCCTCTACTTTCTGAGAAAACTAAGGAGAATTAACCTCCCACAAAAGCTGATGGTAAATTTTACAGGTGAACTATAGAGACCAGCTTGATTAATTACATGACAGCCTGGTACAGCAGCTGCACAAAAGCTGGAAAAAAAAGCCCTGAAAAAGGTCGTAGAAAAGGCATAAGATATTGTTGGCTTTGAATTGCCATCACTGGAACACCTAGATGAGACTCTCTGTGTGAAGAGGGCCAAAAACATTTTTTGGACACCACTCAACCTGGACGTAACTTCTTTAAGCTCCTCCCATCAGGTAAGTACTTCAAACTAATCTGTACACAGACTTTTTCCCAACTGCCATAAACCTGCTGATCTCTGATATCTCCTTGATTTGAGAACTTCTCACTGGATATGGACAATAAGCTATGTTAATAATGTCCATTTCACTGTTTACTATTATGTGCTATACCTATCTATGCTCCTGTACACCTAAAAAATAACCTGTATTGTTTTTTTGGTCATTTTACACTGCATATGGAAATGCAATCTTTGCTAAAAATTTTGAACATGAAATGTATGATTCTTATTTTAGTCCATTTTTTGTTTTTATTTATTATATTGTTGACTAATTTATCTTGTCATGCCTTTTTGATTTTAAATACACCTCTGGGGTTGTCACAAAAAGTAATTTCGTTGTGCCACACAATGACAAAAAAGTACTTGAATATGAACTTGAACTTGAACTAAAGAGTAAAAAAAAAACAGTTTAAGCATGCTAACAACTCCGTTATGGACAAATCACCTATATTTCTCATGTGATACCTTATACATGAGATACTGTATAACATGGGTTATTCAACAAAATCAACAGAAAAATAAATGATGACCCTTTCTCCTGCTGTACCTTATTTGAAGTAGGCACTATGAGATACACAATGTATGATTGGCATTAAAACAGGCTATAACAGGCATGTTAAACAAAAAAAAAAAACTGTTAATAGCACCAATAGAATCCTAAAACTGCACAGAGAATATGTAACAGGTCAGCAGGTCAGACACACTAAGACAGCACACAATTTATTTTGCTAACAGACAATATTTTTTATCACATTCAGCACATTCAGAAAGAGAGATGCGAAACTTTTAAAGTAATACTTAAGTACTATTCAACATGTGAAACCTAATACAGTAAATATATTGCTGTTTGTCTTTTTCATTGGGCCCTAAGGGTACGTACATGTTTGCATGCACCGTGTATATTAATATATGTGTAGATGTTTATAATCATCTAATATGTGAACAGATTTTACTGAAATGCCACTGACCCCAGGACTTGTTAATAATCAGGAACAGCTTGTGACAGAGAGTGACATCACACAAGTATTGAATACCTAAGAATACTTAAGTATTCTCTTAACTCGCTGTACCCAGCATCCAGCCTTGCTGCCTCATCACGTCTCATTCCACACATTTACCTACAATGTAATGTTAATTTTTTTCTTAGAGTTTATGTTTCAAGCTGATACTTTGGTATGTCATGTTGCATTTTGGAATTCAGGGCTTGTTCAAGGCCATCAATAATATAGAATGAATAATTGAATAATGAATCAATAAGAAGAATGAAGACTGGCTAGCTGCATTTAGAGAACCAACAATCTTCTGGATGCAATTAGATTAACTAAACTCTGCTATATCAGCAAGCAGCAATCCATTTGCAATCATTAAGTAAACATAATAACATTTAGTTGTTATAAAGAAACAACGATGTGAAACCTGTGTAAATTCATAATTCAATCAAATAACCAGGAGCATGTTTTGAGTAGTTGAACGATCATTTAATTACATGAGTATATGTAATTGTAGTCATAAATATAAATACATAATCATTGAACAAATATAATGGTATTTCAATGGAAACATAGAGTAGTTGCGTATTGGTTTGATTTACACAGTCAGTCCCTTAGCAAAAGAGAACATTGGATGTTACAATAAGCTAAAGCAAACCAAAGTGAACAAATAAACCAGCTAGTACCACTTAGATATTACTACTGTGAAAATAGCAACATATTCACAGAGTGTAAAGTGTCTGTTTGTTGATGGTCATAGGGGTCAGTAAAATGAACTTCTTTTCAGAATATATGGCCGTCTCGCTTTCTTGGTGTGCAGTTGCCTCTTTAGAATATATGGAGATTTTCGTTTCAGTGGCCTATCACTGTTCTGGTCCACTTCAAGGTATTCTTGGTCAAGCTGAAACAAGAGTCAAGAAAAAGAGAAAGAAATGAAGACAAAAGATTTAGCTGTGCTCATGTGTGGTGTGTGCTGGATGAGTGAAGGTGTAATGAAAGGAATGCAGTCTGTCGTGATTAGTTGTGGTTGTTCATCGGCTCTGCGTTTGTGTTAATACCGTGTGTGTGTTTAAAGTCTGCATCTGCAAATTAGAAAGATGTAACTGTGTGCAAGTATGCAAATACAACTTTTCTTTTACATTCCGTCTCCCACCTCTCTGGGCTGAAGGACTCTGCAGAGGGTCAGAAGGTCATACAGTTCCTGCGATGTCTGGCTCATAGTAGTGGAGACCCTCTGGTTATAAGTGGGCTGGAACATGTTTGTGTTCCAGTCATCCTGCCAGGGAGCACTAACCCTCGCCAGCATCCGGCACATGTTTAGTACAGGCAACTGCCACAGGGGGGAGCTGTGTCTGCTCTGTTGTACCCACAAGCACAGGGAGGGAGGGAGAGGGAGAGAGAGAGAGAGAGAGAGAGAGAGAGAGAAAGAATTGTATATCAAGCTTATTTCTCAAAATTAAAGCAGTATTGTGCTCTACAACAGCAAGCTCACAGCATACCCAGTTAAGGCTTGTTACCGCTTCCCTTCCTATTGCACATTTCCCTGCCTTCAGTGCACTCATTTTATTGCAGCCACATGACCAACTAACTTCATCTAAGCCTGACATGCGGTCCATTAATCCTGTTTAAAGCCCCTGACTGTGTGAGGTCTATAATAAAGCACTCACGAATGGTAATAAGAAGCATAACAGAAACTGAAATAGCTTGTAAATTCGTTTTCTATCCAATTAGCTCGGTTTAAAAAACGAAACATGCAAAACATTCCATATTAGAGCTGAGAGGGCAACTTGTTCTGCTGAGAGACGGCTTTCTCGCTAGCTGAAAGACATGTTATGATGAGGAGATTTCGTTGTGTTCCCTGTGTTCCCATGAGTCCTTTCAGACAGGATGGTTAGCACACTGCATATCTGATAGCCTGTACATTTCATTACATATCTGTATTTGATGTATTTCAAAATAATTAATGTTGTATGTTTCATTGAGCAAAGCACTGGTCAAGCTGAAGAATTGCATTTCAAGCAAATCCCTTAAGTGAGTATGTGGCACTTAATTCAATTCTGAGCTATTATCGAAATCAGTCTCATGTCTCATTGTGAGTAAATTGCGTCAGTTAAGCAAATGTGTCTGGAAACCGATGCAATCAATGATAAGTAGCACACTTCTAGGCTTGCCCACACGCTCTGTCAGCAATATACATCATCACAACCCAAACAGATGTGACCTTGTTCATCAAGAAATTACAAACATCTAGCATTTTATGCTTTGACTTCACATATGAAGCAAATACTGGCTGTCCTGATTAATAGATTAGTGATTAGTGGCACTTCGATCAACAAAGTACATCTATGTATTTTCCAAAGTACTAGGCAATTACTTTTAGTGCCCTTATGCTCGCAGTACTGATAACTAGAAGAGAGCAAAATCTTTAAAACGCATTCACACAGGTAATGAGCCTCAAACTATAATTAGGCTTTATTTCAGGCTGAATGCTCTCAGAGTATTTGATGTCACAGCTTACTAATGTAAAGGTTCATAAAAAATATATCGTGCGTTAAAAAGTGTGTCATGGAGCCAACTCAATATCATTCTGTATACAGTTTAAGCACAATCACTACATTGATCAATTCAGGAAGTTTGGAAGCACTTTTCGCCACCACAAAGTGTAAAATTATGACTCTCACTTGTCCATTTATATAGAAATGAGATTTCAGTTTTTTTGTCCTGAAGATAGAAGTCCCATCTCTAAAAAACAGACATGATTGAAGTCTTACAATAAGGTTAGTCTGTGTGTCCTTCTCTCAAAGGTCAAATCAACACTCCAAAGACTTCCTGCTGACATCTATAGTCACTTAAGCGACCTTTTTACCAGCTCTGTAAGTGAATAGCAATCCCTAGCCCAAATCTCTATTCACCACCAAAACAGTTTCACCAATCTCTCTATATTTTAAATGTTTTAAGAACTTCCAGCCAGCACTGATCATGATCTGAATCGAGTGGCTTTCAGTGTGAAACTATGGTAATACTCTACCTCTGAAGTAAAGAGGCTGCTCAGTGTCTCCTCTTCCATCGCCTCTTTGGCCTGATCAGCATCTAGGAAGAAATAATGGTTACACTGGTTATGTAAGGATATGCCCTATGGAAGAAAACAAGTGAAAACTTAGCAAACCCTATGACAATATTATGGGGAAAATAATTCCCATCCAAACTAATTGCAATAATTGCCCATCTTCACTCTTCACTTCACAATGCAAACAACTGTGTGATCATTCCAACTTGGCCAGACGTGCCTTATACATACACTAACAGGGAGTGTTTATTTCACAGGAAAAGACAGGGAATTGCACACCTTTTCCTGATTTAACTGTTTCGTAAATGGAACCATTTGCAGCACCACTACTATACATGGGGAGGTTGGGTGTAGAGATACTTATTAATTACATTGAACTGCATCATAAAAACAAATTTTATTTACATTTAAACTGAAATAAATGTATTTTTGTTTCTCTTTCCTTTCCTGTTCCTCTCGCTCTCTCTGTATCTCTCTCTCTCTCTCTCTGAGATGACAAATTTTATTTTCTAAGGACAATTAGGTAAAGGAACTAATTGAATAATATATACATTAGATGTGTTTTGCATCTGAGTAAAAATACACAATTACAGACGCATCAGATTCATGTTTCCTCTATACATATAAATGTATTTAACTGAATTAGTGTCAACTTGCCTTCCAGTGATTAAATAAACCATTCAGTTGCACAAATCTTTTGCTGTATATTTGCACTGCTTCTTTTTTCCCCCTCATCTGCTCTAGCTTCGTGAGTTATGAGTTAAAGCAAAGTAACTCAGCTTACAAATCGTTTCTAAACCTACTAATGTTGCCTGATGAGATGTATGGGGTGTGGTAGTAAACCCCAAAACAAAATCTATGGGGTGCTGATGACTGTGCAGTGATGAAGTGCCTACCTGAGCAGAGTCCATTGATGGTCAGAAAGAGAAAAACCACAAAGGTCAACTGCACTGACATCTTGCTGACAATCCCACAGATGTTTTACTTTTAAGCTAGGCCCGAGTCCATAAGGTTATAGGTCAAGACTTAAGGAGTGGAGAGAGTGAACAGGGCAAAGTAAAATGAGAGCGAGAGCAAGATCAGGAAATCAAGATGACTCCAATAAACACTTTCTCTTGGTTCCTTATCCAGCCTGTTGTGCCGTGTGTCCTGTTGGCTTTTTCAGGAATCAACTGAGGAGTGCTGGGCTCCATTCCACCCAGTATATAAGAGCAGGAGTGATGTCACAGGCTGCTTCATCCTACCTCCTCCCTCCCCTCTCCAGCTCTCTCCATCCTTCCCCATCTAGCCCTCTCTCTCATCAGCTGCGCGTCCTGCGTCTTGATGACATCAGATGACACAAGAGAACTGTGTCTGCCACTTCGCTAACTGACGTCAAAACCCTCGTGCCTGCTCATTTTATTCTTTTCTCCTTTTTAGGATGTGAGATGCATAGTTGAATTTATGACATATACAAAAGACATACTGACTGGGTGAGCTGTTTCAAGATTCAAGAACTTTACTGCAAGCACAATGAAACTGCAAGTGCATTTATGGTACTTAAGACTTCACATATACAGTTGCAGTCAGCAGTTTACATACAAAGACACAAATGTCATCATAGACATGAATGTCATGGCAATATTGGGCTTTCAGCGACTTCTTTGAACTGTTCTTTTTCTGTGGCAGAAAGATTTTACAACATACATCTTTAATAGAAAATAACATATTTGGAGCACGTTTTAATTTTGGGTTTTCTGAAACATCACAGGATCAAAATTATACATACAGGGTCAAAGATATACAGACAGCACATCTAATATTTAGTTAAATGTCCCTTAGCATCCTGACCAGATGCATTTGGTAGCCATCAACAGCTTCTGGCAGAATTCTGCTTGGATATTTGACCACTTTACTTAGCAGAAATGGTAGAGTTCAATTACATTCATAGGTTTCCTGGCACAGACCATACTTGTCCACATATTTGGGTAGGGTTGAGATCAGGACTTGTTTTCAGCTTAATATTAGCCTGCTTTATCCATTCCACAACCAGCTTTGATGTGTATTTGTGAATAAATGTTAATGTGAATAAATAAGTCAAGAATAAGATATAATATCAGAAATATAAAAGTAAAGAATCTAAGCAATATAGTGCAAAATACAAGCATTATAAAGTACAACTAACATCTTTAGTGCTCAGTGAAGCTGTTTGGCATGGCAATCTTTGACTCCTCCTCACTCATTACACTCTAATCAGTCCGCCTAAAGTTGTCTAAAACCTTGCTGCTTGCTAGCTGCTTTTGATTTTCTCAAACCGTTTATCTAATGCTTTGGTAATGCTTTGGATACTTACATGCAGTATTAAAACAGACATGTCCCTAATATGTCCAGTTTGTAATCTGATACCAGCTGTGAAAATGTCCATGATACTTCTGCACCATGACATCATCATCAAAACAGAGAGGAGCACTTGCACACTCTGTATAGATGACCTTGGTGTTAGTCAACAGAACAGAAACAAATGACTTAATCTATTATTTCAGCACTGATGTTAATCCCAATAGAGATTAGTCAAATGAAGAGATGACAATGAGGCCTGTGTAATCGAAGTAACACATTGTGTAATACAATGTAATATTTTAATTATTTTAATCAAAGTAATTACACATTTCCCATTGCAAATGTATAATTCATTGATCAAGAATCATGAATCAGGTTTTTTTTTTTCATAAATAGATTAGGGTACATCATAAATGCAGGCTGTAGGCTACCTGTAGATGGTAAATACAGGCAGGTATAAAGACTGGCATTGTGTTCATGGTCATTATTATAAATTTGTATGTCTAATTTAGTCCATGTTAAATTTATTTTAATTGAATTTTATTGAATTTAAAAAATGATGTCTTTTAGTGACATTGGAATGGTATCTAAATGCAATTTTCCTTTAAAATGCAGTGACTTTACACGTTACTGAGGAACAAGTTGAAGAGGAAAGCATATTTCAGTTCAGGAAAGCCTGTAGTTCTCATATATGTATATCCATCCATTATCTATAGCGCTTTATCCATCTGGGTCGCGAAGAAGCTGGAGCCCATCCCAGCATCTTCGGGTGAGAGGCGGGGTACACCCTGGGCAGGTCGCCAGTCCACCACAGGGTCAACACAGACAAACAACCACACACACTTGCATTCAAAAATATGGGCAATTTAGGGTAGCCCTAATCTGCATGTCTTTGGACTGTGGGAGGAAACCCACGCATGCACGGGGAGAACATACAAACTCCACACAGAAAGGTACCTTGGGTGACCAGAGGATCGAACCCAAGACCTTCTTGCCGTGAGGCTAACCACTGCACCGCCCTAGAGAGAGAGAGAGAGAGAGAGAGAGAGAGAGAGAGAGAGAGAGAGAATTTGAGCATATGTATGGGTTTTCAGGACCACCACACAAATTAGGAACAGTTGTGGTGATCTGTCCTGGGGTTTGTTTGTTGTTGTTCTTTTTCTTCTTATTTAATAGTTTTGATTTTCTTAATAAGAATATTACCCAATTATTACCCTCCTCCAGACTTTGCTCTTTGCTGAAGTACATGCACTAATGGCTTAGCTGGTAGGAGAAATGAGTCTCTGGGAGATTAAAGTATTAGCGCATTAGCTTTTGACACATGCGGGTTTCATGCCTGCTTTGTCGTCTTGCCCTGGCTATCTATTTTCCCTTGGGGGAATCCCACGTCGCCATTTTAAGGCGCCGTTAGTTTATCATGACAAGTAAACTTCAACTTTATAACGATGTACAGTACAGGACACGTGTACTTCAAAAGCACAACACTACTAAATAATGGAGTATCCTTCACTCTTATGTGGTTTTTTGGGTTTTTTTCATCATGCTATGAAGTAGAGCAGAGAGCGGATTTGAGATGTAGCCCGACTCCCTCCTCGTAGTGGGACGGCCCATTGACACGGTAGGCTTCCTCAGGCTGCTTTTAACTCTGTTCATAAGTTGTCTAACTTTTCCCCCAGCAGGCAGCCTGCGCTCTGTACTGCTCCTGTGTGCTGGTCTCGCGCTATGGCTCGGATCTGACCGCCTTCACTCTCAATCACAATGGCGCCGTTTGGAAAAAGCTTTCTGAAAGCGCGACTGAAAAGCAGGTAGATATTATATAGCTATCCACATGACATTTCATTTCTTGTAACTTTGTAGGGGTGTACAGGGTTTTTTTTAAACATTTTTATAGACAACAAAAGTAAAATGCTGACTAATTTCTTATTATCTTATACCATGTTTGTCGGAGCTGAGAGTGTTTTGTGTCTGAAATGGGAAAAAAAAAAAAAAGAAATTCTTCCATGTTGTAATGAGAGGACATGCTTACAGTACAGTACAGTGGATCATATGGTGGCTCAGGCTCGAGTTACTGCTCAGCTCTGCTGCTCAGCTCACACAGAGGCAGGTGATTGTGTGTGTCTAGGAAATCTATATGTGTGTTTTAAAGGAAAACTCCACCTAACACATTCAGTGCCTTCAGATAGAAATGGATGTACTTTGTATCAGCTGTGTGCTGCTCTGACGTCACAGGGAGGACATTGCAAGCACAGTTACAATGTGTTTAGTAGGAAAAAATGAGGGATAATGGTCAGGTTTGGCTAAGTGGGTATACATTAACCTGCATGTGTAATTTGAAACTGCAGGCAAAAAAAAATGAGAAACGCAAACGTGAATTTTGAAGAAAAAAAAAAACCTCTAAAATATCGGCTATGTGGTGGATGCAATCAAGATTGCTGTGCCAGCACTTATCAGGTCTTGGAGATCTGTCAACATGTTTATTTGGAATAACTGTCACAAGAGAAGAAAACCCTGCTTTAGCCACATAAGATCACTTAGTGGAAACAGACCATTCATAATTCTGTTGCTGACTTTTTTTTTTTTAAATCACTTCTAATTTGCACAAATCTGCGCTGGAAACCTGCCTACTGTTACCTCCTAAAAACAAAAACAGCAATTGCTTTTTTGTCACTCACCATTTTAATGAGAAATCCAACAAAGAAGTAGTGGAGACAACAACCTCTGCCCAGCAGCTATACAACACAGTTACACTGAGTTACAGCTGAGATTCAGCTAGGCTTAGATAGTGATTCATGAGAGACCAGCACAATGGTGTTGACGGCAGTGTTAATGTGACAGTTAAAGCTTTGGAACCTGATCTGGTTGAGCAGATTGTACAGCTGAGGCGGTGAGGAGGCTGGGCAGACTGAAGGACTAAAGCACTGCTGCATCAATCTCATGAAGCGGAGATGAAGCATCGCACTGGCACCGCAATCAGCATGAGCATTGTGAACAATGTTGGAAAGTGAAAAGTGACCAATATGTAGATGAAAGGTCAAAAAGGACAATTCATCCATTATCTATACCGCTTTATCTGTCTGGGTCACGGGGGAAGCTGGAGCCAATCCCAGGAGTCGTTTCGGGCGAGAGGCGGGGAACACCCTGGGCAGGTCGCCAGTCCACCACAGACACAGACAAACAGCCACACACGCTCGCATTCACACCTATGCCAGTACCCAGTTGACCTAATTTGCATGTCTTTGGACTGTGGGAGGAAACCGGAGCACCAGGATGGAAAGGATGGAAAGGCACACAGAAAGGCACCCTGGGTGACCCGGGGATTGAACCCAGGACCTTCTTGCTTTGAGGCGACAGTGCTAACCACTGCACCACCATCAAATGTTAATTATAAAGAAGAAGTCATTATTCAGGGCGAGTTGTCTGTTTAAGTGTACATAAAGTACATGAGTTCTCAGCCTTCTACACAACCGCAGAGATCCTCATGATGTAGTGGAAGGAAAATCAGCTTGAGTGATTTAGGCTACTCCTTTATTGCAGACTGAGCTTATTAATATGGTTTTTGTGACAAGGGATGCTGTTATTAACACCTTTATCATTACCTGTCCAGTTTCCTTAAGGGCTTTGTTTAAAAGTTGTGATGTCACAACAATTGCGGCCCATCAGCCTTCTATTTACAAACAAGTGTTTGGAGCCACGCAGATAAATAAATAGCTGCTCATACTGGTAGCGTGAAGAAAATTCCCAATGATAAAGTCACAACTACAATGCTGAACATGTACAGTGCTAAATTAAGCTGTCGTAATTTAGACTTAAATCAAGTAGTCAGATTTTTCGAAATTCACTCAAATTCAAATGAACAAGGCCAATGTGGTTGTTTTTTTTTTTGAAGTTGTAAGGGAAAAAACATGCAATGATAATCCTAACCCTAACCTTAACCTTAATATCTTTTCATACATCTTGAGACTTGAAATTGAATTGTCATGAAATGTGTTGGTGTTGGCATTACCATAAAGTGGTAAATGAATAAACACATGCATGAATCTCACATGCATGAATTTACTCATACAGCTACATAATTAAACTGACTGAATGACCAGCAACAGTGTTTGCGTGGACTTGCTGGCGATAATTCAGCATTAGTGCTACGCACACCATTACCATCCAGACGCATTTACAATGCTTTCTGGGGAAAAGGTTTGTTTGTAGCAAGAGTACAAACACACCTAATTTATGTCTAAGGGTGAAGGTACAACCTGTTTTGGAGCTGCTGCATGATATTGCCTAACATTAGCACTGAATCAGTTTATGTAAGGAATAAATCATGTTGGTGTAGGCAAATAATCAGCAACGAGATGATGTGATCCACTCCAAAGTTGAATATATCAGTATTTTTAATAACATCACATCCCAAAGTGTTTTCTGTCTTACACGCAGACACAATTTGTTTTGGTTTATAAGTACGTTTAATGGTGTGAATCATCCGCAAAGCAAGTTAGTTAAGTGGAGAGGAGGCTTGAGCCAATCCCAGCTGACTTCAGACGAGAGGTGAGGTACACCCTGGGCAGATTGCCGATCTATCGCAGGGTTGAGAGTCCTTTGAAAAATTGCTAAATAAAGTCTCCTACATCATTGGTTCATTAGCCTCTATGTTGTAACAATTTGTTCCTATACAAATAAGAAAGTATTAGAATCGAGAATAAGTCTTCGTAAATGTTTACGAGGCATTTTGGAGTTTTTTGTTTTTTTTTAAAGCACTGTTGCTTTAAAGCAACACACACTGTAATTATCTCTCTAACTGTTAAGATGGAAAACAGATCAGAGGTAACCCAACTCCCATGGTCTGTTTTTTTATGTGGTGCATGAAGTCTGTCTTGACTGTGATGACTGTGGATCATTTTATTCATCAGCATGTTTGCTAGGAAAATGCCTCTGCTATGATTTTTTTCGTCCCTTTAGTAAATCAAAGCCTTGCCACATAATACATATAATACACCTGTGTGTCATCCATGTGTACCAGTGAGCATCAGTGGTTATTTTATAAGCAATAAGGTACACGTTGTCCTGACTGTTAATTATTATAATGAGGTGATACATTTTATTGTGACAGTTAAATTGCTTTGTTGTATGATCTAATTATACAAGTGAGCCCATGGACAGAGTGTTAATCTCAAAGCATTAATCAAAGTGTTTATAAGTCCAAACATGTGCTGTGAGCTCACTCCTTTCAGATTGTTTTGTCTTCCCTGAAGATGACTATCTGCTGAAGATGTTCCCACTAAAGATCAACAACCATGTTTATTCCGACAGAATCCCTCATCCTTTTTAGATAAGGCTAAGGAAAGGCAGGAAAAGTGTTTCTTGCTGATGTATCTCCAGTCACAGCTGGCAACAAAACCCTGTCGTTTACTTTACACATTCACTTGAGTAGTGCACTTTAGTCACGCGTAGTCATATATTGTTAAATGTTCTCTTAATAGGTTATTTGTCTGTTTTTATGGCCCAAACTTGAGTTAACCTAAATTATCATTGGGAGAGTACTGTTTATAACATTCTTATATTATCTTAATTATCAAATTCTTTGGCTTCAATATATTCTGCCACAGTTACATTTGTGTGGCTGAATCCCAAATGGAGTTCTGTCAGGCATGTAGTGCACTATATCTTCTATGTAGTGAGTGTATATATTGAAAAGGAAGTCAGCGAGGCTTTACTGTATGCTCACTGGGGGTTTATTCCTGTGTGAATACAAGCTTATACAACGTTCTTAAACGTCTTCGCTTTAGAACATGGCACTAGAGTGCGTAAAAACTAAACTACAATAAAGAATTTGACAGTCCAAGTGCACCATAACACCTAACAGTGCCTGTGTCCTCCATGTCACCTAGTAAGAAGCAGATTAATGGTCTTTCTCAGAGGAAAGGTCTTCAACTTTACCCCCTTTCCCAATAGCATATCCCATTTCTACTTTGGTATGGTCCTATGCCATAACAGAATAGCTTTATTTGCACTGAATTACTTTGATCCCAACATCATAAGAATCAGATTTATTGGCCAAGTACTGTATATTAGCACACACGGTGAATTTGGTTCTGGAAGTTGGTGACTCTCTAGCAATATAGACAATACAGACAATGTACATGTAATTTACAAGTTACTGATAATACACAATATACAAGCAATATACAGATTACATAAAAACAGATAATATACATAAGGTACATTATCATCATCATCGTCATCATCATCATTATTATTGTCTGTTCTTAAATGTTGGAACATTTATGAACATTTTTTAGCATAAACCCTTAGAAATTGATCCTACTTTTTCCATGCTACCCAGTACTAATCCAGTAGTGATGTCGTCATAGTAGCCAGGGTGTTGAAATGAGAGCATGCTTTAAGACAAGATGGAAAATGTGCTAAATCTGATGTGTCAGGTCCATCATTACAAGGCAGTATCAGCTCTAATAGCAATGCTCAGTATCGCATCACCCTAATCATTATCATGATAATCATTTTTTATGCACTTCCCAAAAGTCTGTGTGTACCTTTCATGTTGACTCTTAATATAGAATCATCTTTATAAATAATAATAATAATAATAAAAAAAAATAACAATCAGTATGTTATATAATGTTGAACAGTACAGTGCAAAGTGTGTCTCAGGCACCTTTTTTTTAGTACAGATAATTTGTAATAGATGTATGTATTCTGCATTACCGAGTCAGCGCAAAAACATTTTCCAACAAAAAATGAAATGTTACAGAAAAATGTTTGCCTTTCAGTGAAAAAAAAAAACATATTATATAACAGACCTCCTTTCAGACCAAAAACCGTAATGAAGGCTGCTGGGTTGTACAAAGAAGAAGAAGGAAATGTGACACTCAAATTCTCAAGAAAGAACTTTGGTAGATTCTCTAAGAAACTTACCAGCCCATTTCTTTATAAAACCTTTATGAATATTATTATAAAAATTGTACCACCCATTGACATTGTTAAGTTTATTACTATTTACTGCACTAGTATTTTTTTTTTTTTTAGAAACATTTAATTTCATTATTTTTGAAATCATCATTGTTTTACAGCATTTCTTTGCATGTGCTGATATTTACGAGTCCCATTTTATAACTCACCATTAATACGTTTAAAAACAACGGTGGTGGTGGTACTGATTTTGTATGATAAAACAATAAAAATCAATCAGGGAATCACTGAGTGACTGGCCAAGGGGATTAGTGTTCCTAACGTGCGTGTGATATCGCCTGAAAGATTTCCTTAAGCTGGAAAATACAATCACTACAATCTGAATGGCATTAGTTCTTTCTGCTCAGTGGTCAAGCACAATGCTGGGTGTGGAGGTATTGCACTCAACATACATTATGTCGCTAATGGTCACGAAAGCACAGCATTAGGTCGCAACACAAATATTGTATATTAATGTAAATGAGAACAGTACACGTCACTGTAGAATCCACAAGAACCTAGTATCTGCTAAAGTTCACAGAACTGTTATTCCACATGCAAAAAAAGTTTCCTATACCTCTGCTTCAAATCTCTATTTTTGTTCTGATACTGCCATGGAAATGTCCGCATTTGTTGGCAGGAAGTGTGTAACAGGATGCTGCTGGTGTCCACTGATTTTCACACAAGACAAACACAGGTGCTTCCATCCCCCATTTGGTACTTCCCTGTACAAATATGTGCTTTGGAAGGCTAGTATTTGTATAGAACAATATGTAACAAGTCATTTTTTTTTTTCATTCTTTAGCTCGTTAAATTTATCCATCATTACAGTGGAAGGGAAAGCAGTCAGGTTAACTCGTAGCATTTACAACGATGCTGAATTGGTATCAGAAGAATGCCAACTCTAACATGGCAGCAAAGACTAATGAAGCACTGATTGAGAAAGTACATTTCAAACACAAATACACACGTCAAGATTTCACGCTTGATTGCTTTGCCTCTCTGTTACACACACATTGGTCAAGTCTTAATTGCATATATCTTAACGCATCAGTCACGCAGTCTTTTGGATGTGTTGGTCAATCAGAATCAAAACACTAACATTATCATACGTTCATGCAGGCATGGTTTTGATCGCTAGGCTAAGAATGCTAGCTAGTTCTTTATTAGCACTTACTTGAGACGAGAATACTGCAGGTGGCGGAGGCCATGAATAAGCATTGTGAAACCATTTCCTTATGTCTAATTCTAACAATTACCTAACCTCTATTGTTACACATTTAACCACTAGTGAGACGTCAGTGAGGCAGTCACAGCTAATTCTGAACACATTTTTTTAATGTTTACAAGTTCATGTGACAGGTGTTGAGGAGGCGCTTGGATATTGGTTGGGACAGGTAGGAAGTACACCGTGTGTGTGTGTGTGTCGTAGTTCGTGTGTGTATACTAACTTCGATTTAACATCAGTTATAATGTTGGAAATCACTAATTCTCAGTATGACGTAAAGCTAGCCTTTTGCCGCATTTACCACACATGCCCTAAAAGGATTAGCTAGGATTACAAGTAGTGGCTCACACAGCAGTCATGTATGACATATCATGTACTGTTTAGAAGCTTAAAACCTGTCATGCCCAAAGACCGTTTTACTTTACTAGGGTGCGAGGATTTAGACAGTACTGAGGTCACACACTGAATTTAATGAATGAACACACAGAAAGTATTCGGTTTTACCTGCATAGGATTGTTGACGTCACCTTTATGTTTTTGCAGTAACATTGTCAGTGTTTAAGCATTCTAATTAAATCAGAAGAATGAAATATTTCATTCCCGACTCCCGACTCCTGGCCATTGCACGTTTGCTGAGGCAGTAGCTCTGTACATTTGATTCAGCACTCATAAGCAGTCTCTGTGTATACAGGAGATATGTTAAGTTGTTTGCTGTGTGAATAGCTCAGGTATTTACTTGGCTCAATTGAACTCTCAGGATCTTCTAACCATTAACCAGCCACTCACATTGTTGCATGCGTATTACATTCCTTTGGGGTCTTTTATCAAGGACTCACACAATATGCCACTTGTTTTTCTGTGCCAGGTGGAAACCTAGATAATGTTGCGGCAGGCTACAAATCTGAAAAGACCAGGTCAACAAGCAAGTTGTGCTGAAAAGTAGTTTTTTTTTCCTGTAGACTTGGCTTAGAAAATAGAGATTCTAATTTTAATTACCAATAACAAACATCCGTGCTATTGTTACATTTACAAACCATGACCTTTTTATTTATTTTTCACCCAGAGAGAAGACCTTAATACTATAAATATATTTGTTCAGTCTGGAAGTTTTACTACTCAGGTCCTGGCCAGGTTTAAGAAGCTAAAGTATTGAAATCAGAACTAGCCCTGTGCTGGTAATAGAATAATCTTATTCAACCCAGTAAAAGGATAAACTGGGTTAGGGAGAGGGATATGATTCAGGTTTCAATGATGGGGAAGGCTTTTTTTTACTTTGCTTTACCTTTTATTATTATTATTATTATTATTATTATTATTATTATTATTACTGTTGTTGTTATCATCATCATAATAATGATTATGTTATATAAAATTATTTATAATAATAATGGCAAATTATTATTATAAAAGGTGATGGTCAAAAAAACCCTCAAACTGTGCATTTTCAATTTACCATATTTCTATATATTTAAACATACATTTTCAGAATAGTAAAAAAAAGCAAGATTATAAATAACTTTTTTATATTTATGGCTGTGGGTTTCCTCCGGGTGCTCTGGTTTCCTCCTACAGTCCAAAGACATCCAGATTAGGTTAACTGGCTACTCTAAATTGCCCATAGGTGTGAATGCGAGCGTGTGTTTGTCTGTGTTGGCCCTGTGGTGGACTGGCGACCTGCCCAGGGTGTACCCCGCCTCTCGCCCGAAATGTCTGCTGAGATTGGCTCCAGCTTCCCTCGCGACCCAGACGGATAAAAGCGGTAGAGATAATGGATGGATGGATATTTATGGCTATTTTACATTATCTTGACTTATGTAGACTCTGGTTATCAAGTGCAAAAGAAGTGCGTGTGTCTCAGTGCTCACAGAACTGAAGTGATCTCATGCAGGACAGTTTACACATGCTTCACTGTCCCACGCTCGCGAATACTTTTGTGTGTACTCAGCTCATGGCACCCCGCTCATTTTTTCACCATGATCACTGATACTGTTCTGCGTGCTCAGGCCAGCCAACCTTACACTCTTTCTTAAAGATACTTTTTAAACACTATAGCCAGAGCTTTGAGAACTGTCAAAGATGTATGCAGTTTTTTTATTTAAATTTTTTAAGTTTACGTAAGCCAATCTCCAAAAACCATTCAAAGTTTTTTGTATAAGCTGGGCATGATATCTGCACTGCAATGCCCCTTTCCCCTAAGCACGTTCACCCACCGCAGCTCAGCAACTGCATTTCTAGATCTCTGCTGGGAATAGTCATCGTGGTATTAATGTAGGATATCACATCACCCAACATGTTCAGTTATGTTCATGTGCAGGAATACTATCATCTTGCTATTGTTTGTGTGAAATTAATGAGTAAAATAAATGTTCTCAAATGTGTCATTGCCAGGCACAAGCCTAAAAGGACCATGCTACTAAACTCACCACACCAACTTTGTCTAACCTCAGGTCTTTAGTAAATAACACTGGACAGGTTGCAGTCAAGGTTGCTGTAGCAGCTAATATAGAAAAGTCTCAGATGCACAGTGCTTATCCATGATGTTAATGGATGGATTTGTCTAGAAATTCAAGGAAGGGATATGGTACTTCATTATATGTTAAAGGCCTGTTAACTATATTCATAATTACATGTCCCGGCTTTACCCCCTCTCTGCCCTGTAAAAAGATTGTCACAGGTAATAAAAGATAACACAGGGGACATTGTGACAGGACTTGTAGAAGTTTGCCACGTGGCAACTGAGTAATGTCTCATACCTGAAGTAAACTTCATTAGCACAAAACAGCTTTATTCCCTGAAAAATAATATGAGTCTATCCAATCTACAAATCCAGCTTTTAATATCTTTAAGCACATGATAAGGTTATAACAACAAGCTTTTTATATTCAAAATTCAAAACCGTGGAATCACAGCAGACAAAGACTAGTGTTTATTGAATCTGATCTATCAAATCATGAGTTTGTTGATACACAATAAATAGTAACAATTTCAGCAATGTCCAAAATCATTGAGATTATTATTTTAGCTACTATCATGCAACCATGTCATGACCTTTCTAAATCCCTCTGGCTATACTATTTTACATGTGTTTACTTGTGTAACTGAATCAATTTACATTTTAGTGGTTATGAATGTGGGATAAATCACATCGTTTTCTCTCATTTTCTTGCGGTTACTCCAATTGCCTCCGAGTAGTTCAGGTTTCGTAATAAACTTTTTGTTTTTCTTTCCTCAGGTCAAAAGAAACCGAGGCAACACCAGCAAAAGAAATCCATGTTTTTATGGGCAAAGAGGAGAAAATTGTTTCTGGTGTCACCAAACATACAACCTGTGCTGATGTGATTCAGGCTTTACTGGAAGACCATAAGACCATACCAGAAAGTAAAAGGCTCCTACATGGAGATCCAAAAGAGTTCTGTCTCCTGGAGCGTTGGAAGGGGTTTGAAAGGGCTCTGCCTCCCCTCACACGTATCCTCCGCTTGTGGAATGCATGGGGTGATGAGAGACCCTTCATACAGTTTGTCCTACTGAAGACTAGTGAGTTTGTACCCAAAAGAGCTTCAAAGTCTAAGGGGCTCAGGTCTAAGAGATGGGAGCAGGGTCCAGTGCAGTATGCCAAGAACCTTCCTGTGGAGCGCCAAAAGCGCATGGTGAAGAAGGCCTTCCGCAAACTGGAGAAAATGCAGAAGTCAGAAAGTTCAGAGGGTTCTGAGGAAATTGACAAAATGGTGCAGCTTATCATCTCCCAGGACTACACCATCCGACAACAGCTCCACCATATACGAGAGCTGGACCTGGAGCTCGAGCTTGTGGAGCAGCAGCTGAGAGAAAGCTGTCTTCCTGATTCCAGCTTCACTGAGAGTGCCAACAGCCAGGTGCTTTCCTTGTCCATATTCCAGTGTGAGGACCAACTGCAGGAATACCTGTATACCAGTGATGGTATTGCACAACTGGACCTACAGGTGCTCAGACATCAGGAACTCATTGATGAGCTTTCTAGAGACATTGACCAGGAGCTGAGGAAAGCTGTTTGCACATTGGAAACTGAGGAACTTGAGGGAGCAACAGCTGCAAGTCCTGCTTTGGAGTTTGACCACATCTCTGCCCTGCCCTCTGCAGACTCTTTAGAGCTGGATACCTTGCGCAGTGACTTGGAGGCAAGTATGACAGCAGGAATTTCCCTCCACTCCCAAACCCAGAACCTTGAAAAGGAACTTGAGCATAATACAACAATCCTGCAGTCCAGGAACCAGGAGTACCAGCACCTTATTGCCCAGCTGAGCTCAATGCAGCTGGAGGACTGTGCTGAGCCACCTAACCCTTTTTTTCTGAAGAGCCCAGTCAGACCTGGTGTCTCTCAGAAGACTGCAGGGACACTTAGACAGAAACTTTCACCTAGTGATGTGACAGACACAGACTCGGACACTGGCATAAGCTCCACTCATAGTCAGGACTCACTGTCTCCTTGTGTGGACAGACAGCCTCCCCTGGACACTGATGTCTAAATGATGGACGTACATACATACAGTACATTACTCATTTTATCAGCTGGTCTTGATGACTAGGATGTTTCAAGGAAGCTCTTTATAATTAGGGCCTTGTTCAATCGACAGAAGTTGTTTAAATTGTGATGCATTAATAGCAACAGCAGTAGTGGTTGGAAAATGTACATTTATAAATAGCCTAGCTACCAGATGGGCATAATTTATAGAAGTGACATAAAATCTCTTGTGTGAGCTGCTAGTGGACATAATCAACATCTCCATCAGAATCAGTCAGCAATAATTTAGAAAAAATAATAATAATTATAAAAGTAAACAGACATCACGCTCCCAGGCCTATGTCCCTATGCAATCATATTTGCTCACAGAGATCTGTGCGCTCACTTGTCTATAATTTATCATTTTCACTTGGCTAGATCAAAGATCATGGGGCTGTGCAACAGGGAACTTTTCTAAAAATTCACCCATTCAGGACAGGGCTTTTGTGACATCTTCAGAAAAGTGGGCTTAGCCCATAGCATGTGTGACATTTGCAGCAGCCTTGCATAAGTGAAGAAAGCTCCACAATACAACTATATAGCCAAAGGTTTCTGGACACCTGAACATCACACTCATATGTGGTTCTTCCCCAAACAGTTGCCAAAAAGTTTGAAGCACACTCTAGTATCCATCCATCCATCCATTATCTATAGTACTTTATCCGTCTGGGTCGCAGGGAAGCTGGAGCCAATCCCAGCATCTTCGGGCGAGAGGCGGGGTACACCCTGGGCAGGTCTCCAGTCCACCACAGGGCCAACACAGACAAACAGCCATGCACACCTATGGGCAATTTAGAGTAGCCAGTTGACCTAATCTGCATGTCTTTGGACTGTGGGAGGAAATCGGAGCGCCCGGAGGAAACCCACACATGCACGGGGAGAACATGCAAACTCCGCACAGAAAGGCGACCTGAGTGACCCGAGGATTGAACCCAGGACCTTCTTGCTGTGAGACGACAGTGCTAACCACCACACCACCGTGCCGCCCACACGCTAGTATAAAATGTCTTTATATGCTGTACTTTTTAAATTTTTACATTTATGTAACATTTATTACATATAAGCTACCACAGACCCCTATTTCTCTTTGCTGAAACTAAAGGGCCCATTCCAATTGTTGCATTTCAGCAAAATTCAACTTTTTCACAACTTTTTTAAAACATATTATTTATATATATATAATTTATTATATATAATAGATATAAATAAAATAGGCTAATTGAAAGTATAATTGTTTTATATTAAAACATACCACAGAATTTGTGTAAAACCTCTTTTACCAACTTCTCAGAAATGCTTTTTGATTCATTGTATAAACTATTTCTACACCATGTAGCCAGTTTCATAAAGCTATGATAAAACTAATACTTATTTGTACAGTGAACAATGTGATAAACGTACATGTAATTTTAAATTCCTTAGAAAAAGAGAAACTTAGAAAAAGATCATTTATTTATTACAAACTAGCTTGTGTAAATCACCCACTATTTCACTGATTCACAATGTATTCTTACGTAGATGACTTTAAATAGATGTACATTTCAAATTTCCATTCAGACATCTTGGAGGGTTAACATTTTTCACATTAAGACTTTTTTCCGAATAAAATCGCACAGAAAAACTGGAGACCTTCCTTTTTTTTAGAATAGCCACACACAACTACAGTGTAACATCACAACCTCTATGGAAATGAAACAGCACATGCAGCAGGAATGCAGCTTGACTCAGGTGTAATGATGGGGTAAGTTAGGAATTCTAATAGAAAACACCACTGTGCACTTCTACAGTTCAGGCAAGGAAAGAGATATTTCAGGTCTTTGGCATGAAGCAATTCCCTTATTTTCTTTGCCTTGAATGTGCAACAGGCCAATGCAATCTCATTAAAGTGCTGTTTTGTTGCTATGTAATGTAATCTTCTCCTCCTCACTCACATAGGGACATGTTATTTGGTTATCATGTACAATTTGTTGTCTTGATATGGGGTGTTATAATGCTAATCAGGATCAACACAACATTATACATATATTTTATATATGTGTGAGTATATATATATATATATACAATCACACTGTGAATCCAATTTTTTTTACTGCCAAAAGGAACGGTGCCAGCATAAATCAGAGATGGCTCATCATGCCACCATTACCATGGCGATTTATTTCCCTCCCCTGTGCATTCAGGAGGAAGGAGAGGCCTGCCAGACCTCTGTAGTGTTGTGAAATGGCCATAATTACCTTGCTGAAAACGTCAATTACTGCTTCTCCCATTGCTGATGCAGTGGCTTCTCCAGCACTAACAATTACTTAATC
Organism: Notoglanidium macrostoma; assembly: GCA_030068235.1. Classification (NCBI taxonomy): domain Eukaryota; kingdom Metazoa; phylum Chordata; class Actinopteri; order Siluriformes; family Auchenoglanididae; genus Notoglanidium; species Notoglanidium macrostoma. Next base: position 9,699,488 of record JAQQZR010000037.1, on the reverse strand, counting down.
CAAGTCTCATAAATAGTCATTTTAGATGCCATTTTAAAGAAACACTTCTTGTGTTAGACTGTAGCTGACTGAACGTAGTAACAGCTTAACCAGCTAGGTGTGAGCAAAACATGAAAAGACCCAAAACACAGATAATTGTTCAAATTTGTGCAATGTGCATTATTGTGTTAAGATGTATTATCACATTAGATACGCTAGTCATATCCTCGCAGGAGACTTGCTGATGTCCCTACCCACAGGAGATAACATCAGATTACATAGATGTTTGATGTGGTTTGCCTCAGGTGAGATAAAATGGGGACTGACTGAGTAAGACAGAAGAGTCATGCTGGTTGAAGTCTTCATACTACATTAGCCAAGTGGAGTCATTCTACAGGCTTGTCTTTACACCCAAGAGCAACCACATACATATTGGCCAAGTAAATAACAAAATCTTGAATTTCTTGTCCAGTCCAATGCTTTGTTTCGGTGTGGGTTCTAAAGCAATTTGTGTTGAATCACACCAAGCAGTGACTAAAATTAGCTAAATCAAATCAAAGCAAATTAATTTTGCACATGTTCCCTTTAGAGCTCAGCAAAACAAATTTCCACTCTTATTCAAAAGCAATTCATTACATATGCATGGAGCAGAATTATTTCTTATTAGGCTTATGAAAACCTCAAAAGCAATTCACTTTACTGCAAGCCAATTTCTCTTTTGTTTGAACTTTATGATAACATGCTGAGAGCTATAATCTTTTAATATAATGTGCAATGAGGGAATTCATGTGCTACAACCAGTTCTCTGATGAGAGAATGACCAATTGATGATCCTCATGTCTCAAAAAACATTCCAACCTCCCTCAAATCATCAATATAATTAAAAGCAGAGATCCAAAAATGACTCCTACTCTCCAACCTCAAATGACAATCTGATTATTTTTTTGACTGTTTTTATCTACTGGATTAAGTAATGTAATAATTGAATGGAAACGTCTACTTTAAATGCTAGCTGGAGTGTATGATATTGTCAGAGTTGTTTAAATATAGTGTCAGTTCTTAATTGCATGATTTTCAGATATAAAAAATGATGGATCAGGTTTATGGGCCCTAATGGCATAATATGGTACTAAAGAAGACAAACTATGCCATTAAAGTGACTGCAATAATCTTTTAGCACTATTTAATGTGTTTAATTCAGCATGGGTATAGATTTTCTGTGTGAAACATGTTCACAAAGTTATAGTACATATAGTCAAAGAAAAGTTATCACATTGTTCTTCTTTGTGGGGTAGAACATAATAATACACGTATATTAAAATGTTGTTTCATCTTGAGAATCCTCCAAAAGTAGTAGGGGAGTCAGTGAAGCAAAAAACCCACTGGATTAAACAACGCTGGCGTGCCTGAACAACACCAGCTTCAGAAGGCAATTGCCTCAGCCCTAAACACTGTTAGAAGAGACGCCATCAGGCACAAAGCTATAAATTTTGCGGTAATTAGACAAAAGTCAGGACATGCCATCAGCAATGAAAACAATAATAAAAATCTGGCTTCCTCATTCCATATTTAGAAATAGGTAAGCTTATTATTTATCTAAATCTAATATAGGCTAAACCTATTTTATACATATAATTTCTTAACATAAACAGTAAATCTTAAAATAAACAACGTCTAACACATGATAATAGAGAAAGTAAAGAAATCTCAGCAGCATTATAGATACAAAGCATTTTCTCCCTTTAAGAAAAATCCCTTCTCAGCATATAACGTGCAGTTCGAGCCGAACCTGTTCCTACAGTTTGTGTTTTAAAATATCATCCAGAAGAAGAAGATCTCTGATAATTAGGATATAATATGCGTGATGGTTTTGAGAATACGCGGCAGATGTCTATGTGGTTGAATTCTGGCAAACATCCCAAAAAAAAAAACCTTGAAAAAGATTTGTTTCCTGCCTTTTACATATAGTAGTTTGACACCTCAACTTCAAGAAAACATAAATGTATATTGCCAAAACTTATGTTTATTTTAATTTTTCCTGTGTATGTGCCCTGTTAGATTGATTGTTAAAACAAAAAGCTCTGAATGTCTACTCTTGGTTTAAGCCCTGGACTTTGCCTATGAAGACTGCATTTGTTATTAACAAATGAAGACCCAAAAGCTGTCTATGGAAGAAAAGCAAGGCATTTTGAAGCAGAGAAAAGATGGAAAATTGATCAGAGCCATTCCACAAGCATTGGACATAGCCAATAGAACAATTTGGAATAAAGAAAGGAAGAAAAAAGAAAAAACCACCAGTGTACTAACAACCAGACATCATACAGGTTGGCCCAGTTGATGACAAAAACATTGTGGGAGCTGTGAATAAAACCGCAAAAACATCACCAACAGGCTCCTCAGGGTAGAGGTAAATATATAACAATCCATTTTTAAAGAAAACTCCAAGAGCAGAAATATAGAGGCAATACCAAAAGATACAAATCACTCATCAGCAGTAAGATTCAGATAGAAATTAGCTAAGAAATACAGAGATGTGCTACAAAATTTCTGGAACCAAGATTAACCTCTAAAGCCCAAAGTGTGGAGAAAAAAAGGATCTACTCATGAACCAAAACATTGGAGCTGATCGGTCAAGCATGCTGGAGGTAACGACATGGATTGGGCTTCCACTGCTGCTTCTGGAACGGGCTCACTAATCTTTATTGATGATGTAACTCATGATGATAGCAGCACAATGAATTCAGAAATCTACAGAACCATTTGTCTGCCGATTTACAGAACAATGCATCTAAAATAATTGGGAGGAACTTCATCATGCAGCAAGACAATGAGCCAAAACACACTGCTAACACAACAAAGCACATCATCAGGGAAAAAGATGGAAGGTTCTAGACTGGCTAAGTCAATCACCAATCTTTAAACCAATTGAGCATGTATTTCACCTCCTGAAGAGGAGACTGAAGGGAGAAACCCCCCAAAATAAAAGCAACAACTGAACGAAGCTGCAGTACAAACCTGGAAAAGTCAAAGTCAAAGTAAACTTTATTGTAATCTCAGTTATATACATGTACCCAGATAATTGAGATGGCATGGCTACAGTTTAACAATATACATATGGCAGACAGAATACATGTTTATAAATAAACTATATCACAAAAAAGAAGGAGGGTGCAAATGGAGGAGATGCAATTAGTGCAGGAGTAATATTTGCAACAGGCAAATGTGCACAACATGCATCAACAGCCACAAAGGAAATATAAAAGAATGTATATGCAATATGATTATAATATAAATAGATGTCTATGGAATATGATTACAGTTCTCCATGTTAGTAGGTAATTATATAGAATATAAGAATAAATTATAGGAGTGGTATACAGTTGTGCTTGAAAGTTTGTGAACCCTTGAGAAGTTTCTATATTTCTGCATAAATATGACCAAAAACATCATCAGATTTTCACACAAGTCCTAAAAGTAGATAAAGAGAACCCAGTCAAACAAGTGAGACAAAAATATTATACTTGGTCATTTATTTATTGAGGAAAATGATCGA
>JAQQZR010000037.1:9648543-9691773 GCA_030068235.1 Notoglanidium macrostoma | reverse complement strand
AGGGCCAACACAGACAAACAGCCACACACGCTCGCATTCACACCTATGGGCAATTTAGAGTAGCCAGTTGACCTAGCCATTGGGAGGAAACCGGAGCACCCAGAGTAAACCCACGCATGCACAAGGAGAACATGCAAACTCCGCACAGAGAGGCACCCTGGGTGACCCGGGGATTGAACCCAGGACCTTCTTGCTGTGAGGCGACAGTGCTAACCACCGCACAGGGGTAGTGTCATTTTGGAACAGGTTTGGGCGTCTTAGTTCCAGTGAAGGGAAACTGTAACGCTACAGCATACAAAGACATTCTATACAACTGAGTTGGGGAAGATTGGGGAAGGCATATGGGTGTGATGGTCAGGTGTCCACAAACCTTTGGCCATATATTGTATTAAAAGTAAATGCTACCCTTATTATTACTGTTATTATTAACAGTACACCGTGCCACCCTTATTATTATTATTATTATTATTATTATTATTATTATTATTATTATGTGTTTTTTCTCTCTCTTTCTGTAGGTGTGGATGTGAATGTGTATTATACTGTCTGCAGGACATAACTGTAGAATTTAGATTTCTTGTTTGTTTATTACTTTCTATAGAGAATGATTAAAAAATAATTGTTTTTTATCTGATTTCTAAACCATCTTTGTTGCTATTCCAAAGATATCATATGAGTGTTTATCGTTAAATCTGTTCATAGAGGTGTAGGAGTGTGTACAGTGTTTGTTGAAAAAATTTATGCTTCAGGACTTAATAAATATGAAATCCAGTGAAATGGTTTTAGGGTTTTACAGTTATGGTGTAAGAGAAATTAACTTGGCTTTGGTTGTTAAGGAATGTTTGCCAGTGCTTAACAGCAACATATAAAGTATTTTATCAAAACATTATTTAATTATGATATGTTTTTTTATACAAACAAAACAGTTAGTGTATCAGTGTATCACTTTGTAAAGGGCACATTCCAGAGGATTAAGTATGCACTGGCCTCCGTATCACAGGGCTGATTAAACACTGGCCTTTACGAGTCTCTTTCCTCCAGCTTTTGTGCCCTTGCTGGGTGTTGGCTTCCTCTGGAGTCAATTGTGAGCATTTCCTGTTGAAATCTGGGTACTGCCTGTTAGAGAAGAGACCTATTTATACTATAGAAATTGCCATTAACTGAACTATGCAGGGTGTAGCATGTGAAATGTAATTTGTTCATGAATTATGCCCATGACACATGAAACATTTCTTCAGTGTGTGGGAAATAAAATACACTTAGATTTCAAATAATGCAATATATATATATATATAGCACCAGTCAAAATTTTTGACACACCTCCAAATTCAATTGTTTTTCTTTATTTTTATTACTTAAAAAACATAAAGTCTTAAAGTAATGATGGACTGTCATTTCTCTTTACTTCTTAACATAATATGGATTACTACAGTTGTCAAATAGGGCTACTTACTGTATTTTTATTATTATTTACTATTTACTGTGTGATGAAGTCAAGAAATTCCACTATTTAACTTTGCAGGTGACTACCTCATGAAGCTGGTTAAGATAACGCCAACAGTGTGCAAAGCTGTCATCAAGGTAAACAATGGCTACTTTGAAGAATCTAAAATTTGAAACATATTTTGTTTTATAACACTTATTTGTTAACCGCATAATTCCATATGTCCCATCTGTTATTTTATAGATGTGATGTACAATGTAGAAAACAGTCAAAATACAGAAAAACCTATGAATAAGCAGGTGTGAGCAAATTTTTGACTACTAATGTGTATAACTACATACAGTTAGGTCCTTTTGGTGTTGCTAAGCTCATTGGTGCATTCCTTCTTATTAAAAATATACCAAATTGTTGATTTGGCCATTCCTAATGTTTATTCTATTTCTCAGATAGGTCTGTTTTGTTTTTTCAGACTTATGATGGCCTCCTTCAGTTGCATCAACAGCAATTAATTTGTTGTGCGCAGGTCTGATTTCTGTCCTTTATTTGAGTTTTGCACTCATCTAATTCTTTTGACTTTCACTTAATACAGTTTTTTATCTCTACATTCTCCATTTTCAAACACTACATCACTCCATTTGTTAATGATCATATATTTGCAAAATTATAAGATGCCTTTTTAGTATTTAGACACCTTCAAAGATTTGATTTAAATTTCCAACAAATCTAAACTTTGACAGATGTGACAGCAAGATTGTAAATTAATACCCATCACTGTAATCTATCAGTTGTTATATACACTTTCTAGTGCAGGTTTTATGACAGTTAACTAGCATTCAAATAAGTTGTATTGTCACAGTTATTATCTATCGTGCTAGCTAACATTCGGATAACGTTCCCCTACTTTCCTTAATTCTTTGGTTTAAAGAGCACTAATTTAATATTAGTGAATTTGAGACTGACATTTTTATGAAGCTTTCTTATACTTTTACTTTAATTCTTTAAGTAAATGTTAGAGTTTATACCTTTTTACTAATGTTTTTTTTTTTACGATATTGAAGTTGTATTTCAATTTTTATCAGACAATTTATTTCTGATGAACATTTGCACTTTTACTATTTAGCTACCTTTACCACATCTGAAACTTAATCAACAGCACACACTGAAAGGTGTTTAATCTGTGAACAAATGCAAATTGCATGCTGCATCTGAAGAAGCATTGCCACCTCGTTGCTCCACTGTCCTTGATAGGATTCTGAGCTCGGGTTACTATCTCTGTGGACTTTTGCATATTCTTCACATGTCGTCCCGTTCTCTGCTTTCTACCCACCTCACAAAACTTTGATTTGCTACTCGTAATTGCCCCAGGCATAAATGAGTGTATGTGCATGCTGCCCTGGGATGCACTGTGGTGTATTTTCACCTCACTCTCAGTGTTCCAGTGGTAGGTTCTGGATACAAAGCAATCCTGATTAAAATAAAGTGGATACTGATTTAAAAAAGTATTAAATCAGTAAATCATTAAATTCATTTTTACTGATTAAATTAAATTCATGACCTAATGAAACCCTTGAATCTGCTGTTGATTTTTTTGTGGTTTCAATTGCAAGTACTAAAGTATGTATTAAATGCAGCTATGTTTATATGATTGCTAACGTGAGCTAAGATGTATCTTATTTCAAGTAGTAAGTTCAGCCAAAGGTTCAATAAAAATTGAGACATTACTGGCTTGCATGTGCTATACAGCTCCCTGGAGGTGAGGAATAACTTGTAACAGGGCTGGAAAGTGACCTGATATTCTCTAATGCTAGAATGGAGATGCATTTCACATTCCTGCAGGTTTTTCTGCATGCACTTCTGTCATGTATTCTTTACAGCTGACTAAAGTCCGTTCTCCAGGGAAAAAAAAGTGGAATGATCCGGGTTCACTGTACATCTACACAGCTTTATTTGAAAAAGAACACATTGGTAGTTTTATTGGACTGAAGAAGCTGTTGAGTGAAGATGGTGGATAGTTACACACCACTAGGCTTTTCAGATATTTTGGTTTAATCCATCAAGCATGAAAAAAAAGATGGCAAAGAGGGCAGAATGCATAAAAGTAAGCAAATAACTAGGATGAAAGATTCATTGCTGTATGCTTGGTGGCTGTGATTCATTATAATGAGATATCCCACAGGTTTGCATTAGTCCATAACACTCAGTCAGTATGGGTAGAGAGAATAAGCGGTAAATCTCACTACCTAGATACAAATGATCTCATCACTCATGCACACATGATTTCACATTTATATGTCGAAGGTAATTATCCTGCAAACATAATAAACATCCCATGCAGACCTCAAGACATCGGACACCTGATCTTAACCCACTTTCACAGCAATTTCTCAGGTGCCAATATGGTTTAATATAGGCATATTGATAATATATATACATATATATATATATATATATATAATATATACATATTACTATTGTGTGTATGTGTGTATTGTTGTTGTTGTTGTTAATATTAATATTACTATATACTCTATACATAGCAAATGTCACATGTATGCTTCCTAAACTTCAAGTACCCCCAATGTAAAATCCTGTCACGCATCCTTGACTATGAAAAATTGAGTAACTATGGGAAACTATATAGTAAAGATGTATAGTTATAATGGCTAAAGGGTTCTTCTTTGTACTTCTGTGGGAATCCTTAAGGGTGTCCATATAGAACCATAAAACAAAGGGCTTTTCTATCTGAAAGGGTAACACATTTAGGACACTAAATACCTTCCAATATTCATAGATCCTTTAAGGATTGCTTCTTTCTTTCTTTCTTTCCGTCCCCATATTCTCCTCAATGTGGTCACCTGGTCAATTCTTACCCACCAGCCAGTTTTCATATAACAGGTACCTAGTGGAGAGGCTGAACACTAGCACATGCTTCCTCAGAGACATCTGAAGCCAGCCAACCACATCTTTCCAAACTGCTGCCCATGATGTGTAACAGGGCAGTGCTATCTTCCCATGATTGGCTAGTGTCACTGTGATTTCCTCCCACAGCTCAAAGACATGCATATTAGGCTAAGTGAATACTTTAAATTGCCCATAGGTGTGAATGTGAATGTGAATGGCTGTTCGTCTCTATGTTAGCAATAGATTGGCAACCTGTCCACAGTATATCTCACCTCTCGCCCAAAGTTAGATGGCTTTGATTAGATTGATTAGATGGTTATATTGCCTCCAGCTTCCCCACAGCCCTGATGCATAAGCGGTATAGATAATGGATAGTTTATCTAATGTTTATTTTTATTTATATTTCTACCCGTCAGAAAGGCTTCCAAGTATATCTGAGTTAGGAAGCAAAGAACCCTTCTCTATTAAAAGAATCCTTTAACAACACTTTGCTGTAAGAGTGTAGACATTTTTTTACTGATATTCTGAGTGAAATAGCCTTGTTTCATGGCACTATTCTTTGTCGGCAGGTCTCCTTCACTGGGATAGAGACCTAATTCTACAATCAATATGAAACAAGTCAGTCACTGTTTGATCAAGCCAGTTACAATGGATTTATGTAGTTTCACGTGATCTCAAGCAAATATTAGAAACAAATATTTAAAATATTTGCAGACTGACCTATGCAAAACAAATACCACATCCAGTGGGAATGTGCTTCTGACATATGGACACATGGACACTTAGAGGTGCTTCCTGTTTCACTGAGAGAGTGGAAATGGCAGACATTTTATGCGTTAAGCACACAGCCACACGGCAGTCCTGAGGGGGTGAAATATGAGCAAAAATTGTATTTTTGTCTTTTGTCCATTCGTTTTGGCATCAGCTCCTGTTTTTGCTTGCCTTGGCTGGAGCTGAGTCTGATGTGCCTTTGTGTGGAGGATGATGTCAGCGAGGTTAGTGGGAACACCTGCTGGATTACGCACAGAGCTGTGGCATGAGGGCAAAGAGGTCATGATACCCCTTTCTGAGAGTGTATCCGAACTCTAGCATGTGTGTGTGTGCATGTGTGTGTGTGTGTGTGTGTGTTCCGCAGCTTAAGTTTTTAACTTATCCCAAAAGAGGCAGTGTGCTTCCTGTGCATTGTGGATCTGCCTGACTATCCTGATCACTCCTGCTCACAATCAGGGAGGTTGCACTTGAGGGTGACTGCTTTCACTTCAACAGGAAACACCCTTCATTGTTCCTGCTGGGGGGCTCTGCTATGGAATAGAAAGTAAAGATGAGTCCTGAGTGGGATTTGTGAAACAACCACTCTAAATATTCCTATCTGGGGATAGAGCTGACGCTTACTTTAATGAGCTTGTTAAATGCAAATACTAATTCATATACTACATATTTTTCTCCATTAGTTAATGTGAATAAAATAATGGCCTTATTAAAGGAAAAAAAATCTATGTTAAACAACTCGCATATTAATCTTACTAATTAACATGTGATCTTTAATAGTGTCTTTATGCCCTGTGCAATGAAATTCTAATTACCGTCTTTACCTCAATCTTCTTTCACCATCATCACACTGGTCTGTTTTTACTTTGGATAATGATTTCATACGTCACCCTCAGCTACAACTACCCATATACTACTTCTATTTAGAATTTCTCATTAACGTGATTTTGAACATCACTGAAAATGGTGACTGAAAGAAAAAAGCTCTTGCTTGAAATTGTTTCTCCTATTAAACACCATTGTATCTGCACCAGCAATGTCCAGCTGTGACATCAGAGCAGCACTCAACTACTAACGTCTCTCAAGAATAATTATAATACAGCACTAACCAACAAATTAGCACCAGAATCACTAAATGCAACACAAATATTTTAATATAAACATGTTAAATGTGTTTCAGGGTGGTTTTACTTTAAAAGGTTGATAACATGAAATGACAGCCACAGTTGCTCTTTTACCTTTTCACAGTCCCAGTCATTCAAGGAAAACAAGTCTAACCTCACCTTTGTCTATGTACTTCTTCCCGTTCTCAGCCAAATCCCTTCTGTCACCTCTCTGGAATCCAACATTCCCCCTGAAGCACTTTTCCCACCTGCAATGCAGGGATTCATACATCTGCATCTAGGTGCAACCTAAAAAACATGATTAAATTGAGAGATCTGATTTTGAATGTAACAAAATTTCCCAACTGTTGTTTTTCAGAGAATTTCTCTTCCAGATGAGGTCAGGTTTACCTGTCGTTCCTGTCAATAGTTCTCTTGCATAACATCACTAGGGATTTGCTTGCACACAGAATATAAGATGCTAGATGCTATTCTAATGTCTGTAGAAATCAAAAAGATTGCATATAGAGGTATATGGTGTACTTTCAGTGTAATAGACCATTGGAATATAATGACAAGGATATTGTCTCTGTGAGATTTAGATTGTTACTGTGAGATCTAGATTGCTATATATAATTGCGTTTTAATTGCTTTTTATGATCACAAACATAAAAATGAACTACAGTCATTTGGATTATATTTCCCACTAATTAAAAGTGGATTATAGTTGAATATCGCCTGGTAAGAGCTCTTCTCAACCTTCAGGCTTTGTAAATCACAACATACTGTACTGTGCATCATTATATGTTCATAATAGCATCATTATGTACCAAAAACATCCCTGCACAGCTGGCACAGAAAATGGTTATGTCTAGAAACTTTGACTTTTCTAAACTCAGGAGTCTCCTGTGTAGACTTAAAAGCACTTCAACCCAAGGCTGAAATGGGAAGTCCTTGTTTTGACAGTCTAGGAAGGACGACTTTGTTCTTACTTTCTTGCTTATCTCTCTCTCCTCAGAAATCCACCACACACACACACACACACACACACACACACACACACACACGCATACAGTGAGGCTTTCATGTGCAATACACAGAGGTCATCAGGTGCAAGCTTTAAGAAGGCTCTTGTGGGAATAAGGTTATTTTTGAGAAGTTATTTAACTTTAATGTGTTAACTGAAAATGGCTTACAGGTAGAGAAGTATATAAATCTTTTTGAAACTAGTGTAATAGTATTGTATGGCTGTAGTAGTATTAGTAGTATAGTTCCAGTACAGTAGTACATATGGTCATAGTAGTATTATACTGTAATGTATGTATATAGCATCTGATAAGAAAATTTGATCATGTCAGGATCATTTTGCTACCAGAGATATTGTGCTTTTTTTAGTAAGGTAAAATAGACTTCATGTGGAACATATTGCAGCTTGGACTGGTTTTCACCTAATAGTATTGAATAAGAGATGAAAAGAAGATGAAAAAAGACATCGCCAGCTCCAGGCTACGTGGAAGCTTAAAAATGTTCAGCCTTTTTAGTTTAAGAATATAATTCAAGTCATGAAAGGTTAATTTTAGGTTTTGGTTTCATAATAAGTCAAGCCTAGGTCTGGTGTTTCAAGCTGAAACTTCTCCCTGCATTACATACTGAGTCAATTGTGTTAAAGTATTTTATTTTCAAACACATATTGCTCCTAGTTGTGTGCACTCCCATATAAAGACACATGCAAACTGAAATAAACAAGTGCTGTACATGACAGTAAAAAGGATGTGTCCTTCATGGCTGAACTGGTAATGAATTTCATTTCACACTCATTCAAGTACATTAAAGTCTCATTAGGGTGGGTCACTTTTACGTACAAGAAGTATGCATGAGTCTTTATACATGCTGTTAATCCCAATTGAAATCATTCAGGTGCAGCATGTACAACTGTAGAGGGCTCGAACACTTTTTTTTCACATTCCAATGGTCTTCATGGGACTATCCTTTACAGCTTATTAGGAACCCAAGAAGACTTCCTCAAATAGATAAAGTGATCTTCATGGCAATTACAGAGAAAGTTGTCTATACTATAGAGCTATGGTGGTGAAATAGTTGCTGCCTACCTTGAATGGTAGATTATCATAATCTAGGGTATTGAATGAGGGTAGTTGGCACAGTTTCACTGTTTCTGGGCTCCGTTTCCCAGAGTACACCACGGTCGACTAACATGGCTGCCATGAGCTACAACTCCCAGTAACGTTCACAGTCACCTGATTGCTGATTGCACACACCTGGACTCACTATATCACTATAGACTCAATATAAGCACACATACAGAGAGACTTTGTGAAGTAAAGCTCAGTATTGCCTGAATTTACCATGTCTTTTCATCTGTCATTGTCATTCTGGTTCATGATCTTGTTCTGTCTCATGGATTTAAATCATTTTTATCCATCTTTGACCCTTTCTGTGGATACATTTTATATTATAAAACTTTTGCAGGATGTTTACAATATTCACCAAGTTATGTATAGCAAGGGGCATAAGACATAAGAACACACACACATGACTAGAATATTATTTGGATGGATTATATGGCATAGGCTTTATTATATGGCTTCATACCCAAGACCCTCACAAGGATAAAGCAGTTACTGTAGAGGAGGGTGTGATTTTCCTTCCTTCACACACTCGTTCATCCATTCATTCATTAACTATTTCTTTAGCTCATTAGTTAATTCATTCATCTTTAGTGACTGCTTTATCCTGTTCAGAGTCTTGGTAGATCTAGATCCTGTGCCAGTAACATTAGGTCTGAGGCAGTAATACATCCTGGATGTGATGCAGGGCACCTTATACACAGACATTATCATATTTATTCACATGTATAGCGAGTAGCTAATCCACCTACCGGCATGGGAGGAAACTGGAGAACCTGTGAAGTAGAAGTAGAAAACATGTGAAACTCCACACAGACAGCAGCCCAAATAACCCAAGATGTGTCACTGTGCTGCCCAATCATCCTTCATCAAACCTGAAATATGTACTACATCACGAATTGCCTGGAGAATGGTACTGAAATCCCACATTCAGATGTCAGTCCACTACTGGATTCTGAGGGAATTCAACAAGGAACAGAGCATATTGTAACAAGTCTGCTCCATTCCCTATTGCATTCAACTAAATTCACCAGGTCACTTCTCTCACTGATGAAAATTCTATCCATAATAACATCAAGCAATTCCACATAATAATACATCCATCCAATAATCATCCACACACAACAGCTTTAAAAGGGCATATGCTGATGTCTTCAACTCTTATCACCAATAATGATGTCATGGAAGGATCCTGAGCCCTTTACTATGCACAGTGTGCAGAAACTGCATTAGTCCTTCTCACACCACGGCATATCTAAAGAAAATCAGCTTTGTCCAGCACATAATATCAATATAAATGATGCTAACAAAGACAGTCAGTGCTGCCAACATCTCTTTTAGAACTGAATCTAATTTAGTGTTCAATCTGCTTCTTCACCATTGTACCAACCTTCAACAGGATCAGCATTACCAGGGTAGCAGTCATTTCACAAGCGAGACACAAGAGATAAAGTATCTTAGATCAATTATCAGCTGAAACAAGGTATTATTATTATTATTATTATTATTATTATTAGTATTATTATTATTATTATTATTATTATTATTATGTGTGATGCTATATCACTGTATTACATCCCTACTACCTACATGTGTTACAAAGCACAAATTTTTAAGGAATGACCATTTACCCACATTTTAGCAAATGTTTTAGCATTTGTGACATACTAATTTATTTCTTTGAAACAGGTCACTGCAATGAATTCAATTTGAAGGATGTTTGATTTGAGATTTGTTGCTTTATGAGACAGCACCACTACCACAGAAGTACATGGATTTGTGCAATGAATAAATAGTACTAAATGTGAGTGACTATCAACAATAACCTCCATGGTGCAGTTAATATAATAACAACTGTTCATTTGGCTGGAAAATAATTGGTAAATTAGCAAATTATTCTCTTTTAAAATGTAAAACACATTTTAGCCAAATATGAATCAAATAAGAATAAGCTTGTTTATTCAAGCATCAAACTTGAACTTATTTATAGTTATACACTCACCAGTCACTTCATTTAGACATCTTTATTTAGTCTCAGAACAGCCTCAGTTCTTTATAGTATGGAGGTGATAGTGAGATTCTGGTCCATTGCATCACATGATCATTGTAGATTTGTCAGTTTCACATTCATTCTTTGAATCTTCCATTATACCACATATCAGAGGTGTTTTATTGGATACAGATCTGATGGCTGGTCATCATGGAAGCAGTTTGAGATGACTTTTTGATGGCTTTGTGACATGGCACATTATCATGCTGGAATTAGCTTTTGTAAAATGGCAAAATGTGGCCAAAAAGAAATGCGCATGGTCAGCAACAATACTCTAGGCTACTTAATACCAACAATGCTCAGTTGTTCCCCATACCATTACATCACCAACAGCAGCCTGAACTTTTGACTCAAGGCAGGTTGGGTCCATGTACTCATGCTGTCGACACCAAATTCTGACCCTACCATCTGCATGTCAGAGCAAAAATCATGATTCATCAGACCAGGTGGTATTTTTTCCAGCCTGCAACTATCCAGTTTCAGTGAGTCTGTGTGCACTGCAGATACCTTTTCTTGGCTGACTGGAACGGAACCCAATGTAGTCTTCTGCTGTAAACCCCATCTCCTTAAAGTGATGTTAAACCGTAAAGTGGTTATTTGAGTTACTGTTGCCTTCCTGTCCTCACTCTTGTAAGTACATACCTTTCTTATTAATTGCAATGTAGTTACTGAATAATTCATAGTAATTACTGAATAAGATACTTTAAGATGTATAATTGACAAATAAGCCAAGAGTTGTACAGGCAACTGACCACAGACCCAAGGATGAGTGTTTTGTGTTTAAAAGATCCTGGAATATACTCATAGATAGATATGTTTTTTTAAAAGCTTACATGCATTATATGACACTGCATTCTGTTCTCAAATGCCCTGACATTCTTGCTTCTACCAAGCATTTCATTAGTCCCTGCCTTTTTTTTGTCCACAAATCACTGCCAATGCTTTTTTGTTGGCCTATTCTGGTCATCCAGGGCCCTTTACATATGCGCTACACTTGTAAATACATATGTATGAAAAGGAAGAATGGTGCCTTTTATGCTGTGGAGGACGCTTTGCTGGTATGTTTTTACATTACTTTTTCATTTTTCAATTACATTTTAAATTAAAATTCAGATTTAAATGCATGAGTTGGTTTTTTTTCTTGTTCAAGCAAAAATATGTGTGACTATTTTTTCCAAACCATCCCTTCATCCATTTCTCTATCCATTATCTATCAACTATCCATCTGGAGCCAATCCTAGCAGACTTAGGGCAAAAGGCAACGTACACTTTGGCCAGGTCACCAAATTATCGCAGGCTAACACAGAGACGAACAGCCACTCACACTCACATACTCACCTATGGTTCACACATTCACACCTGACACTTGACCTAAACTGCATGTCTTTGGTCTGGGTGAGGAAACCAGTGAACCCAAAGTAAACTCACACAGGCACAGGGAGATCATGCAAAGTCTCCCAGAAAGGCCCCATCTACATTCATTGGTTCATTGGTCTTTCCAAGTTACTGCATTAAAGCCAGTCATCTGTGTTGTGACACAGAGTTAGTATAAATAACCTCAGTTGACACAATAGTATTATTAGCATTACTAGCATTTCATTATATGGAAAGAAATGCTTAGTTTAGCTGAAAGAAACAGCAGGCCATCATTAGATTATGAAATAAAAATTTGTCCATCTGGAAAATTTCTAGAGCTTTGACAGTTTGTTTTTCAGGTGCTGTTGCAAAAAACATCACATTTTAAGACAAAGTTGGTTCTTATGAGCACCGAGAGTTAATTCTGTTGCTGAGGATAAGTACATCAGAGTCACCTGCTGTCTCATAAACCCAGTTAAGAAGGTTTGCAATAAATTGGACTGGAGAGTGATGGAAAAGCAGTCAACAAGTGCTCAATATTAGTGGGAACTCCTCCAAGAAGGTAAAAAAAGCATCCCAGGCGACTCTGATGTGCTTATTCTCAACATTTCTTCCACATTTGTTGATTTCTTTATCGTTATTCTAAAAGGTTCACAAATACTGAAAAAAAAGGACGAACAAATCCTCTATGGCTAGTCACGTCCTTCACTGCCAGTCACGATAACTGTCACAAATGCAAGTCTGGTATTTCCTGTCTGGAGCTCTAGCTGTCTAAAGACAAAAATTTGACGTGTTTTTGTTATTACCGAGGACGGTTGCTCTCTCTCTGATCTTTTGGGAACAGGTCATCCCTGTCTTTTAAAAAGGAACCTTATGATATAACAGAAAGGGCATTTACTGCTGCTTACAGTAATTATTATGTTTAACCTTCAAGCATGTGAGCCACAAAGCAATATCCAATAACACAACAATTATATTTGAATAGAGGTCTGGGTGTTTGGCCTCTAGACACACTGATGGTCCGGACCAAAAGATTATACAGTATTGTCCATTTCACAAAACTATATTTTACTCCCAATCACAGTGCTGTAGGTAGGCAAAACAGCACAATACTCATCTCCCTAATATAATCCAACTGATGAACGCATGTTTTACATTTTAAAAAAGGCGCACAGTTTAGATTGGTTTCATTTTAGCAACCTGGCATTAAACTTAACAAACCATCGATCTGCACTGTCCTTAAGGATATCTACAAATAGGCTTTTTTCTGTTCTTGATTACATTTCCATCCTTATCCCATCCTTATACATACAACATATGTGCTATGTACACAGAAATATATATAAAACATAAAAAGTACACAATTAATATGATTGCTAATCAGTTTTACACAAGGGAGAAACAAAACGGTGCAAGATTTGCACTGACTGTACGAACTATATTCAGTTGCAAACCTTCAGGTGGGATATAAAGCATATAAATAAGCAACATCTGGAAAGACATTTCTAATTTTTAAATAAATAGAGACCAGAAGTCATATATACGTATAGTATATTATTTACACCCAATTAAATTGCTACTAATTCCCTGCTCGCTATGTCCCACTGAATGACACAAAAATCACCAATCTGATCGAATAAAAACTAGATAGCAACACTAGATAGCAAACATTTTTATGACTGATGAGTTCATGTATATAATAGTAATCTAGCATGTAATGTAGCCTCTAATAATTAGTCTAATCTAAGATAGCTTAAAACTGAATTTGGCTTATGTTTTTAATCACACAAGGTATTTTTATAGCAAATATTAGTTAGTGTGTTAGCACTTGGGTTCAGTACATAGTACAAATTGATTGGCTGCTATTATCACTGCTGCTGCTGTTGGAGGGTGAGGAAACTTTTATGTTGCTATGACTAAAATGCATTTTCATTGGCTAACAATTGCTGAACCAGAATGACATCTCGTGAGTATTTAGGTGTGTTATAAGGGTAAATTACACATTTCTCCAATTTTCAACTAACATTTGGCACATTTCAAACCCTAAAAACATAAATCAAGCATTTTTAAGATGTTCAAATATAATAATGAATATCATAATTACATGTCTACATAATGTTAAGCAAATAATAGGGAAACAACAGCTAGTACCTAAATTAATCTGCATTATTTACCTTAATCTGTTGCTTTACATACACACCATGACTGCAGTAAATAGAGTAATTTTGTTTATATAACACACACACATTTGTCTTACAATCCTTGTACATCCCTTCTGCTGACATAATTATTAATGTACCTTCTTAATGCGATGCTTACACCTAACCCTAACCTCAGAGAGTTTAAACAGTTTTCCTTGTAAGGACCAGACAAACATCAACACAAGGGTCACTGCGACTCATTTTGCTGGATCAGGTCTCGTTCTTAATGCTTTCTTAGATTTATTTTTGTTTTGCTACAAATCAGTACTCAATTATCCCTTAATTGACATCCCCTACATTTTCCAGGCCTATTTGCTTAAGACCATACACTTAGGATGGAATAACATGTGTTAACATGTGCTTTGTAAGACATCGTCCAGTTCCACTGCATTTGGTTTTTAATAGCAATTAAGCAGGCCTTCTGTGCGACTGTGGAGATTGCGTTCATTAACCAGCACAGCTGTGAGTTGGAGAGATTTTTACAACTAATTTAGGTTAATATTGGCTACATCCTAGTGAGAGCAGCATGAGGTGAGGAGACTGATTGCAGTAATTTTCTAATTGTGTGAAGAAAACAAAAGCTTTGACTTGCTAATATGTGAGAAATGTAAACACTGCCTCTGCTCTCTTCTCCATTTGAATTGTACACGACAAAGACGCTAATCAGCCTCAAATCTGGTGCATCACAGTAATCAGATATATACATGTACTATATCTGATGCTCACTACCAGTGCAGAAATGTTTTAGTGCTTTACAGATATATATTAACTAAATGCTATAATTAATTACATCGTGAATGTAAATTTGATTTATTTCAAGCTGTAGTCACTAAATTCTACAGACACCAAACAAAAAAACCTACAAACAACTCTTCCACCAATTATTAAAGTAAATACAGTAACATGATAAACTATTGCTCAAACAGCATATCACATAGTAAATGATTTAAAATGAATAATTAGGAAAAAATTAAGAAATGAAAGACATTTAGGTAGGTGGAAGGTTTTCCTCAATGAGATAATTAACCTTAAATAACACACACTAGATTATCCTAGAGAATCATCTGTGTGTGATAAAGGCTAATTATTTTTGATTGTAGTTAAAAGAATATTGCATGTTGAAAATGTTCGTTGGCCAAACAGAAACACATGCAGCATTACTCACCTTTCATTATAATGAAAGGTTTGATTCTTTTTTTCGCTTGCAAACTCTGAAAGTATCATTTGAATCAATACATACAAACTCTGACAGCTGTGTTATTAAATGGTCATTGTGGAGAAAGAAATCCGCATGATGAATGTGTTTGGCAGTTTCATATGAATATTCTATTTTTATGCAGCATTTCATTTTGATCACAAACATACTGTATGACAATTTGTAAAATGTGTGTTTAGTTATAAATGTGTGAGGATATTTGAGAGTATAAACACTGTTTCCTGTATTTTATTTATAAACAACTAAGAAAAATTTCATGCTCTCTCTCTCTCTCTTTCTCTCTATTTCTATCTTATTCGCTGTTCCTTTATTACCATACTTTCTTTTCATTCTATACATTATAATCTATAATGTAGTCCTATTTTCTTGCACTCATAGTAGCTAATTAGACACACATTAGTCTTGCTAATGTTTGGTGTGACATGGTGGGAATTTAGAAAGATTTAGTATAATTTAAAGGTAGACTATGTAGGATTTTAATAGTTATTTAGCAGCCACAGAGTATATATTCCGTAGTATACTTTCATAAGTATGTTTTCATTAGTGTATAATTACTATTCAAAACACCACTAATCATTATGCTTTATAAACTTTGAATGAGCTCTTTATATATATGTAGTGGATCCTCTTCCACAGAACCGTCATGTTGCACCGCTACAGTAGCCCAGAACGGACAAACCGCTAAAGAGCACCTTCTGCATTGAGCATTTCACAAGTAAATTTTTATAGGTGATGGAAGCACTGGAAGGAAGACAAAGAAGAAGAAAGAAGAGGAATCAGTGTTTGCTGGTGCTGGTTACCATTGTGGAGAACTTAAATTTTGAAAAATGGAGGATCATACTTATTATTTAGCACAGAAAAAGCAAGCCAGTGTCAATGTAAGTACATGGAAGTACAGTACAGGTACCTGACAGCCACCGTATGCTCTAATTCATGCTTGGAAAGGAAGGGGTAAGGGAGGGGCATTCAGTTGTTTGAATCCTACATAGTGAATCTTTAAGCACTAGTCCATGGTCAAACATTTGTATATTGTGCATGAAATAGAATTCATGTTTAATAAAGCATGATAAACTCATAAATAACTGTACAAATATCATACAGTACATACAAGGAAGACATTGTAGAGATTCTCTTCAACATTAGTGCTTCAGTAATAATGTCGGCAGGAAAGGTGCCAACTACCAGTGGCTATTGTTTTTACATTTGCTTTTATTATCAGCCTCAATAAGACTCGAGAGATTTCCAAAAAGCCCTTCAAAGCACTTTATAAATTTGTCAGAATCCAGCTTCAGCCTCTCTTAGATCTTTCATCTCCGGTTGTATGACTCACCCTGACACTTGTTAAGAGAGTGACAGCGAGCTTTGGCTTTCATGATGCACTGATTCAAATCATTCACATCAGCTAGGCTCCTGTTCTCTGTTTCTGAGTGCTCGCTCTCACAGATTGCCTATCTACGTATGAAGGATTGTCATCAAAACAACTCATTGCAAAGTTTACACTGTCAGAAGTAGTACAAGCATTTTCTATATTGATATTTCCCTTCATTTCCCCTGCTCCATAAGTGTAATCTTGATTTAAAAAGCACCTATTACCACTTATATGTACAATATTTTTTTGTAAAACGCTGTATTACAGGAGTGGATGAATGTATTAGCCAGTAGACCACGCAAGTGGAAGCTCCAGCATGCTTGCTTGGTCCCATGTTTAGTTTGTCTAGAAACTTAATGGACTAGCTTGAAAAAGATATGATAGGTAATAACATATGGACAGATAATTAGCTAATTAAGGGAAATGAATATGAGCATATGAGTTCCTGGGGAGGGGAATGTGGTGTCCTGTCCTCACATTGCATGTAAAAATATTATTAGAGTCTAATTAGCATCTTTATTTTCTTTTAATATGTTTAACCACAGTGTGACGTATTGTGCATTAGCAGGAGAGTTATACGACGTCATGTTTTCTTCAGTTTCATCAATGTTTAGGTAATATAGGATGTTTTTTATTCTAAAAAAGAACTTTGATGAGGTTAATTAATCCAACTAGTAAAAACATTTTACATTGTCCCTCAGCTGGTGTGTGTAGTGCAGCAGGCAGTGTGATTTGGAAGCTATAAGTTACAGCATTGTGGTGTGTTGTACCATTGTAAAGTGTACTTATATATGCATGAAACATGCATAGCGCCAGGTTTATTTCCTTTCTCTGATTGTTGAAGCAAATACAGATTAAAATCTAAAAGTCGGACACGAATTCTACTCATGTGCCTGGACTAGTCAATTGTACACCCCTGTATTGATTAAGCTTTGTAAAATGATTGAATTTCTTAGCTGTGTGTTGTTTATTCATCATTACACATGGAGCTCAAGTTCAGCCAGAAAGATGTGTTTTAAAATGATGAAACCTGCCGTTATTCCAACAATGAGAATCTTGTACAGTATGTCAAAGGAATTGATTCTTCTATTTTATGAAATACAGAAACAAAAAGTCCTTGCCGATTTATCTCCAGCGCTTACGCCTGACTTTTCAGATATGAGCAACCAGCGACAACATCAAGTTCTGATATTGAGGAAGAACAGCAGGACGAGCTCGATAAACATCCGAAAGCGAGGTTCGAATCAAAACGCCCCCTGCTGGCAAGCTGCAGCTGTGAGACCTTAAAGAGAGCAAAGGCTAAAGAAAATGCTGTAAAGACTCAAATCAATCCTGCTGTCTAGGAAGCCAAAGACAGGGAGGATGAATGGTATCAGCGGGCAGCAAGCAGAGGAAAGGCAGCAGTTAGGAGTCCATTATCAACCTGCTAGATAAGGTTAATGGTATGGTAGGAGCTGAGTGCAGCCTAGGCCATGAATCTCCCAGAAAGGTCAATCACATTCCAGGCCACTTTTGATATTTTATTCTGATTGCGTGCTGTTTGATGGAAGTGTGGGCAAACAGACCCAGAATGGCTACAAAAAAAAAGCAAGAGAAAAAGAGTATGTGGGTTATGTGTGTAGGGGGATCTAGCAGGACAAACAACAAAAGACCATATGCAGTTTATTAAATGATCTAGTCAGCCAAACACAGTCATAAAATACAAATGATGATGTGTGCAGTCATATTCGTGACCAATTATGAGCAGCCTGAACATTCCAGAGTGATTAAATAGCCTCTATTCAGCACTGAGAGTAAATAAATGTGCAGTATATGCGGATGGATTTTGGCTGTGTTGTGTAGTTAGACGTGAAAGGCTTTACATCTTTATACACTGGCTTTATATATCATGCATGTAAGACGGAGATGAAAGAATATTGCCAATGAATCATCCAACCTGAAATGAATGCAGAGGAGGAAGCACAGGGCAGAAAAATGATGACTGGTTAAACCCTTTTGTTAATGTCTAGGGGTAAGATTAAAGTTAAATAATAACAGCAAACAGTCTCTAATTTCCAGAGTGCCAGTGTATTCATGCACCAAAAGTCATTGAGTAAACACACGACAGCATCAAACGGGAAAATCATTAACAAAGTGAGCAATCACCTCATTTTAGAGTAAATATCTCAGACTTAATAACCATTCAAGAATGTAAAGAATGTCACAGAAAGCTGAGAAAGGCAGATAACTTTTTTCAGTTTGATACATATTAAACGTCAGACACTCATTCGAAATAAGTTAGTACTTCCCATAAATGTAGATTAACTGAGATGAGTCATGCCTTCTGAAGAGTTGTTGGGTTTTTTTTTTTTTTGTAGGACACACACCCACCCACACACACACACACACACACACACACACACACACAATGGATAAAGTAACTGAGACAAAGAGACCATGGAGATATCTTAGCGCTGTCTCATACCTGAAAAGTGAATGAATGTTTGCATTTGTCTATATAATAACAAAAGATCAACAGGCTAATAGTTTTGCTGTTATTAATATCAGATGCAGAACAACACACACAACATAATGGAATTTAAACTGCTATCATAAAAATTTGTTCTGTGGCATTACAATATATATTTTTTTAATTTAGAATAATTTACCATCTAGCTTCATAGGTGCTGTAGCTTGACAACAAAACTATTAGAGCTGAGCAATGCATTGTGTCATGAGGACTCAACAATGGTGTGAGGCAACTAGATACACTCATACGCAGCAGCTCTCATGATTTTATTTTTTTTGTTTGTTTGTTTTTTGGTCGGTTGGTTTCAAGTAAAAAACTAAATCAAAAACACTAAACTTGTTGTCTGTCCTTGTGTATAATTATTACTATGATAGGATTGGATGTGTGCTTTGCTTATTAACTTGTCACAGCTTGTCATAACTTGACAACAGAACTATTGGAGTTGAGCAATGGGTCTCATCAGTGGTAAAATAAGAATGGTGTGTGGTCCAACAATCTCACACACACACACACACATCCATCCATCTTACTATCTTTGTGAGGACCTTCCATTGCCTGCACCTAACCTTAACCTGAACCGTAAGTAATGAAAACTTTTTCAGTCTTTTATTTTTTTCTCATTTTTGTTTAAAAAAATATCACTTTCCTTGTGAGGACCATCCAAATGTCCCCCCAAAAGTATACTTAGTCTAGATATTTTAGTTTCTCTTCCAAAGGCAATTTTGGGGGGGGGGATGAAAGAGTAAATAATCCACCTCCATGTTCATTACACCCATGACTGCATTTCATATTTGTACTGCTGGATTTACTCAATCGTGACACATGAGGTGTTATTAACATGTTAGCAAAGCAGACCGGAAAATATCAGCTCAAACAGAACTCAAATCTTTTCACTCTGAGCAATCATCCGGCACAACTGTCAACGATGTATGAATCTACGGCCTGGGAAAGAAAGAAATCAGCCCTCGCCTCATCTATTATATTCTGCGTGTTATTTCGTGTCTGTCGATGGTGCAGTTGTTGTTCTGTTTCCACAAGAGTCCAAAAAAATCCTCAAGGCTTGTGTTCACAGCAAATAATTTGATGTGGGTGTCAAAAATGAAACCTTATATTGATGTTATTTTTTTTTATGTGTGAAAGACAGCCCTGGTAGCTCATGTAGTGAAACTAAAGAGAGCTGTCAGGCCCCAGGTGTGCTTCCAATTTAGATTGTTATTACTTTTCTAAAACAATTGGTTTTCCATCATATTCGAAAGAGTTGTAGCATCGTAAATAAGTGAAGTGGAATTCATAGGAACCACATTTGAGTGCATGAACGCAAACCCTGAAGCATCTTGACAGTTCCACAAATTATACTGATCATTCAGGTCCTGCAGGAAAATATTGCATGTGGCTTTGCATTATAGATGAAGGCTTAAAAACACAGGTGCATACGCACCATTGATAAGCCCACTGCAGTAGGGAGTGTGCTGAATGCTGATGAGCTGATGTTTGGGGAGGTGAGTCCATGCAGACCAGGACTCCTGAGACACTACACACAAAGGTGTTGGCAGGTCCTGCAGAAAACATCGCTCCTCATCAGGCAGGATTTAATGGAAGCTAATGGAACAGCATGAGGAGCGACACCTCCCTAAAGGATCAGGTAATGCAGTCCAAGTCAGAAAGAATACAATTGCAACTCAGTATGCATACCCTGTTAGACAGGAACATGTTAGCATACGTATTAAAGCAAAGATAGCCATTTTGGATGTGGACTAACAGAAAAGCAATTGATCATATTAATAGTGATATTAATAATACAATTTTCACTACATGAGAACTTACCTGACAGAACTTTTAAAATTAAGCATCTAAGCATAAATTTATGTTACAGCGGTTTTGCGCCGTGCGCTTCCAGCAGTCTTTTATGATCATTACTTGTCACACTGTACGAGATGATCCCAATAAAAATGCTATAACAGAGTGTGTGAAGGCATGCGTTCTTTACGTCAGATTAAACACTGAAGATAGTTACTACGTTCTGCCGTACTGGGTGCTCAGCATGCTGTAGGTTTGTAGATCTTTAACTGGAAAGCAGACAAAAGTAGTTTTACACAGTAGTAATAATCTCTTTGAACAGAGCTTTTGCATGCTAATTAGCTGACTGCACACCAGGAAACTGTAATTAGTCCTTATTTCTTTTCATGTTGCATCCCTTGTGGTTTTGCCATAATATAAGTGTGAGGAGACATTCTGCGTAGAGACGTTCTGACTGCTGCCACAACTCAACAAACTGATCTTCTTTTAAACCCAATACGTATGATCTGTTTACTTTTCACCATTGCCACTATCGTATTTCTAGCTGTCCTGAGAGTTTTGTGTAATCATAAGCTATCTTCCCGTTGGTAGATTTTTTTAGACTGTTTTTATCTACCTATTAGCCTACAAAAAGACAAAACGACTTGCACACATTGTCAGATTAGCACTTGTTGGCTAGCTGACTAACACAAAAAAATGATTTTAAACCTAAATAATGACTATTTTTAAATTATTTCATAAACTTTGTCAGGTTAGCATTTGCTAGCTAGCTGGCTAGCAATGGAAGCAATGTAATCATTAATGAATATGCCAGTTTAGCTCATGTTGTTTAAACTAAAAAATCATGAGCGGTGCAGATTAAGAGTTTTGGTCTGCGTGGGTTCTCTACTCTGGTTTCTTCCCACCTCCAAAAAAAGTGCCAGTAGTTAGAATGGCTAGTCTAAATAATATGTAGCTATTGAATGAGTATGTAAACATGTGTGTATGGTGTCCTGCGATGGACTGGTGTCCTATCCAGGATGTATTCTTGCTTCGTTCCATTGTGCCTGGAACTGGCTCTGGACCCACTGAGCAGAATAAAAGTAGTGATTGAAGATGGATGAATGAATACATGTAAAACAATGTCCTATACTTCATCCTACACTCAGCGATGTGAAGCAGGCATGCTTGATGTAACCTGGGAGTTTAATATATGAGATACTGTGTGTTATTGTGATCAGGACAGCGCTAAATCACATGTTCTAAAAATCTCATACTTCTCACGCCAAAAATAAACACTCCCTTATATCTCAGTTTCAGGTCTGGACTGCAGGTAAGAATAAAATCTGTACAGTATGCTTTTAAAGCACTTGTTTGTTGCATGGACTTGGTCCTCAGTATGTAGTGAATGATGATTTTTTTTTTTTTTCATTTGATATTCTCAGACGAATGAGACCTAAAAGCAGTTTGGCATGTCTGATGGCCTATTAGTAACAACTGTAATTTAATATACGGCATCATAGGATCCATCTAGATATAAATTGGAATGAAATTAAATCCACTGTTCCAGCTCAAGTGTCGAGTTCTTCTAGATTTACTCAAACATCGCCACCTGCTGGTAGCTTTGACTCACACACCTGCACTTTCCAGTGGTTTTAATCAAACGTGATCGTCTCACATTCACTTTTTCCCTACGTCATATATTTATACTACACAGACATATCTGGCATTTCTAAGATTGTGTGTAATATTAATAATATTCTGTTTAAAAAAAAAAGAAAAAAAGACGTGTGTGAAAAATTACTATTAATTGAAATAATCCAGGTGGTAAAGTTTATTTTGAATAAAAGTGTTCGAAATTTGTATCCCTCAACAACAGAAACATTTTGAGTTTGTTCAGTGAAAAGAAAAAGAGAATCTTACATTGCTAGCATTGTATTCCTCTTGTACCTGCTAAGATCCACCAGTTGTTTTCAGAGTTGTATACTAAGAATTAGCTGATTATCTTTAGAGCAAACAGGCTTAACCTAGCAAGTCTTCAACATGTTGCATTTAGATATTCAATACACACTTTGGACCTACAAGGTTTTAAAAAAATATATAAGGTTGAATGCAGTGAATAAAATGGAAAAAAGAAAGCATTTTGCATAATACTTTTACTATACAGTGAGGGGAAATAAGTATTTGGAAAAATGTTTTGGTATTCAATATTTCCATAATATATGACCTCTTCTCATTTTTTTTGTTTATATATTAACAATTAAGATGGAAGGTACTCGCACAATGTGCAACTTCTACAAGAACTTGTAAAAAAATGCAAAAATATTTTTGCAAAGAAGCAAAAAAATTCACTTTACTCTCTTATGGCAGTCTTCATTTTAATTGTTTAAGTGTTGTGTTACACTAAGCTAATTTGTCTCCGTTTATTGACCATAATAGCGTATGCCTTTTACATTTTTCGCTCACATTTTAAATGAAGTTTGTTTGAGGTCCTTCAGCTTCTGACAAGAAAAGAAAAAAAGGCTTAGATGGAGAACATAAGGCGTTTTACTTAACGACATGCTTCATTTGTTTGATGTTAAAGTGCTTCAATTGTTTCTTTCCTAATTAAAAGTGCCTCGGTGTGCACTGGGTTATTTTTGGCTGGGTTTGAATCAGAGCAGTGCTCATTCATGGAAAACTAATCAAGAAAGATTGGAGAGAAACAGAGTCAGTTAATCAACGTAGAATTATTTCCTCTGGTTAAACGTGTCCTGCTTGATTACTATCGTGTCTATTGTAGTTTACTTACAAAGCTTTAGAGATAATTAAGGGGGAAAAGTTCTTCCATAAATTCAACATCATAATAAATGAGAAACTGAAATGAAAAGGAAATTAAGCATACATATGTATTTGTACACAACACATTAGGCCACATAGGCTTCAGTGAAGATACTTCACGCATTCCCCAGTACAATTTTCTTCTGAAATGAATTAAGAGTCATGTGGTAATACTTTACTCTAAATATAAGCATATATTAATACTTAAGTATATATGTATGTGTTTATAATGATGAATGAATACATGAATTTATTATTAGCACATTTGGGAATAATGCAGCATATACTGTACATTAACAGCCATGGAGTCATATAAAAAAAGACATTAATGATCCTGATACTTATTGGGTAGTAGTGGCTCAAAGGTCATGGTTTCCAGTTATCAACTGGTAGGTTGGAGGTTCAAGCCCCAGTACTATTAAGCTAGTCTTAAGTCTCTCTGCTCCAGGGCGCTGTATCACGGCTGACTATGCAAAGAAACGAATTTCACTATGGTGTATTTTATGTGTCATTAAAAGTCTTCCTCTTCTTTTAACATCTGACTAGATAGGCAGACACATAGGGCTTAGATTTTTACCTGATTGCCACTGTGCTATAATCGTGTGTGCCATGCTGCGTAACATTGTGCTGCATGCTGGCACGCAGCTTCCTAACGAGGCAGATGGGGAGGAAGACGAGGAAACAGAAGAAGAAAACAATTCTCTTGAACTACCAGGAGAGAAGAGAAAAAGAAATCACCAGGCTGCCTTGAGAATTGATATATGTGTATGTAGATTAACTTTACTTTGTGATATTTAAATTGCATCTCTTGTTGGATTTTCGTTACATACACGTCATGTCATTTCTTGGGATGTCATGATTCTATTCTAACTTTATTTTTGTTATCCACATACACAAAAACCTTAAAAATCCGAACAAAATTCTGGTGTCTGGTGTCTGTGTGTGGAAAGTAAATACAAAAATAAATGCTACAGCCACAAAATGGGAAGCTTTTTTATGGATCCTTTGGACCGACGATCAGTGTAAAGCCTCTACAGTTTTCCCATTTTAGCTTGGTTGAGTAACTCACCTTGTTCTGAAGGTGATATAACTGGCACTGAAATGGAAGGCCTGGTGAGCTTAACTCTGCGATGTTTAGCCATGAGGCCAAGTGTGCCTCTCCTGCTATTGTAGCTCTTCTCTTTTCAGCTGCATTTTACCTCCGTCAAGAGCAGTGAGTTCTTGACTACACCCACACATATTTGTTGTTGTGTCTTGCTCGAGTAGAGCCCTTTGGCAGCAGCGCTGAGGACTGAGGACTGGTGCAGTAGAGAAAGATGTACAGATGATGCAGGTTGTGGTGAGGTAGATGGAAAGTCATTAAAGAACACATTTACCCATCCACTGATTCCTTCTGTTACTGTTGGCTCCAGTATCTCCAGGTTAGGTTTCAGGAAGGAGGAGGTGCTGAAAAACGAAAAATAAAAGAGTTCCTGGTAATTTGATATATGACTCACTGATACTCTTCATTTCCTGACGCACTAAGCTTCAGGATTGTATTAAATCATCATTCATCATGAGTGTATTAATTCACTATTATGAAACGATTCCTTAAGTATTAATGTATGATTGTTTGTGTATTATTTGTCGTATGAATATATGTTAACTGGTGTACTGGTGTTTTACTAGGATTGGGAGGAGTGTACAGTGTGGTTCTTGTTTTACATCAGTTCTGTATTCACCTACAGAGGGCGATCTCCTACATGCTATTTTTTGCGAACCATTTATTCTGTGAATACACTGATGACTCAGTTGAATAAAGCTGATTAAAAAACACAAGTTTACGATCATTTTTGACCCCACTTGTTCTATCTGATAAGTGAATAATAAATGCTTCTGACTGGTGAAAGACACCTTTCCTTTATAATCCCAATTGTAAATTGTTTAAATAGACAATCCTGACATAATGTTCAAGAAAAGCACATGTCATGCAGTATAGGTTCTGTTAGCTGGATGCAGGTATCGACTCCATGGTGCCTGGGAGAGTGTAGCTTGCATGGCAGATTCCCTCAGGACCAGTGTGGGAATAAACCCGAGCCCCTAAATTTCTCTAATCATCTGAACAAAAGAGCTAGAATTTAATCACAGTGAGTTAGGTCTCCCCTCCTCTCCACTCGCCTGATTAAAGGCACCCACTGGCTGTCGGCAGGCTGCTGTTTGCTGTACTCCATGATGCCAGCTTCTGTGACACATACCTCTTTAGAGCTGATCTGCTAAAGCATGTCATCCGAGAGGGTTGTGGGCAACACACTGGGCTCTGCTGTCTATCAACAGCTGATTGTGGTTCCTAGTAGAGAACGAAGACACACAGAGGAAACGCAGAGATCTTATCCCTTTACTCTGCGACTTCAATAAATAAACAAGCTGGTCGAAAAATCTGGGAGTTGTAATAAAGGAGAGCGGTTGATAAGTACAGAAGATACACCTCTAATCTGGATGAAACAGAGTAAGTCACGTCAAGTTTTGCTTGATAAGATATATGTATATCATGTTAGCTCTGTTAAAGAGATTTTTCAAACGTTGAAGCATTTATCAGCTGAAATTTAGATAAAAATAAATGCATTAAATAATAATAATAATAATAATAATAATAATCATCATCATCATCATCATCATCAGATTGTTCTTGTGGTTTGATTCTTGTTTTTACGGATTGTTTCTTCATTGTCCATTAACAATTGAAAAAAAAAGTTAAGTAGATTCAAGCCTTCAGTTTATTATGAGTACCCTGCACTGTAATCTTGGTCATTTGCATTTGGGCTGAGTTATCAGGCTAATCTTATCTCTGAGCAGTGCTATTCTACTCCCTCAGTGGAGATTAATGAGGTGATTGTAATCCCAGTGTACTCCCAGAGAGTATGCATGTATCGAGAGAGAATAATACATATTTGGTGCAATAGAAAAATGTGCCCTATATAATACCAACCCAAGTCTACACCAGTGACGTGTTGGGATACTGACTTCTAATGCCTCATTAGTCAAGTTCAAATGGCAAGGAAACGTTGGGGAGGACTTGTAAAAGAAAAAATGACCTAAACACAGATGAAGTAGTGACACAACCGAACATAAAATCTCACATGATTCTCACCATGGTCAGCATTATACATTTTCTTCTGTTATTGATTTGCTTTTTTCCTCAGCTCTTCTGACCAGTGAGAAGTGTCTACAGAGGGAAGTGAACTTCAAAGTCCTATGGGGGGAAGGCAAAGAGTCTGACAAAGTAGATAGTCCTCAGATGGCCAAAAGGTCACCCAATCACATCAATATACGTGATAAGAAAATGAACACGTCCCCCATTAGTTCATGAGATTGTGACGGGGTGATATGTCACTGTCCAGCCTGTAGAGATTAACTGTAGCGGCAGGTTCAAAATGCACATTTTATCATCAAAGGACAGGTCGCTGTCTCCATCATCACACTACGTTTATCACTGAGTCAGCATGTGCCTTAAAGTCTTAAATGTTTGAAACGTGTATTGCTTTTAGCTGTAGAAGAGGAAACAGTATGTTGCATTATATAACTTAAATTGTGTTTGTTTACTTTTCATAATTTTCTGACATGACGCAATAGAAATCTGTATCTGTAATATTGACAGGTTAGGTAAATATGCTATACATATGTGCTATTTGTGCTTTGTGATTCATTCATGGAGGTGCAGTGGTTAGCATTTTCACCTCAGAGCAAGAAGGTTCTGGGATCAAACCTGCCTTTCCATTTGGAGTTTGCATGCTCTCCCTGTGCCTGTGTGGGTCTCCTCTGGGTGCTCCAGTTTCCTCCCTCAGCCCAAAGACATGCAGATTAGGTCAACTAGCTACTCTAAATTGCCCATAAGTGTGAATGTGAGTGTGAATGGTTGTTTATCTCTGTGTTTAACCCTGCAATAGATTGTTGACCTGCCCAGGGTGTACCCCACCTCTCACCCGAAGTCAGCTGGGACTGGCTCCAGCTTCCCCACGACCCTGATGGATAAGCGGTATAGATAATGGATGGATGGATGATTCTATCATCTTCTGTAAGCACTTTATCCTGGTCAGGATTGCAAAGAATCTGGAGCCTATCCGGGGAAGACAGGGTGCGAAGAAGCCTTGGATTGGATGTCAGTTCATCGTAGCATACGTTTACATTCACACACTCATTCAGTTTATTTTACAACCTCTAATAATTTGCCTTTTAATTAAGTTACAAGATGTGTTTCATAGAAAACAAAGAAAAAATTAATTGCAGTCCTTTTTATGTTGTATACGAAAAGTGAAGAAAAACTCTCACTGTGTTAACGTCATGTCTTGGCACATTGTAGGTAGAAGCTGTGAGGGTTCTTGTAGACCAATAAGTCATTGAGTTGGTGCAAATAATGGGGATTGGGGGCTTTAAAGCCAGGCTTTAGAAGAGAGAGTTCCTGCTGGGAGCCCTGCTGGATGCTGATTACAGGGGAGGGGGTCACTCGTCCGTCATCATCTGATATGTGTTTTTACTTTAGTGAAGCTAATGGCAAAACTTACAGAGTGTTTTTATGTGCTTTACTGAGCATGCAGAGCAGATTATTTAAATTCTAATATTATAGTAACTTTACCTTTTTATGGCTACCATGTTAATGTGATCGAGTCAAAAGGTGCTGCAATAAGAGAGCTAACAGCTCTTACAGATGTAAACGTCATATTTAAGGGCAAGGCTCTTAACCCTCAACCCTTAACACTGCTCAGCTGTATAAATGAGATATATCGCTCTGGATAAGGGCGTCTGCCAAATGACATAAAGGTAAATATGATATTATATATGATATTTCTATATGCTATTCAGCTAAGTGTCAGCCAGAACATGACGAGCCAGACTGTGACATTTTGAATACTGATTAGGAGAATGAATCATTTTCACAGGCCCATAATTTGTTGGCTCGTGCATGGACGTCAGAGCAAATTTTGGCACATGTTGAGTTTGTTTGTCTCTGATAATTAATTGTGTGTTTATTGCTTCTGTTTGTCATGGCATTAGTAAACATCATTATCTCAGCAGGCGCAGCAGAGCAGCCTCATCTCGCTATTCATGAGGACACTGCACATCAACACTCAGTGTCTGAGTCATCCTTAACAGCAAAATGAGGGGATGTGCTGTCTGCGCTCACTTTTTAGTGTGTGTGTGTGTGTGTGTGTGTGTGTGTGTCTAGGCTATGCAGTAAAACAATTCATTCACAGGAACGTGGTGATGATGGACGATCTCCATAATCAAAGGCTCATAATAGAATAAATTTTAAAGCAGATTTTTTAAATGTTATTTTCAAAGATTGATGTCTATTCATTGGTATGATAAACCTTTCTGTAAGGAAACATTCATTTATTGTCTAAAGAAGGAGTCTCCAGTGTCAGAACCACAGAACAGCCACAGAACAGTCTTTAGGAAAGAGGACGTTGTATTTTCTGGTTTCTTGGTAACATAAGTTGCAGGGGGTTTCTGTCTTAGTAACTTCAAGAGAAAGAAAAAAAGATTCTGGGAACGATTTTTAGCTTCTATGCCAAAAGTGATACCTTTGTTTTTCTGTAGCTGTCCGATTAAGTTGTTCAGAATAATTGCATCATCATCATCATGTTCCTTCTTATTTAGATCCTTTGAGGCTTGTTATCATGTAAATGTGCCTTATAGTTGCCTATCTATCCATTTTCTTTGCCGCTTATCCCTTGCGGGTCGTAGGGAAGCTGGATCCAATCCCAGATGACTTTGGGCGAGAGGTTGGTACACCCTGGACAGGTCGCCAATCTGCTGTATCACAGGGCTAACACAGAGATAGACAACCATTCACACTCACATTCACATCTATGTTCAGTTTAGAATAGCTGGTTGACCTATTAGCATGTCTTGGGAGGAAACCCATGCAGGCACGAGGAGAACATGCAAACTCTGCATGGAATGTTTGTGAGACAAAATAGTTACTAACGTCCTTCTCTTTCTCTCTTGAAATTAATAAGACCACAAATTGTAGCGTGTAATATTATTAAGAAACTGGAACGTGGCAGTCCTCCGTCCTGAAAATTCCTGTGGTGGAAAATGTACTGACTGACAAAGCACTGACACTGAAACCTCTTTCTATAACTGTTAAATAAACATCTCCTTACAGAAACCATCATTATATTAAAGATTACACAGTTTTCTTTGTTAAATAACACTTGTTCCATTCATTTATCGTTAGCCATAGTTATCAGTGTACCTTTGAGTTGCTGCATTAATATGTCCGCGTGATTTACTTGCAGCCTGCATAACTGTCGGAATTGTGCTGTTATAGAAAATTCATCAACACCTTCTCATCAGATTCGAGAGATTAACAGTACGGTATGAAAAAATTATTGTAATTGTTCTGTAATTAGAGAGAGTAATTACACTATACTCGTCAAAAAAAAGAAAGTCGAGCTTGTGACAAATATGTAGCAACCGGGATCGTACCACTCTTCATCCTGACATTTTTATTTACCAGTGTCCTCACACATCTTAGCCACAAGTGTTAGAGTTAATCTATATGACTTCATACTGCCCTCAGATGCGGCACAGCTCTGTGTGAGAAGCCAATAAAAAAATCACATCACACACAATAAGTCATTTGGTCTCCACTGCACAGGAGAAGTGGTTCTTGGAAGCGGTTCATAAATCATGGAGCTGTGTGCTGCAGCGAGCAGTGCTGCTTCTGCTGAACAGACAGAGACGTCTGCGCCAGAAGAGCGATCGCCGGCCCCAGGCTCGGCAGGCTCTAAAAACACCAGGCCTGCTTCATGCTGGGAGTTTTCCTGAGTGATGGGGCTCGGATGGAAGCTCCATCACAGAGTGTATGTAAGGCTCAGATCGAAAGAAAAACAAGTCATGCCAGATGTAATGCCAGGGGCCTAGCATGGGCTCAGTACATATTGGGCTTGTTACAGTAAGTCCCAAAGCTCCTTGTTTGGTTTCATGATATGATGTTGCACAAGAGAATATACGCAATTATTTTTCATTTTGCTCCAGCGTCTTCCAATCCTGCTCTTAAAATACACACAGCAAAAACATTAAATAATGCAGTGTCTAGAGAGTTGCTGGACCAGGATTGGGAAATGTTTATTAGGAATGATTGGTGTGTGGCAAAGATGTTCTGTCTCATTAGGAGGAGACACTTGGAGTGTCGCGATGTCTCTCGCAATCCATGAATAGCAGTGTGTTATGGCATCAGCGGAAGTCTCTGTCCATCATACTGAGTGTTAAACACCAGGAGTGTAGCTCACGGTTGTACTCAGGTTAAACTGTTAATACAAAAATAGACATCTTTCCTATTTACATTTCATTGTCTTCATGCTATTATAATATTTAAAAAATCACTTTAACTATGACAGTTTGTACTGGGTTCTGGGCTTATGGCTTATAGAAAATCTACTCCTGGCACATTAATACAGAAATATCAATTATTTTTTTCCAGATCTGAAACAATGTTATGTCTTATAATATGTCATATAGAATTCTACCACGTTACTTTTCAAATCTGTTTAGAAGGTGGTTCATTTTCTATAACAGCACAGCACGGACAGTAGAGCCGACTACAAGACAAATCCTATACATATTCATTTATATTAATGTGCCTATTCTAATACATGCATTGTATCTTTAATAACAACTTACACCGGGACTTTTGCATGTTACAAACATAAATAAAGAAAAAAATGTTCTCATTGATATGATAAACTTTTCTGTAAGATGTTTATTTAACATTTATGGAAGGAGTCTCCAGTGTCAGTGCTTTCTAAGAGGGAGAATGTTTTCCTCCATGGGAAAGTCTTCAGGACAGAGGACTGTTTTGTTTTGCTTTGTTACTGTTTTTTGTTTGTTTGTTTGTTTGTTTCTGGCTTTTTTTTTGTCTTATTCTTGTCAAGAGAAAGAAAAAACAGAAAGGCTGGTGGTGGGATGTTTGTTTATGGCTATTATAACATAAGTTATGGAAGGTCAACTATAAATGGATAAAAGTATCACATATCATTCCTTAATGAATAAAAATATTGTAATTGTTGGCCTATTGCTATGTTATAAGTGGAATATAACACTAACCATCAAACCACCCCAGCATTGATTATTTTCCTATAACAGCAAGTCCCATATTTTATTCCTTACTTATATTGTGAACAAAAATATGCCTTAGACATGTAAACTTTTACGTTTACTGGAATACACAAATGGTATGGAGGTATGAGGTATACAAATGGCATACATTTATTTTGCATAGAACACATTTTAAACAAATCCGATCTCAGTTGATACTGCTCAGGGTTGTGGTGGATCCTGGGGTTGCTTTTTCTGCCTCATTTGCCAAGAAAAATCTGCAATATCTTTCAAAGAACTCATACCCATTGAGAATTTTTATTTATAGGTTTCATATCATGCAATGCTATTTATTTCAAGGCCCTCTATATGACTGGAACTTTAGTATAACTGAGCGGTTCGCAGTGATGCCAAGAATCTTATCTGGGTATGAGACACAAATCCCAGCCAAAAAAACAATTTGGACCTACTTCCATTGTAACGACGAATCCAAGCACAGATAACTCAGGCCTAGGACTGGCAGGAAAATGCTTTCCAAAATAACAGCCCATAGTTTACTTGAAAAACAGATGAAAATATGTGATGAGCAGCCTGAGCGCTCGGTTGCAGAGGCCTGAAAGCTGAGCTGGAGTGTGGAACTGCAGGGAGACTCGTCTCCTCCCCCACACGTGTGTGCCTCTGTATTAATGACTGAGGCTCACCTCGCCGGGTCAAACCCATTCAGCCCTGCTGATGGATCTCGTCTGCACTCCTCACGTGTCCTGCTTCATCCGTCTTGCAGTGGTGCAGCAGGGAGGACCACTCGGACATGCTGCAGAGAGTGAACAGTGGTGCAGAGATGGGGTATTAGGAGATAGATTGCCACAGAGCTCAAGAATTCATGAACAGACATCTATAGACATATATGCACACACACACACAAAGACTGGTTTATTAAAAGCACTATGATCAAAAACTGGTAACTCCGCCTATGTTACCCAAAGCTAATTGCTATTTAGCGGTAATAATGTCATCAGTGTGAATTAATCGTGTCAGTCAATATTTAGTGATATTTCACCCTGTCATGGTGCTAAAACAGTAAAATAAAAATCTTGATTTTAGGGCCTCAAAATATGATTAACTTCATATTAAGGTTAGAAATCAATGCTGCTTTTGGCTACACTGTACAGTGGAAATGTACACTTGGAAGCAAATGTTTTATTTGGCACACTGTAGGCAGAGGCTGGTAGCCATAATTCTCACAATTCTCTAATAACACTAAGATACTGAGCCATCAGAAATAAAGGTTTAAATTAACTTTTATTTTTTTACACTATTAAGCAATATATTGGTGTAGCTCCTCACTTTTCCTGTATATACAATGGAATACAAATAATATGTTTATCACATTAACTCATTGCTGCCTAAAAAGTCCTTTAAAACCTTATAAATAAAATCTTAAACATTATGAAACAGTAAATTCATCAAAATTAATTCATCAGAAGATCATTAGGTCTGAATGAAATATTTTAATTGACATAAAAGAACAATCACTCAGCAGTCGGGGTATAGACTCTTCTACATCTATTATAGAAGACTGAAGTTTTGCTCCAATAACCTGTTGAAATTATTAACTACTTTGTTACAGTATTTGTGTGGCAAAATTATGCATTGTCAGAACAAATACAGGCTCATTATTATTCATTAAGGTACAATCAATGCAAAAATGTTCTCACAAAGATACTACTAGATTTTATGTTTAATTATGTGTCATCACATTCTTAGAGCTCAGGTTTTTAGGACAGAAATGGGATACCATTTCAGTGAGAGTGAAGTGTAGATGTATATCAGGATATACTCAAAAATTGTTAGTGAATAGAAAACATGTAAGATGAAATTTCACATGAATGACATGCGGATAGCATTGCCACCTCACAGCTCCAGGGTCCCAAGTTCCACCCTGAGCTTGAGTTTCTGTCTGTGTGAGTTTCTCTGCATGCTCGCCCTGCATCGTTGTGGGTTTCCTCCAGGTCCTCTGGCTTTTTCCCACTTTTCAAAAACATGCTATTTGGTACACTGACTGCACTAACCTGCCCTGAGTTAGTTTGAATGAGCATGAATTTGTGTGAGTGTGTGTGTGTGTGTGTGTGTGTGTGAACTGCCAGTTCATCTGCTGCATGTTCTCACTTTACACCCATGCTATGTCCACACTAACACATTTTAATGTTAGAACACATGATTTTTGTTATATTTATGCCGGGTATCCATAGTACTCTGGAATTTTCAAGACCATTAAAATGAAGAGTTTTGGAACTGCTGCTTGCCCCATTTTAGTTTGAACATTTTAGTGAGGACGAGCGTCACACAGACACCCATGTTCTCTTGCTGATTTGATCTTACCAGTCACGACGTATCCTTTTCATATCCTTCGCATGCTCCTGTCATGTGACCCTTTTCCAGAAGAAAACAAACGGCGTCAGCCTCAACTGCCAGTGGTGAATGCAGCATGGAGAACAAATTACAGGTGTTGCTGACCTTGTTGTCTTTGCTAGCAGCTGTTGTGCAGTTAAATTCTGCATTTTATAATGCTATAACTGCTTACCTGGGCAGAAGGCATGCTATTATTCAAGTGATCTGCAACTATGCAACCAACTGCAGTGTAGACGATCTGCTTCCTGTTTATACCGGTATGTTCATGCCCAGTGTATGTGAACGGGCACGTGACATGGCCATTGTCAGGCGTGTTAGTATGGACAGGGATTATTTCTGATATGGAGCTAAAATGCTCTGGATTCACCACAGCCCTGGTCAGGATGGAGCAGTTAAAGAAGATGGATGAATGAACAAACTTAACACTGAAATGGCCTTTAATCAATTTCACACACAATCGAAACTCAATTTCTATTATCTTTTTTTTTTTTTATTAACTCACCATAAGTTTGAATGTATGTCAAAATTTATTTTTAAAAATCTAAGGTTGTTATATAAAAAAATGTAGTGTTAGAGTATAACATTTGACTCTTCTCAGGGCATTATACAGTATATGAATCCCAATAATTGTGGAATCTCCAAATAGTTTTATTGAAATACAATCCCTACAGAGTGCAAAGTGCTCCTCTGATTGTTGCAAAGCAACGGCCACATTTGTGAGTTGTACACAGCTTTGCTTCAAGACACACAGACATGTGACTTATGTAAGCATGTCAAGGACATCACGTCCACTATAAGTCCTGAGTACAGAATGTAGTAAAGCTCTTAAAGCTCCCTGTGTTACTGTTTTCACACCACCATAAGTGCGTCATACATAATAAGGCACACTATTGCAAACATTTGTTGACATTCATAAGACATTCATTTACACACAATATGTAAATCAAGTAATGTTTTGTATTGTCAAGTTGCTCAAAGTAAGACTGCAATGTGACGCTGGCTCAAAATGAAGCTCCTCAATGGAACATTTTCAGTCAGTGATTGGTTCAAAGCGCAGGGAGTCCATCTCAGTAAAAAATTGTCCACATCTGTGTCTTTATCAATACATTAAAGTTACTTAATACTGTTTAGAATAAGAGTCTGAGCACAGGGATCACATGGCCCATGAGATGTTGGCTGTGTGCTCTTTAGCCTTCATCCTGAGGACAGCGATGCTGGACGACCGCCTTTCAAACTCAGGTTTGCTCTCGAAGGCTGCATGCCCATTTGGCGCCGGGGCCAAAAGCGAATCGGTAAAGAAGTTGTTAAGTGAGACAGGATTGACACCAAACTGGTTCTGCTGGTGGTTGGGGAAGCTAATGTAATTGTGTTCGGGGGCTCGTGGTGAGTGAGGGTATGGAGATGGTACGCATGGAGGAGAACCACGCGGGAGCATGCAGGAGGAAACCACCGAGCCGCCGGGGGTTGGAGCCGGCCACAAGTTATTGGGTATCTGTTTGGAGTAAAAAAAGAATTTGTCAAAAAGATTTTCAATGTTACAGGGACTATATCTCTGTAAGTCTGTACTGCAGTAAATGAGCACAAGAACACTGCCAGTTAAGGGTTTAATACATGAGAGCGTTTGGACATTTTATTACAATTTATCCACTTAACCAATTAAATAAGTGTTTCACCATACACCTATATTTTTATATTTAAAGACTTGCAAATTGTAATGGCACAAATTAGTGATTTAATAAAGCCAAGTGGAGTTACTGAAAACCGTATTTTGATTTGGTTGATATTTGGCAAATATGTATATGGGGCATGTCACTGCAAAATGATTTCAGTGTCACAAAAGTTCATTCTGAGATATTGCGATTTGAAATGAGAGTGCATCAAAAATGACCAGCATATTGTTTTTCTAATTTTGCTTTAAATATATTCCTTAATCTATAATGTACCCATCACCAACATATTATACTGTACACCAACCTATAAATATGAATAAATCTGGTTGCTATGCATTCATTGCAATTTACACATCAATGTTTACAGCTGATTTTCTCCAAACTTGATTTTCTGTTAAGATGACGATAATTTCTCTGAATTGGCTGCACCAAATTTAACAAAAGACCCATTGTTTAAATCTAATTAACTGTAGATTTAGAATAGCCACTAAAATATCTTTTCTTTTTTTTTTTTTCACCAATTGTGTGGTGACACACTCCTTGTGTGCTACAAGTGCCTACTTAGAGTGATCCAGCTAGACCTACGTTTTGTCCAATAAAATAAAAAGTCTCAATTTTCCCTGTTCACTTAGACCTATTTATAGAGTGTTTACCCCTAACCATATCTTGAAGTTCAACCAAAATATTAATACAAATATTAAGAGTTCATAAACCTTTGACTGGCAGAACCTTTTTAATCTACTCAAGTAACTTCATGGAAATTGATATTCAATGACAGGCCAAAAGATGAGGCATAGATATCACAAAACTGCTTATCAGTGATCCATAAAGAAACGGTCAGAAAATAAATATGTCTGAGTGAATACAACAGGAGGTTGGCAGTCTAGCCTGTTCAGGAGAGATAGTCAGTGTCAAAAAATGTTAAATTAACTATTAACACAATAAATATATCCAGATAGTAATTTTAAAGGCAGATGTATGTACATCCCAAAAATCATGAAAACTGTAAACCTCTTGAGCACCATGTCTGCTTTTTTCCAGTTCCTTGAGACTGAGTAATAGTAGCATTTACTATTTTGTTTTTGTTTTTGCTTTCTCAAACATGCAGCATGAATTTTAATGTAGAGCTACTATTATCACCAAAGAATACATTTTAAGTTGTTATATAATATCTCTCTCTCTTTAATGAAACAGAGCTAATCACTGTAAAAAAAAAAAAAAAAAAATACCATACCTTTCATCTACATCTATCACCTAGGTTTGTTTACTGTGGTATCCTCAACGACTCTATTATAGGCTATTTCAATGACTTCACTATTACTGTGATTTATACAGTCAGCCAAAATAAATGTACACACACTTCAGGAACACTTCTACACATAAAAGTCTGGAAGCTAATGGCCACCACTTTGAGCACCTCTTGTAATTGTAAAGGCCAAAGGTAACTTGTATTAGTCTTATGATGTCTGAATAAATTTCGTATTAAAATATTTATACTTTTTTTTTTTGTATGTAAGTGTGTATACTTTTTTTTTTTGGCTGACTCTGTATATATCATGCCATATATCATATTTCTCAGAAAAATGCAATGTTATACTCAAAGCCTAGATACATTTTACCCTATAATCCAGCTTTATACATCCATGTTTTTCCCTCAAGCTACAGTCGCGTCACAGGGCACGGAGTCTGCACGTGAAGCGCAGGTGCATTGTTCTTATTGGTTACATGTTATTCGATGACTGCTGATTGGTGGACCTGAGCGTCCATTCTTTCAATTAGTTCTCTGGGACGCCAGGTCAGGAGTTTATACGCTTTTCTGCTATATTTTACACATCGCATGAAATAAAAAGCTTAAACTTGTTTGTTTTGGACGCTTCATCGTGTCATAGTTTCTTTCTTGGCACTATTTTACTGTTGGACACAACAGTGCATGATTTTTGCGATGGCTAATTTCTCGTAATCTTCTATTACTGATTGAATAAAAGCTACAATCAATTTTAATTAGTTTCCTTTGCATGCCTCTTGTCCTAAAACCACTGGAGTGCGAAGATAATTGTTCAATGAATGGCCATCACTCCAGCAGTATAATCTTAACTCTACGATACTTTTAGGCCAGTAAACGTTGTACTTCAAATTACCGAAATATTAGAAACGCACCATAGATAATCACAGAAGAAGCTGAAACAGACGTCGCCTATATACACCAGAAACACCAGAATATGTGGCTACGTAGAAACCTCAGCAAGAGAAATTAGGAGCTGTCAGTAAAAATAAAGCTACAGTTTCAAACGTGTTGTGCAAAACATAGTATCTATATTAAAATAAAGAAAAACGCTTTATAAAATCAGATGTACCATACTGCATGAGGAGTTAGACGTAATGTTTATAGACGTCGTCTGATCCAGAGATTATCATCACAACAGAAGTTTAAAAT
Organism: Notoglanidium macrostoma; assembly: GCA_030068235.1. Lineage (NCBI taxonomy): Eukaryota > Metazoa > Chordata > Actinopteri > Siluriformes > Auchenoglanididae > Notoglanidium > Notoglanidium macrostoma. The sequence goes on along the minus strand of JAQQZR010000037.1, from coordinate 9,653,524 downwards.
TCCCTGTCATATATGGAGCGTCTCACTGAGCCTAACGCACAAATAAAATCCAGTTAAAGAGGCTTTCGCATTGTGGAAAAACTGCAGGCTACCGTTTTATAAATATAATAAATAATTGAATAAGCAGCTACACTTGCCTGTGAGTAGCTGTCTGTCCTGGGCAGCACTGAAATGTCATATGTGGCTGCGAAGTGACTTTTAGCCTGCTGGATCTGTCCATAGCGCTCCCTCTTTCTCCATTTCGCCCTTCTATTCTGAAACCACACCTTCCCACAAAAACACAAAAGTAACAGATAATTATTCAGGCATGTAGAATATATTTTATAAGACTGCACGTGAGATTTAATTGCTATTGTTGTCATCCTTTGAAAAAAAAAATAGGCTATCTTTTATAAATTCATCACTATTATTATTTCTGATGATAGGTATAGTATAGTATAGTATAGTATAGTATAGTATAGTATAGTATAGTATAGTATAGTATAGTATAGTATGTACAGTATAGGTCGACTTTCCAGCATGCTTTTAACAAAAAATTCAAGATGAAAACATGAGCATTATTCCCTAGATTTTGTGAAAAGGTGAATGCATAATGTGTACGCACTTTCTGGAGTCTATGTGCATGTAGGTGTATTTTACATCTATATTTACTTCTATTTCACAGCATATCTACAAATAGAATTGTAATGAAACCTGGGTGTATCACAAAGAAATCTAGAAGAAACTGGAATTATTTCATAGGGAAAAAACTGCCTCCAGACCCGCAGTGCATTGTTATTGTTAGAGCGACCAAGTCAAGAAGAGCAGGAAAATATTGTCCTGAGGTTAGAAATTATATAAAAGTTTTAAAAAAGGAAATCTGGAGTGAATTAGGCTACAGCTCAAAACAGAGGATGCAAAACAGGTTGAGGACAATTGTAAATGCAAGTTATAAGTTATTAGAAAATATTTAAACTTCATATAAGCTATATAAAAAAAGAAAATGTTGGAAGCATTTTTTTCAGTATGATATTAATATTTTATATTACACTATTTCACTTTTTTTATATGTAAATAATAAATGCCGAGCTAAAAAAGAATAATAATAATAATCATTTAATTTGTCCCAAGGGTGGACAAAAACTTTTGCGCCCGACTGCGTATGCCTGCGTATGCTGTTGCCTGGAGTTGTGAGCAGCGTTAACTGTCGGAATGTTTGGTACCTTAATTAGGTCAACGTTGCTTTAAACGTGCTTTATAAAAAAAATAATTATAAACTAGATATTTGTTTTTTTGTAATAATTTGTGAGGCATGCAAGCACGAGATTTAAGAGCACGCCTGTCTCAGTACCTGCACTCTGGCCTCGGTGAGCTCAGTACGCATGGCCAGCTGTTCCCTCACATACACATCTGGATAATGCGTTTTCTGAAAGACTTTCTCCAACTCCTCGAGCTGGGTGCTCGTGAAAGTCGTCCGGTGGCGTCTCTTTTTGCTGCTGGACACGTTGCTGTCACACTTTTCGCCAACGTCGTCTAAGTCGCTCTTGTCCCGACCTGCTGTCCCCGGTGATGTCCTCACACCGCAGCGCTCATCCAGCGGCCCCGTGAGCTCCGCGTGGCCGCCGCCGTCATCCGCCTTTGAGTTGCAGTAATGAGGAGCTGCTACTGCTACTGCTGATGTGGAGAAATACAGCATATATACTACAAAAACATACTGTCAGGTCATTAGGTCACTAATTTAGTAGGCCTATTGAAAAACCCTACGTCCAAATGACCAGAAATCTATCATATATAATATATAAACATAATAGATCACACTGAACTACTAGTTTCAGTTGCCCACTAATAAGTAGACTTTAGTAGTAAAGGATAGGCTGATAAAGTTGTTAATATATTTCAATGTATATTAACATACTAATATAATATAATGGATAAAATAAGTATCTATACGTAACCTGGATTGCAAAACAATACTATGCAGTAAACCATTAATTAGTACGGTTTATTAGCAAATAGGCTAGTAGGCATATTTAACAGTAAAACACTATACCGTAATAAAATCTAATTTAGTCTATATAGGCATTTATTAAGGCCTCTGTTATCATGCGGACTTGGACATAGATGTCATGATTGGTTTTCATGATGAGTAGGTAGTCTGTGTGTTATATACCTTTGCAATTCGTGCTTTTTATATGCTACATGTGTTGTTGTTGTTGGTTTTTTTTTTGTTTGTTTGTTTTTTTTTAACCGACTTAGCATGGCATACTATGTGTAACTTTGCAATACTGGATTAAAAAATAGTAATAAATACAATTAAATCTTGCTGAAATGCTATAAATCATAATATACTGAGATCAACCATTTAAACGGTTAAACGAAATTTTATAAGATCAATATGGGCTGAACTAAATGAAATCTGCAGGTACACCACAGTGGTCAGTGTTAATCGATGGTTAATCAAGGAGTGTTAAACACTTTTTTTGCCATGTGCAACCAAGTATGCAGGACAATCCTTATCTATATTTCAATCTAAAAAAATCCCCATGAAGCTTCCAGCATTTCCAGAAATAAAGAACATGATTTCCTACCTTCAATATTTGTTACCTACTGTGTGTGTTTTATTTTTAATGAACTTTCTTTCACTTTTATTGTTCCTTAAAGTCCAATGACGTAGTTAAATTTATAATATTTTATAAATATTTTCAGGAAGAAGATAAAAGTACACAACATGTCAACTTTATTGTACCACCAAAAAGACAAGGAAAAGTAGGGTACCTGTATTTCTGAGAATGAAATTAGGATTATTTAAAGAAGAATCTTTGCAGCAATCTTCCTGAAATAGGATTTAAATAAAAGACAACCCAAAAAATCGATTGTTTTCGGAGAGTATACCTGCAGGCCTATACTCCAAATGTAAGCTCCATTATAAAAAAGTTATAGAAATATTCAAGTGTAGGTCTAGCATCAGCTTCGTGGCATTCACTGCCTATGAAAAGGTCCCTAACTAGTGATGTAATAAACCTAGTACTGTCTGAAAAAGTGCTAAAAAGGGCTAACTCACAGGCTGGGTTGTCACAGGGAGAGGATCTGTCCAGAATGCTGTGGTGCTCGGGGTTTTGCAGTGTGTAATGCTGAGCGCTCTTGCTGGAGCTCTTGCTGTAGTACTGCATGCTCTCTAAGGGCTCCATGAGCGGCTCCAGGTAAAAGTCTGTCCCCTTCCCTGCTTCACACTTCAGCGGGAACTTGTCCGTCATGTAGTCCATCATGGTCCTCTGGCTTTCAGCTATGACGCGCAAAAGTGCCCTAAAGAAGTTTTTATTAATAGTAAACACGGCTGGAGCCAGTGGTTTTCTCAGACTGTTAATTTGTCTTGCTTTAAAGTGACCGAGAGGCTCAGTTTCTCTTTATAAAGCAGAGCAGAAGGAGCTCCCAGTATTTGTATATGGAGAACTTGAAACTCCACCCATGAGCCACATGCAAGCGCAGAGATTTAGGAAACTCTGAAACACTTACAATTAGACTTAGCCTGCTCATGGTGTGTTTAGACATCTGGAGTGTTTACTGGCTGTCTAAGCTTCTGAGAAAATGGATTGTGCGTTAAGCTCAATATTCAGCCAGTGAATGGAAATAGCCATGCTAAGGAATCAGTTGGCTATGAATAGTCTGTTTCGCACTGCAAACTGTATCAGATTCTATAGAAACAAACGAAAAAGTAAAAATAATACTTAATATAATATTTTGATATTACCATAGGCTTTGTAGTACGAAGTAAGGCTATAGCCTGTTGTTATTAGTTATGCTAAAATGAACATTTATATACGCACAAATACATCAGGCTATAATCATTTATTAATATTAATTCTTAAAATAATAACAACAATAATAATAATAATTATTATTTTTTTTTTAATTATTATTATTATTGTTGTTGTCGTTGTTGTTGTTGTTGTACACACTCTTGTTTATTATTTTTGCTCTTTATGTTTATTATACTCATGAGAAAAGTTGGCTCTTTCTATGCACAGCATAAAACTTATTATATAATTCTTTTAATCTATATAGGCTACTTACTATGCAGCAACGACATCAATAAGAGCAAAAGGAAACTTCAAGCCCACTTACTACCTTGACATCAAGGCGCAAATAAAGGCGCTAAACACACTGTGCGTTTTACACACTCGCGCGCGCGCGCGCGCACACACACACACACACACACACACACACACACACACACACCTACGTTCTGAAACCACGTTGTTCAGTCTTATCATTAGAAATATGAGGCCCACGTATATGTTATTTATCAGTTAAGCAGTATAATATTCTCATATAGGGCATTTTATAATAATGCCACAGTGAAATAGAATACAAAACAGACACTATCAGTACTATAACACTGATAGTGTGGATAGTATATTTTATTCATCCATTCTGAATGTGGCATGTAAATTCAGTGGGAACAGTGGGTCAGAGTGGCCCGCGGTGCCAAGCACCTGAAGGCCGGGATGTGACCCGCTAACACTGATATCTGATAGCGCATATTCCCTATAAGCAGCTTTTTATAAAAGAGATCACACGTGGAGAAGCTCTTTCTCATTTAGCGGTAAATCGAACCACCTGCCACTCCAGTCATATCCACTGAACAAAGCCGAGCCTTCCAGGGTGCCACTCCGCTGCAAAGCAAAATAAATAGCACGCTCTTAAGTAGCAGAGAACTTTCTGATGTGGCCTTAGGACTCATGCTGAGGAGAAAATGTGAGAAGTTCGTGGAGGTGCGTTTCCTTTTCTTTTTTCTTTTTTCAAATTGTTGATTGAAAAAGTTAACCGATAGATTCATTTCATGTTTCAACAATTTCTTCAAATTCCATGACAATAAATACTAAATTCTGTGTTCTGTATGAACACTCTCTCAAGTTCATTTGACAAAGCGAAATTATTATTATTATTATTATTATTATTATTATTATTATTATTATTATTATTATTATTATTATTATTATTA
>JAQQZR010000037.1:9607479-9624137 GCA_030068235.1 Notoglanidium macrostoma | reverse complement strand
CTGTTGAGTAATTTAACATAAAATTGTTTGATAGTGTTAATTTGCAAAGCCAAAACTCAAGCGGGTCCACCAGACCCATGAACACTGGCTGAGTAACAAAAATACGAACACCACACAAGGGTTAAAAGTGAAAAGTATACACTGTGCCCGTGAGACATGTGTGTACACTATTATAAGCATGCTTTATTAGCCCTGGCACAAACACAAACACACTGGGACTAATCATTCCCTCAACAACAATTTGTCTCTAAATAGTAAACAGCTGCCCTCATCTTCCTCTGTGTATGCTGCGTTCACGCTGATGATCAGAAAATTGTCTTTAATTCCACTACAATTCCTTTCGTTGTCATTTTCTACTGCAAAACGTTCAATGCTATGACATTTATAGATGTTTTTATAATTCATATTTACTGTATTTACAATCATTTTTTTCTTATCCTTTTCAGGCATTGCGCTATTGTTACTGAGTGTCTACAAAACATCTCAAGAGATTTTTTTTTTTATTCTGACAATGCCTGCTTTTTTTACAAATTCACTGTAAAGTGCCTTTCTCTTACTTTCCAACTCAGGAAGGTTTTCCCTGACACCACACACTAGTCAATAATATTCATAAAAACAGAGCATTAAATATGCATTTATATTCATTCGCCTGCTAATAAGGAAGCACCAAGCATGTCACGCAGCAAACCAAGCAGACGTGTTCTCTTAAAGAGAGATATTATACCACTTTTCCACAAGTTGACACAGTTCCCTGAGGTCTTAAAGAAATGTCTGTGACACACTTTGGTCGAAATACCACAAGGATAATGAACCACCGCATCCTTCTCACCCTGTCTAAACAGCCGTGTTCAGAGTGCCTGTGCCATTAAATGATAATCAGCCACCGCTCACCTCATCCCTCCTCTTCCACAGGGTGTGCCTATACAAATACAGCTTTGCACTACCATGGCAACTGTTGAGTGTGAACCCCTGGAGAAAAAATGGCTGCTGGAGAAAATATAGTGGTGCAACCATGTGTGTTTTAACCCTGAGCAAGAAGAGGCTCCCGAACAAGTCTGAGAATTAAGGATACAACGGGAGGTTTTGAATGGTCAGTTATGAACTTTATGTCACTTCGATGTTACTTTTTGTAGCCATGTTTGTTGGCTATGGTCATATGGTCTTGCTGGCTGTAGTGGCTGTGTTGCGGACAATGCACTGCTAGTGACTCAACTAGGTTTCTGGGCAACAGAGCAGGTCCTATATTTATCCTGCTTGACATCATGCTAGTGGGTCTGGCGCGTGAGAGAATGAATGGCACACCTATGCAAAGGTAGTTCTCAAGCTGTGGGTGGAAATACTCAGATGGGGGGTGGTATCATTCTAATACACTCACCTCTCGACATAAGGGGGAGCCAAATCTGAATGGCTTATTGAAGCACACCCAGGGAACCCAAAAGAAACCGAGCGGATTGTCTTATTTCAGAGTTTGTGCGTTGGTAGGCACTCCAGATCGCCAAATGTATGTGCACAAGGACTGAAAACATGAAGTTTTCATAATTTGTCTCCCTTTGTAACCACTTCCAAAAAAAAAAAAAAAATGCACCAATTTGTTATTTAAAGTTATTTAAAGTTTTAAAATTTGCCATATCTGGTACCTAATGCAAGATATGAAATTTGGATTGTGCTGCACCCTCATCCACTGTGCCGATGAATCTCACGGCTGCAAGTCAATAGAGAATTCACCACTGCATCCTAAACTGTGCAATGTGCACTAAATAGTAGCCTAAATAGTAATGACTATTTCCAATCGTGCAGGGTAGAATGCAGATTTTTCAGCTCTGAAAATGTGAACACCTGCTGCCTTTTTCTCAATACTATAGTAGCATTATGAGAATTAAAACCACTTTATTGAGCACATCAATGTGGATGCAAAATGTACTGAGTACTGCATATCTCCAAAGCTGACAAAACTAGCCCTACTGACTATAGCTAGCTAACTGAAATACATCTAGATAAACTAAAAGATCATGTATGGTCACTTCTGATGTGTGTATTATATGTTCTCTGTATGTTTTATTAGAATTCTGTGTATTTTGGTTTCCAGCTTATCAAAAACATTAGTTACAAGCTAGCTTTCTTACCCAATATAACCAAGCTTAAAACCTTCCATGCATCAGTAGCTGTCTATCATGAGCCGTCCAGTTAAACAACTTCAAAACTGGGTAACTATACAAACTCCACAAAAAGCATAAGCAAGCTGACTATCATTCACTGGCATCCCATCAAATTAGAACACAAATAAATGCCTTACACGGTGGTGCAGTGGTTAGCACTGTCACAGCAAGAAGGTCCTGGGTTCGATCCCCGGGTCACACAGGGTGCCTTTCTGTGCGGAGTTTGCATGTTCTTGACGTAAATAAAGTCTGTGATTTTAAATGTTGTGTAAAATAAGGAGTTTTTGACATCTCTGAACTGAAGAAACTACATGAGGTACAAATTTTAGTTATACCGGGATCAGACTCTACGAATTCTGCCCGATTCTGACACGAGCGTGGGGCCTGAACATAACCGTCGGAAATGACGAAGGGGCCTTGCAGTGTGACATAATTGAAGAACAGCAATGTGGGGTCTGGAATGCCTGACAACAGTCTGATGAAAAGTCTACCATGTCAGAATTTTTTGTATTTTGTATTTTCTCGTTTAGTTTGAGACTCCTACAGGTCCTTGACGTTCCTGTTGCCATGATTTCTTGACCCTCCTCCCCAAGGACAAGTAAGAATCTGAACGATGATTGGTCAGGGACAAATTGGTAGTGTGGCCAGTCTCCTGACCAAGACACAGCATTAATTTATGGCACTATGATTGCCTAATGTATACCATGTATATCATTTAGTCTGATCCAGGAATTAAATGTTCTTATAGTTAAAAACAGAGCTTTCTCACTCCAGTCCTGGGAGATTCTGCCCTGCACAGTTCGACATTTTCCCTGGCTTTAACACACCAGATCAGAAAGGGTTTAATAATGAGCTAATTTGTTGAACTGGGTGTATCACATTAAAAGAAACCTTGAGCATGATGTCTCAAGGACTAGAGATAAGAACCCCTGGTCTAAAAATTATAGTCTACTCATTTAGAGGCAACCCAATTCTCAAATAAAATTAAAACAGTTATGGGATTCAGACATCAGTTATTACAATCATTTAGAAGAAAAGTCTGAGACCTATTATATTCTATAATCAAAACACAGTTAATTATTATTTAGTGATAATTCTGGCATCATTTGTGAACTGAAAATTACAATTTTCAACCCAAAATAACCAAATAATCTTAATTAACTTTCTTGCAGCTAGTGCTTCTCTCCTACCTGATCTCCATGCTGTGTCTCTGTAGTACTGAGTCAATCTGATCTTGGTGTGCCTGGCAGAGGGCCTGGAAGCTCCACAGCTGTGTTGAGTCTGCAGAGAGTTTTCCTGAGGCGCCAGTTTGCTCTCCGTTCAGCTTTATCAAGCTTGGATTTACTGCCAGAACAGAAGACCTGCATAAAAAAAAAAAATCAGCTAACCAAGTTCATTGACATGATCTAACAAATGACACTGTAATAGTGAAATGGACATGTGAGACATGATTCAGATCACTGAGTTTTTCACAGCACACAGAATCAGGATAAAGCTGAAATCACCAACTCGGGAAAGAAAGAAATTAATTTTAATTTGACAATTAAAATTAAGAGACAGTTTTCTGTTTAAAAGCAGACTCCAAGAATGAAAATAAAGTGCAACTACACTTAACATCCTGAGGATTAATGCAACTGTATCAGGGGAAAATATATTTTCATATCTGGCTTTCTCCCTCTCCCTCTCTCTCTCTTCCCCCTACTCCACTGGAGAGTATTTACGTTGAGCACATGAAATCAGTTAGGAAATGGAGATGAAATGTTTAATGAGTTTGACATTTCAGACCCAGGAGAGTCCGCAGGCCGTCTGCGTGCAGAGCAAAGAGCTTTAGTCAAAGTCGGCTCCTCACGGAGAGAAACGGTGATGACACTTTTGAATTAGAAGTGAAAAGGGCTCTGTTGGCTTCGGTCCAGTGACGAGGCTGCCAATCAAATGGAATCCATTTTCCTTTCTTTCTCGAAATCGCATAACGTCAGACTCAAGTGGTTTGGGCTGTGAGAACATTTGTGTGGATGTGCTTGTGTATATACATGTACGTGCGTGTGTGTATATAAAAAAGAGAACTTGATATATACTTAGAAAACTTGCGACGATATATTATTTACATCACGTTCAGTATAAAGTTACTTAATGGCAAACTGCAACTTTTTAAGATTTGGTTTCAGTCTGCTTAGTAAAGTAGAAGGATTATTAATACTACAGGCTGGAATAGACATAGGATCTTAATATTACGGTCTGCTATGTACCCTAGAATGGAATTTTGTCACTGTGCATAAGACAACACTGAAATAAGGCACAATATGTAGCTCATATGGATGTCAGCAGAACTTCACTGATGGATCGAGGATTCAGCAGGCCCTCAGTGTGATAGAGTGTGCTTAAGCTCACAGCTCCGTCCATATATCACTTAGTGAAAACTTCCCTGCAAACACAGGCTCGTACAGCAGCAAGATTTATGCAGGAAAAATCCCTCTCCTCTCGCTCTGCTCCTGCTTGTGATATCCTTCGGTGCTTTAATTTTGCTGCTGTTATCATTGGCTGGAGATTAAAAAACCCGAGGACAGCAGTGAAAACAGAGCGTGTAATACCATTGTTGGCACTGAGGGTTAGACAAAGTTCATCCCAATACTGAGCACGGCCTGAGTGAATTCCCCATCCACACACCACATAAACAAGACGTGTAGAGAGGATTCTGACCGGCATCCTCATCTCTGTGTCCTGATGTCCAAAACGAAGTACAACACATGCGTGTAAAAAAGTGATTAAAAGTATATGTATGCAAATATTTCATATTTATCTATTGTTTGGGTGATTGGATAAAAAAAATTCAATACAAACTACTATATTAAAACTACAATATACATCACAACCTTAGATAAAATATAAATTATAATAAGAGAGACACTGGCACTTTTTAGCACTAACACCATTAACTATTGTCTACACATTTAAATACTTTAAGTATTTTTAAATTACGCAACAAAATTACATCAACAGATTAATAGGACTTAAAGGTCCTCGATGTAGGATTCAACCATCTGAATGCACCTCCCTTAGCCCGCCCTTTCCAAGTGTGTATTATTGCATACTTCCAATTACTCACATTCACACTGGCTTCCTTTTTCTGTGCTAAATAATAAGTATGATCCTCAAATTTTCTAAATTTGGATTCTTGCACCAGCAAACACTGATTCCTCTGATTTCTTCTTCCTTGTCTTCCTTTTTTTTCTTTGTCGTCCTTCTGGTGCTTCCTTTTATATTCACACTGACTGTAAATATGTGCAATGCAAAAGGCGCTCTCTAGAGGTTTGTCCATTCTGGGCTACTGTAGCAGCGCAACATAGCAGCTCCATAGAAATGAACCGGCTCCGTGTGTAGATGGCTCATTCTAACCATTCAATAAAACATAATGATTCCTAGTTACAGATAATTATACACTAAGGAGAACATACTTATGAATTGCATAAGTACATTAAGGAATATATTCTCCTTTTCTGCTAAAAGATACCCTCAAAATCCTACATGGTGCACCTTTAATTCTGGATTTTCTATTTAAGCTAAATAAACTGCATTTGTCAACTTTGAAACTCCATGTCCAACTTTATCCCCAATTTTTCGTTTTATCTTTCACATCATTTTTGTTTAAATTCATGTGAAACATAATTGCCAGAGTAGGGACGAAAGGCATTTGCTTCACAAATATTCTTCTGCTGAGTAAATATTTTAAGAATTACAAGCACTTAAGTCCACGTGCAGATAGATGTCACCGGGTAATCCAATAACTGACACACTGATACACTAGCTAGCCCAGTGATCCGGCCCGGAAACTCTGTGTTAAAGTGGAATGTTTATTCTCCTCGCCTTGCCTGATCCATCTCGAGCAGTGTGTCTGCATTCATGTTACACTCACACTCTGGGACACACTTAAAATGTTAGTGTCTTTTGCTGGAATGTACACATAGCTGTGTCTGCCACTCCAAGACAAACTTTTCCATTACAACAGGAGGTGGTGCTTCCCCTGTCATTCATTAAAGAACTAGGGCTCTCTGATTGGTCCCATCATCACCATAACAATGTCGAGTGGGTGTGTGTAGGAGGTTGCTAACATGAGGAACACAATCCATCGGTTAGTCAATAACCTGCAGTGTCTTACCTCCAGTTATTCTCCTGCAGTACAGGATTGTCAGTTATATTAAGCTCCTGAAGATGAGTGCATCCCTGAAGACTCATACAAATGTTCCTCAGCTCTAGAAGAGAGGTAAAGGTGTTTGTATTCTCCTTCACAGCAGAAATTATGATACCCAATCTTCTTAGAGATACAAATCTAATCTACAGACATGCTTTGCAAATATTCCCTCTTTATTTAGAAATAAAACTGAGCTTCTCTCAGATTGTGGGATTTAACAAATCATTTCCTTACACCAAAGCAAGATATGATATACAAATGGTGTGATTAGCATTAATCTGAGAAAATGAATCAAATGTAAGGTGAAGGCGGCCATGTTATGCTATAATTTCCCAACAAAAGAATTCCTTGTTGTATCAACACTTGTTGATATAATTAGTAGAATGCACAATAAAAAGTGACAAAATGCCACCAACAGGGGACATGTCATACTTTTTTTTGTCCATTTGTAGTTACATTCAATGTTGTGGAACATCTACTATACAAGTTTATAACTTACATTATAGCAGCTGTAAATAATCATTCCCACACTACACTGTAAATACTAATTTGTTAACCTTACTTTAAAATAGTATGCAGTCCAATTGCCACAACATAAAAGTAGACTCCTTGCAAGATGTACTGAATAAACATCTTCTCTCAGAAAACCAGGTCAAGGACTATAAATTTTATCTGTTCAAATAGCAATATGTTTGTTTATTTATTTATTGTTAGGCTTACAGAAATCCACGCTTTAGCTGTTCAAATTGATATGATAACGGGTTAGAATGTGCACATTAATATAAACCAGTGCTTTGCCTGCCACTAGAGATGCGCTGTTATAGAACAACAATCAACACCTTGATGACATTCAGATGTGAGAATTTAACAGCGCCAAACATACCTAATTTGTATTCCTACCTGAGATACAGTTGTGACTAACGTTAAGTGTCTTCAGTGAAAGCAAGTCCACTAGCAGTGAGAGCTGGGTGATCCTGAGAAAAAAATGCAACCAAGACTGTCAGCGTGATGCAATTGAAAAAAAATGAGGCAGTGAAAAAAAACGTACACAGAAATAATGACAGAAGCTAGACAGCATTTACTCCACAGGTACAGAGCACCCACCTGTTCTGAGGCGCAGACAGCCAGCGCAGCAGAGGCAGCCAGCAGCTATCCAGGCCATGCAGAGAGCAGATGCTGTTATCATCCAGATATAGCTCCCTCAACAGGACATGGTTCTTAAGCACAGGCAGCTATGCCAGAGACAGAAAAATAAGTATAAAACCAAACTGCCAAAATACCATCCTGACCATGTCAGGCATTAAATATCCCATGAGCTGAGGAACACAAGCCTCACTCTAAATACGAAACCGCAATACCACATTTCTGAGCACTGAGCAAGGCTGGCAGTGGAAATTGAATTAAAGTCACGGCAGACGCTAATAGGAGGTGAATGGATGAGCTGTTTTTAATGTGAGGATGATGTAAACAATAGCTGTCATCAGTAGGGCTCTGTCTTTCCTCAGATCCTACTCTACTCTGGTGATTAAAAGGACATCACGTATATGAACATCTATTTTATTCTGGAAAACTTAAAACTCTAAACAGAGCTCCTTCATGTGGTTGTTTGCCTCATTTTAATGAACTGAGACACAAAAAAACAAAGTGAAACAAAAGTTACATCAGTTAAAAGGCAATTTGGTATGATGAGATGTCACTAAATATTACTCAGTGTATTGAACTTGCTTGTGAGAAAGACGTTCCTGATTTGCCCTCTTTATTGTAAGATTTATAGTGTATCCCTATATGATTGTGTGTCGTTATTATTTAAGGAATACAATCTGTATTTTTTGACATTGGACTGAATGAAGATTTAATCACTTGTAGGTCATGAGTGTGTGGGAAACGGCTTGTTTTTAAAGGCCCATGGTGAACGAAGCCAAATGTCCATTCTGAGACACCAGAATGAGGCATTAACATCAGAACATAAACAGTGTATTGTTTAATGTTCATCACAGGCTGCAATATGACCATAATAATGTTAAGTCAAGTACAGTATAAAAAGAGTCCCTCCCACAGTATTGCATGTCATATTTTTTCCATTTTCCTTTGATGAATCTATATGAACTTCTTAAGTTTTAATTTCGTTTGCAGTTTAACTTATTTTGCGTGAACTATTTTGCATGCATTGGAATCGAGATCTTGCAGGACCAAACAAAACAGCCACAAGAGCAAGTTTTTACTTTCATGCCTGCTGGAGAATGCGGTCACATATGAAGCTCACATGACAAAGAAAGTCCACGTTTGTTAACATGGGAGTGTATTGGTAACAGCTGGTTATGTTCAAACATTCACCTTCAGTATATATTTTACATTTACACTGCATCTGCTCATTTGCCTTTATTCAATGCCACTTGCAACTGAGACAGTTTACAAATGAGAAGTTGAGGATTAAGAGTCTTGCTCAAAGACCCAACCATGGCAGTTTGGCAGTGCTGGGATTTGAACTCACAACCAGGGCTGCCCCGTCAAATGGGTGGCATAAATAAATAAATAAATAAAATCAGTTACTCCCACCCTAAATGCATTAGGGGAAGTTGGAAAGACTATTCAGGTGTTTGGAGAATAACTTTCAAAATAATTTTGAGAAGTGCACTTTTTCAATTCGCTCGTGCTGCACGAACCATTTGCTGTCTGCCTCCAGAACCCAGCCATAAATTTGACATCGTAATCTAGTTAGCCAACATTAGGGCTTGTAATAGGTAAAGCTTTTCCTTTCCCACCCCTTTTGCAATTGATAGTTGTAATCCTTTGCATTTTCATTATTGATTAGTCTTATATGTATAGCAGGCAGCATGCATCATGTGAGAATGCTCATTGAATGCCATGTTTTGTGCAGGAATGCTAGGTGTAATTACTACTGCTGTTTGTGTTATAGGCAGTGAATGTTATAGGCTTATGCCAGCCTTACACCAAACCACTTTTCAAATGATTATGTGTGGTTGTGCAAAGACTGGGGATCTTTCAGGATCTCTATTTGTATGGGCCAAAAGAACGTATTGGAACAAGGAGAAAAAGACTGACTTAAGACAGCTATCCTGACCACCTTACACCAATAATCGAGATGATGAGAGTGTGCTACAACTCAAGCAAAACCTTCACGATTTTATTCCAGCAGTGGGAATTTGTCTGCAATGGTGAAATCTCTTGAAAAGCTGTTTGGTGTAAGGCCAGCAGTGGACGCTATTATTGGCTGCATTTCACAATCTGCATCTTTTTTATTAAAATACAGTAACACCCAGTGCTCACATATACGACACTTGTCTTCTCTCTTCAGATGCATTTTTCAAATATTTTAATCCCACGCCTGCAAATCCTGGGATTGTATTTTCCTTGTTGTTTATTTGTTTGTATGTAAAAAAAAGAAAATCTCAAAGACAAGCTAAGCAGTTTCGGTGTGAGCGTATGATCACAAATGATTGGTGGTGGAATTGGCTGTGATGCAAGGGGGACCAGCTAAAATCATGCCTAGGGCACCAAACTGATCAGAGTCGGTTCTGCTCACAACCTTCTGATCAGAAGCCCAACCACAGGGCCACCACTTTCCATGAGTTTTTCCTAGTCAAAGTTGCTGGTTAAAATGACTTATTAATTATATTTCGGGAACACGGAACTAACAAGACTAACCACTAGTTTATTATAAAATGTTTGGGGTCGTTTCCAAAAAAAAACAAAAAAAAACTATGGGTTAGGCCGTCATAGGTCAAGAGCATCTGCGGGCGTCGGAAGGATTGATCAGAATTCCTTCGGGAGCAGACAGGAAAACAGTACCTAGAGCACAACAAGAAGATATCTAAGCTTTCTAGGGAATTATCTCACCACCTCATCATTTCAGTTGTGGTGTGCTTGTCATGTTGTGCTTGCGTTCATGTGGTCGCCTCAGTATTATTTTAATGTGGATTACCTCTCTAAGAGCTGTTTATGGTTTATATGATGAGCTCAGAGTGATTAGGATTGTTAAAGGCTGTGCACCTCTGTCAGGTTGTTTCCTCTCAGGTCCAGCGTGTTGAGCAGTGCACAGTTCTCCAGGCCTTCCACGTGACTGAGGTGGTTATATGAACAATCCAGATGCAAAAGTGTGAACGCTTCACTGAGTCCTCTCGTGCTGATTAACTGGTTATGATCAACTGTCAGACTGTGAAGCTTCTTCAGATATCCCAAACCACCTGACAGAAAAAAACACCATACATATAGGAGACAGCAAGAAGAAATCTAATACCAGCCAACCAGAAATCTGATTTCAAATCCTGAGAACTGGAAGTAAATATGATTTAAGTGCATTTAACCTTTTGGTTATAGAAAATTTATTCATGATCATTGAATACAGAGTCACAAATGGCTCCAGTTTGAATGCGCAGCTGGAGCAGTTACAGAGGAAGCTACTGTGATATGACAATGATGCCATCTAGTGGGACATAAGAACAGCAAGCAATCAGGTCTGAAATCTATTCAGCAACAATCCTGATCCAGGACATAATGTACTTACTGTAGTTACAGAGTTTAGCCTTGGGCATTGAAGATGATAAAAGCAGCAAACAACTGATCTGATTTATCCGCTGCAAGACTTTAATCAGTTGTGTTTGTGTTTTGTAGTAAAATAAAAAAGCTGCTTTTCCAACTGTATGTTACCTCATATTAAAATCACATCATACTCAAAAGATAAGATTCACTATTTATATTTTAATTTTTAATTAGCAAGCTGAAACAAAACTCCTATTATATTAATTCCATCTTATTTGCACATTAACATTTTTCCTATTAATATTGTTAATAGTGGTAATGCTCAAACTCAAGATATTTACATTTTGCAACTGTATTGCTCTAAGATTTAAAAAAAAAAAAAAAGCCTGGGTCAATAGGTCATCTCTAGTTAAGCAGTGAAAAGAGCAGCAGGGTGTTTAATTTAGACTGAAACCCAGCAGTAAGTATGAGTAAGGTAAGCCTGAGACTACTTTTCGACTGCATTTGTAATGTAGACAGATGGCAATGTTTACGGCAAAAGTGTATGCAGCCTTAATAATGCACTTACTGATGCGGGAGATGATGTTATGGGAAAGCTGAAGCACAGTCAGGTTAACAGCCGCTTCCAGGCCATGGATGCTCGTAAGCTGGTTCCTTCCCAACAGCAGGACTTCAAGCCTGGCCAGACCCCCACAGTCAACATGTGTGATATTGTTTTCCTTTAGAAAGAACAGGAAGCTTTAAAAGTCAGGTCACTTGTGCAACCACAACAATTATTCGAGAGCACTGGTGCATACCTGTAAGTCAATATGCTGCAGTTCAGTACACTGGTTAAGTCCATCCAGGGCCTGAAGTCCACATCGCCTGAGCATCAGACTCTGTAGCCTGGTACATTCGGACAGTGAGCAGAGGCTGCAACCGGACAAGTCCTCCAGAGTTACAGAGGTCACCTGGTTTGGGGTTGATAGGAGATTTCATTTTACTACTGTTTAGGCTTTAATTACAATATTACTAAATTCTTATGCAGTCCCTTCCAAAAGTATTGAAACAACAAGGCCAAGTAAATTGTTTTTGCTTTGCACTGAAGACGTTTGTGTGTGAGATCAAAAGATGAATATGAGAAGAGAGATCAGACTTTCAGTTTTAATTCCCTGGTATTTACATCTAGATATGTTAAACAACATAGAACAGAACAGATTGTGTATCAAACCAACCAGTTTTTCAAGTGACCTAAAATATTGGAACGGGAAAAGCGACAGGAGTTTCTTGTTACCCAGGTGTGTCATATAAGAACGATTTTTTAAAATCAGTAAGCAGCCCTGGATATCTACTCTCAGTTTAAGCTTTGGCTTTCACCTGTGAAGACTGCATTTATAGTTAAGAAGGGTTGACCAACATGAAGACCAGAGAGCTGTCTATGGGAGAAAACCATGCTATTCTGAAGCTGAGAAAAGGGGGAAAATCCTTCAGAGGTATTTCAAAAACATTGGGCATAGCCAGTACCACAACTTGGAATGTCCTGAAAAAGAAGGAAACCAGTGGTGTACTGAGAAACAGGCATCAAACCGGTCATCCAAGGAAAACAACAACAACTGAGAGCAGTAAAGAAAAAGCCCAAAACAACAGTTCATAATATCATGAACTACCTCCAAAGAGCAGGAGTGGACATAGTCCACTGTTCGAAGGAGTCTTAGAGAGCAAAAATATAGAGGCCATACTGCAAAATTCAAACCACTCATCTGCAGTAAAAATCAGAAAGTCAGATTGGAATTTGCAAAAAAGTACAGAGATGATCCACAACAGTTGTGGAACAAAGTTTTATGGACTGATGAGCTCATGATCCTAAACATACAAGCTCATCTGTGAAGCATGGTGGAGGTTGTGTCATGACCTGGGCTTGCATGGCTGCTTCAGGAACAGGCTCAGTCATTTTTATTGACGATACATTCATATTAACGATGTAACTCATGATGGTAGTAGAAGACTGAACACAGAAGTCTACAGAAACATTATCTGACAATTTATGGAGAAATGCATACAAACTAATCGTGAGGAGCTTTATCATTCAGCAAGACAATGATCCAAAACACAGTCCCCTTAACAAAGAAGTTCATCGGGGGGAAATATGGAAGGTTTTGAACTGGCCAATCACCAGATCTTAACCCAGCTGAACATGCATTTCACTTCCTGAAGAGAAGACTAAAGGGAGAAACCCTGCAAAACAGACAACTAAAAGATGCAGTGTTAAAAGCCTGGAAAGGCATAACCAATGAGTGTATAATAACCAAGGAATAATAACCATATAATAAACAAGTAAGAAACAAGAAATCTAGTGGCGTCTTTGGGTCGTAGGCTTGATGCAGTTATTGTGAGCAAGGGATAAGCAACCAAATATTAAGTATTTTTTATTTTAATTTAGTTGAGAACATTCTGTTCCAACACTTTAGCTCACTTGAAAAACTGGGTGTTTTGATACAAAATGCGTTCTGTTCTATGCTGTTTAACATATCTAAATGTAAATACCAGGGAATAAAAGCTGAGACTCTGCTCTCTATTCTCATCTTTACCTTTTGATCTTACACACAAACGTTCTCGGTGCGCAGCAAAAAAAATTTATTGCACTTGGTGTTCCAATACTTTTGGAGGGGACTGTGTTGCTTTGTCGACCACATATGAAAACGATTCAAAGCTGATTTGAAAAGATTAAATTTTTGTGTCCACAAAGCCCTGAAACTGGGCTAAAAATTTGACTTGAGTCATTTCAACCTGATAATGTGAATGTAGCAAATAGACTCCAAATATAGTAGCTAGAGATTAAGATTGTTGTTCTTGAAGGAAGGAAGTTGTTCTTGAATTGTTCTGCATGGAGAGCTTGGACAAGGAAGTACAGCTCAAGCAAGCAAGCGAGGGAGGGAAGGAAGGAAGGAAGGAAGGAAGGAAGGAAGAAAGGAAGGGCGGACAGACGGAAGGAAGGAAGGAAGGAAACAATAATAATAATAATAATAATAATAACTAAAGACTCTTTTACAGTTCCTGCTGCTACCTGTTTAAGAGAGCTCCAAGGTCCGGACCTGAGAACAGCGTCCACAGGTAAAGGTAGCAGGCTGTGTCCTGAAGCTCTCCTATGTGCCCTCCGCCTGGGTGGAGCACTGAGCCCCTTCCTCTTGTTCTGCATGGAGTGCTTGGACCAGGGAGTGCAGCTCATCATCCAGGCTAATCGCTTCTGCTCAGTGCTGTCAGGCAGACATGCAGAGCTCGAGTCCTCCAGAGCACACTGCGGCCCTCTGGTGTCTGTTACACTGTCCTCTTCAGGTGGACTTACCGTTACACTGCTGCTCTCAGTAGGCAGAGTGGGCGGGGCTGACACTAGGTGACAGCTGAGCTGCATGCTTTGCCCATTTCTAGAGGACAGAGTTCTGGCCAAGAAACCTTTAGACATGTTGACTGATTGAGAAACACATAGCTGGGATTCACTATCTTTTCCCCATTTTGTAGCATTCTTGCCCTCCTTATCAGTCTCTGGATTTCCTCTCGGATGAAGTCCGTTTACACTGTCCTTAATTATATTTCTACTTCTTTCCTCTGTATTCTGTCCATCGGCGTTTCTCTTAATCACTGTTTCCCCTCCTTTGATGTCCTTTTCCTGAAGTTTCTTTCTTTGCTCTTTCTGCATTTGCTCAGATTCGCTCTCTTGAAGTTGTTCTTTTTGCTGTAATCTCATCTCGTCTTCTCTTCTTTTCTGCTTTTCCTCTCCCTCTTTTCTTTTCCTTTCATCCTCAATCCTCCTTGCTTCTTCCACTTTTCCTTCTTTCTCCTCCTCCGCCTGTACTTTAGTATTTTCCTCCTCCCTCCTGATTTCCATACTTTTCTGCTCCTCCTCATCCTTTCTTTTCCTTTCATCCTCAGTCCTCTTTGCTTCTTCTGCTTCTTTTCTTTGCTTCTCCTCCTCCACTCTCCTCTCTCCCATTCGTTTCCGCTTCTCCTTCTCCTTTGTTTTTCTTTCATCCTCTGTTCTCTTTGCTTCTTCTACGTCTTTTCTTTCTTTCTCCTCTCCTGCCTGTACTTTACTCTTTTTTTCCTCCACTCTCCCGAGTGCCATACTTTTTTGCTTCTCTTCCTCCTTTCTTTTCCTTTCATCCTCAAACCTATTTGCCTTTCCTTCTTCTTTTCTTTTCTTCTCCTCATCCACCTGTACTTTTCTCCTTACCTCCTCCACTCTCCTTTCTTGTATCCCTTCCAGCGATTCTTTTATTTTTACTTCATCCGCAATTCTTTTTGCTTTCACCTCTTCTTTAATTTCTTTCTCCTCCTCCTGTACTTTCCTCATTTCCTCTTCTACTCTCCTCTCTTCCGTCCTTCTCTGCTTCTCCTCCTTTCTATTCCTTTCCTCCTCTATCCTCTTCGCTTCTTCCTTTTCTTTTCTTCTCTGCTCATCCAGCTTGCGTTCTCTCTCCAGACGACGGTGCTCCTGTTCCTTGGCTCTCTCGTACTCGGCTCTTCTCCTCTCTGCCTCTTCTCTGTGATACTGTTCCTCCTGCTCCATCCTCCTTCTCTCCTTCTCCTGCTCCATCTTCATTCTTTCCTCCCTCTCTCGTCTCTTTTCCCTTTCTTTCCTCTCCTGCTGTCTCCTCCTCTCTTCTTCTCTCCTCTTGGTCAGCTCTTTTTTGCTCCAGTCCCGCACCAGTGTCCCTCTGAAAGCGGCCTGTAACTTTGTGGCCGCTGCAGTGCGCCGTGCCTCAGTTCTCCTCTCCTCTTGCTGCTGGACTTGCTCAAAAGCTCGCCTCTCCTCCGCTATATGTTCTTCTAATCTCTTGATCAGCTCCTTAGACACATCCATAAACAACCATATTGTGAAAATCCATTGAAGCACTTTGCACATACATTCAATACTAAAGTGTGTTGAAACTTTTTGGCAGGATCATATTGTGATTACAGGTCCAGGAATGAGCATAAAAAATCTAAAGGTAATGATTATGCCTTACAATTGTCAATAGCTAACGAATCAAACGCAATGTAGCATGCCGTTATATGAAAATAAGCAACAATGGGATGACCAGCATGCTCTAATGAGTTTTATTCCTCTTGTACCACAACAATTTGCCAATTTTTTTTTTTATTTATTAGAGAATGCAAAACAGCCGTTCCCTCGTCAGTCTCTCGTTTCTTTTTTCTGAAAGTTAACTGGTAATTTTACAATGTAGGAAACTGTACAATGAAATGACAGTAATTTCCTATAACTACTATTGTAGCTATTATACGATAGTTGCCTGGTAAATGTTGGAAAAGAAGCACTTTAATTTACTGTAAGATATACAGTTAATTGAAAAGAAATACTGGCTTTACATTTTATTTATATATTTATATATTATGTATATTTGCCATTTGATTTATATAACAAAACTTGTACAAGAATATAACATTATTTTTCTTTATCATTAATTTTTTAACAGGGAATACAAAATAGTTAAACAAAATATCACCCTCTTAGCTACTACCAAATGTTTGGCTGAATTAGCCAATATTGCTAATATAATTTGTCGATGAAGCAAAAAGGCTAACTTTAGTAAACTTTAGTAAAAAGACTGTTAAACATTTTACATTTGATCCGGGGCATCAGAAGCATTTTGAATGTGTGTGTGTGTGGGGTGGGGGGGGGGGACACTGGCGGGGGTCCAGAAATATTTTAATGAATTAGATGCCATTTCCTGCATTCTGGTGTATTTTTAACAGGTTGATAACCACCTAATTTTACCTACAAAAGTCACTTAATTCAATGACTATTTTAGAGACTCAACAGTAAGTCCTCATTCAACTAG
>JAQQZR010000037.1:9572937-9601335 GCA_030068235.1 Notoglanidium macrostoma | reverse complement strand
AGAAAAGGTAATGATAGATATATATATATATATATATATATATATATATATATATATTTATATTTTTATTCATTATTATTGTTTTATATATAAATTCCTTTTCAGTCAGATAGGAATGGATGCACATGCAGACTCGGTGCAGTGTATGATGAAATACCCCACATGTCTGGGCACTGGCATTTTATGCATCTTAGGCAGAGAATAAAATCTGAAATCTCTATTTCGGTGTTACACAAAGGTTTGGTAAAAAAAAATAATAATAAAATAATAATAATAATAATGATATGGGTAGGGAATGTGTATCAATGAAGGCTATTTTAGATGAAAAGAGAGCTTGAGTTTAATCGTATATAAGCCGTGATGGAGACCAGGGGAAGCCATGCCTCATCATCCCACTGTATGGTTCAACTGGAAAAAATGCGTATTTCTGAACTGATATCCGATTTAATAAAAAGCATTTTCCGTTGGTAGAAAAGTGTCATAAATATTACCAATACAAAATGCATTATTTCCTTTATGTAGCCGCCTTGAGATCATTGACCAATCACAGAGCGTGTTTGGGTTCTTATGCAAATGACCTCGTGTATTGCCGGGAGGCTCAATTATTAAAGCGCGGGTGAATACGCTGATTTTCCGATCAAACCCAATACCGTGAGGCTGAATGTCGAATACGCACCAGCTAGAATAGGAAATAAAACAAACCAGTACATTATGGTGTGTTCTCCAGACAGAAATATTCGTCGCGTGGAAGTGGAACGACCTGGTGTGTTAGAATATTGTGTAACGCCTTTGGACCATTTAGGTTTTTATATTGTCTAAGTCGCACGAGACTGTTACTATTCTACAGCCTACTTTACAATCCTCCTCTATTATTCCTATCATGGCTGCATAAATAATTTTTATATCAGAAGGCTACGCCATGGGAGGCTATTTTCATTGAAGTACCAATCTGTACTTGTCCTTGTCCCTGGAGTGGTATCATCAATCAGGGGTACATCTTTTGTTACTTTTGGTATGTATGTATGTATGTATGTATGTATTATCTGAGAAGGTGGATGTGGTGTGTACTTTTAATTAGCATTATGTATTAACATACAGCCTGAACCAAGCCTTTGCAGGTTATAATCTGGCCAAGAAAATGAATTTATAATGTGTTTTGAATTAAAATTGTTTTGTGGACAGTAACTGAACTGAAAGATTTTGGGGGAAAGAACTAGTTTCTGTTATTCTGCTATGAGGCAAAAATATTCTGCTGACCGAATTAGCTAATGATATGTAATGCTTCATTAGCACGTTAAAAATGTATCCACATTTAAGTTCATTGTAGTTCACTAACAATACACAATGTAGAAAAAAAGGGGGATAGGCCTGATCATTTATTCAAACACTGTATGGTAAAGCCATAAGTTGGAAAATTAGTTTTCTTGGTATTGAACATGTCTGTTTGTGTGTATTGTAGGTGATAAGGCACTCACTGGCAACTTTAAAAAATAAAAATAAAAAAATGTACACCTGTGCTCATTCATGCAATTATCCAGTCAGCCAATCATGTAGCAGCAATGCTGTGCATAGAATGATACAGATCTGGTTAAGAACTTCAGTCAGTTTTGAAGATTGGAAAAACGGTGCAAAGTCTATTTCCAATCTTCAAGCTGTCCAGTTTTGGTGCCTCAGATTCATGTTCTTGTGCTGCCAAGAGTGGCGCTTCAGGTGGAGTTGTGCATTTCAGAGATCCTTAAAGTTTTCTGGTAGCACAAATCAGTGGTCCTTAAGGACCAATTGCACAGTTTTGAAGGTCCACTATATTTACATTTTTTGAGGTAAAAGATACATACTAAAAGGTGTACAAAAGATGTATCCTTAATGTAACACCTAAGTGACAAGGAACGTTAAATACGTTTTATATCTGAAAGTGCTGTGTGAGAGGAATATGTAAATGAGGTTGTGGTCTAGAAGTTCACTGTTCTTTTTTTTTCTTTCTCCTTTATCCCAACAGCCTGTCACATCACGATGAGGCCGTAAATATCTCCTCGCTCCACGACATCTCATTAATATTCCATTTGAAGCACGTGACTTTAAAGAAGAGATTTAAGGTTGTTCAGGCACGCTCCTTGCCCTTCATCCCAAACCAAAAGAAAAAAGGACTTTTCACCCCTTAGGAACGATAGACTTATCAAATGCCCAAAAACAGCAGATCCGTCAAGAGAGAGCTTGACGATGAGGTCACTGAATCCGCCAAAGATCTGCTTTCCAACGAGGATGCGTGTGACGAGCCGTTTCAGAAGAGCACGCTGAGTGTGCGAAACGCAGCCGACTGCGAGGAGCGGCACGTGAAGGAAAGCTCTGATGATCCTGAAGAGGAAGAGGAGGACGATGAAGGCGAGGAGAGGCCCGCATGGAGCAGTAAGCTCCAGTACATCCTCGCACAGGTGGGCTTCTCAGTGGGCCTTGGCAACGTCTGGAGATTCCCATACATGTGCCAGAAAAACGGAGGTGGTAAGTTGGGATGTATTTTAACTTTTACAGTGAAATTGCTCAGTGCCTACAACCTGTGGAAGTATTGAATTAACATCATCTGTGTATTACTGAATGAACACCAGTTCAACCCTGAACAGGGTAAAGCAATTTCTGAAGATGGATGAATGAATGAGACAAGTAAGCTCATCACAGGAATTTCAATATGAACATGTTCAGTGTGTTTCAGTCTTGAGTTTTCCATGAACATTTACAGTAATGAATTTTCATTTAAACAGTTCAATTTATCGATACATCATTGAACACATTACATTGAATTAGTGTTTAAGTCTTATAATATACAATATTAAGTCTAATATACAATATTAAATCAGTTTTTACACCATTGGCTTAACAGTTCCTTTGTTGAATTCACTTATACTGTGCTGATTTACTATTGCAGAACACTAGGTGTTAATTAATCACTGAGGTTTTGGCAGTGACGAACTCGCCTTTCTGCACCATGGCATAGTAGTTGTTGTTAGGATAGATATATGAATTAAAACCCTGCAATATTAGTGTTTGCTGTGTCTAACCTACAGCGGTGTTAATTCTGACAAGAATTTTCAATTTCGTTTTAGTCTTAGTCACTTATTGAAAATTGTAGTTACAATTTTAGTCACATTTTAGTTGTTTCGTTTTGGTCATTGGAACCGAGTTTTATTTTTAGTCTAATTTTAGTCATAATTTCTTCGGCCAGTTTCATGATACTGTAATGTAAAGGAATATTTCTCCTGGATTGAGGCTGATGGGCTACAACTGCAGAAGACCACACTGGGTTTAATTTCAGATGATCAGACGAAGAGTGTAAAAAGACCAAGCAATGCTTTTTAATTCTTCAACTGTGCAGTTTTGGTGAGCCTTGAGATTCCTGTTCTTTGCTGAAAGGAATGGAATCCAATGTGGTTTAATGCTGTTGTAGCCCATCTGCCTCAAGCTGTGGTCTGTTGTCCATGCTGAGATGCTTTTCACCTCACTATGGATGTAAAGAGCGGCTATTTGAGTTACTGCCTTGCTGTCGGCTCAAACCAGTCTGGCCGTTATCCTTTCACCCTCCTCTTATGCTTGCAGAAGCCATGAAAATGTGTTTTTGTTTTGTCATTCAAGTCATTGAAGTCACATTTTTCCCCAGTTTGATGTCAACTTTAACAGAAGTTCTTCACCTGTAGCATAATGATTTTATGTGTTGTGCTGTCGCCACATGATTGGCTGATTGAATGAGCACGGGTACAGGTGTTCCTATTAAAGTGGCTGGTGGGTGTTTATCAGAGGTGTCCAGTGTTATCCAAAGTGGGACGGTCTGAGTGAAGGTTTTCATTCCAGTCCAGCAGGAGCCACACCTGATTCCACCCGTCTAATCAGTTGAACTTGGCCTTCAGTAGTCTATCAGATGTGGCATCTTGGTTTGGATGAAAACCTGCACCCACAGCAGGCCCTGAATAAGTGAACACTCTTGGTGTGTATAAAAGCTTCTTACCTTTCACAAAGTAAATGGTGAAACTGCTTAAAATTAAACTACTTGTGGTACAAGGTGACTGTCCTGTCATTGATCTGTGTGCGCCATTTCTGAGCACTGAAAGCATTAAATTAGTCATTTGAATATGGAAAATTCAGAAACAGTTACTTTGTGCCATGTGATGAAGCGTCTACAAAGCAAGGCGTGTCTTTGCTTACGTGCGTGTCTCTGACAGTGACATACAGCAGTTACGACATTGCTTACTCATGCCTACTTCTGTCTCCTCCAGCTAGATCTAAGGACCATTCTGTATATATTGGATTTATAGTCACGGACTGTCTGCGTTCAATATTTTTTAATTAAGGCATGCATTTCCATCTGGTTATGCAAGTATAGTCAGGCATGAAGACGTTTTTTGGTGTTTGAAGCAGCACAGTGGTAATCAGTGTAGGGTCCGTGTCATGTTTTCCAGGTCATTATAAGTGAGTGAGACGGCCCTGCTGTGCTGGTCTGTAATTAGATTAAAGAGGCCAGGCAGTGTGTGTTGCATTGACGAAGCCTGTCTGTCTGTGTGCTTGCTGTCGCTACGCTGAACACCGGCTGCTCACTGTCACGCCACACAGCTGTAGCTTCTAACAAGCTAGCACACCCCTGCTCTAATGGCCACCTTTTGGAGAGTAAAAATGAGCTCACTAATTGGAAACATTTTATATATACTGTATATATATATATATATATATATATAAATAAAATGTTTTTTTACATTTGTTTGAACAATTGCTTAGCATGAGAATGTGTCATATAGCCCTTTGTGTCACAGTTACTGAAACCATGATGCATAAAAATGAGAAGTATTCATTAGAATTTTATAGCGTGCATTGGTGAGTAATACAATGTTAATTTAATCTTTATAAAATTTGACTGTCATGTGGTGGCAAATTATTTAGTCCTGTATACCATGCTGCTGTATTATTGTGTTTTACACCGTGGTTCTTAACCCACTCAGTGATGTGATGTCACAGAGAAGCTGGAGCCAGTCCCAGCTGGCTTAGGGTGAGAGTTGGGGTACACCCTGGGCAGGTCACCAATCGATAACGGGCCTAACACGGAGATGAACAATCAATCATTCACATTCACACCTGTGGGTAATTTAGAGTAGCCAATTGACCTAATCTGCTTTTCTTTTGGGAGGAAATCCACACAGGCACAGGGGGAACACGCAAACTTCACACAGAAAGGCCCAAGTTGGCCTCCATGTTCAAACCCAGAATCACCTTGCTGTAAGTTTACTAGCTAACATGCTTTATTACTTATTCTCATGTGCAGGCACAGACGGGCAAAATGCAGTTACAGTTCAGTACTTTAATATAAAACTCACAGGCAGACAAATCCAAATCAGTAATCCAAGAACAAGGTCAAAATACAGGCAAAGGATCAACAGAGCAGCAAACAACTATTCCAGGGCAAAATCTAAAGTAGCAAAAACCAGAGAACAGAACAATAAACAGAATAGTTAACACAAGTCTAAGGCTTAGCAGTAACAGACACGAGGACTGAAACTAGTGTTTCGCACTGTGCGAGTATATGTAGAGAGTGTGGTGGTGACTAATTGGATGCAGTTGTGACTGATTAGTAGTTCAGAGACCCCGGTGGGCAGTCATGTCAAGTTGCAAGTGCTCATGGGAATCGGAGTTTGTTGCAGAGTCAGTGTGTGCAGATATGACGCTGATCAAATTGGGCTTTATGGTATCTACACTGCGTTTATGGACAGTGATTTGAAGCTTTGAAACAAAATCTTGATTCATTGGAAATATCTGTTTTCCAGTGTGCTTTTTTTTCTTTTTAATATAAAGAGAACAGCCAGGTTCAGGCGAGAGGTCGAAAGCAGTCGAGTCATTGCTTTGCCCTCAGCAACTCCATATTCAATGAGATGTAAATTTCTACACTATGCCTTACAAAACTAGTGGCTCTTGAACGGTCAACATTTATTCATATAGGTATTGCCAGTCAGTAATCATTAGAGTAAACCCAATGGCGAAAAAAAAAGCAAGGTGAATACAACATTCTGGCAAGCAGCACGTTTGTAACACTTTGGAATTTGTGCTTAATTGTAATATATTGTATATAAAATATTATTGTATTAAGTGTTATCCAGTGAAATGAGTGATTAAACGGGGGTTGAAACATTTTTGCAGGCAATGCATGCACGTTGCCATGTCATTAGGGGAAGAGTCCCACTAAAGATTTGATCCTAAAATAGTCCCTGGTGCAAACTACTGTACCATTGTGCCACTTGAATAATTACATATTGATCAGAAATGTACAGATTATTTTGATTTGGAATTGAGACTTACTATAAATTCTTCAAATCCACTTTGATTTTCATGATGGATGTTGGTTATAGTATAAATGGAGGGATTTTTTTGGTAGGATTGTTCATTTAGCTTTTTTAAACAATTACCTAACACAGTCCCCAAGTCTCTATAGTCCCTGTCTTGGTCCCTATTTGTGCTGGACAAGACTATAAACACCACATATATATATATATATACATATATATACACATATATATATATATATATACACACTATATCTATTAGGGTTCAAGTACTACAGCCTCTTAGATTTAAAATGTAACATTTCTTTCCAGTGTACACAAGGAATGATCATATACATTTGACCTAAAAAATACTGAACAATGGGATGGTTATGCCCTTACCATCCTGAAGCTTTCCAATAACAGCATGTCATGTTGTTTTATTGCTTATACCACAGCAATTCACCTATACTAACAACTGTTTATTTATTAGAGAAAAACCTCATACATTGTACCTGATTAGTTGCCCTTAATGTTAGAAAACAAGTTCCTGGTACTTACATTATTAAACAGCTAGAAGCACTCATTTTTCACCAGCTCTCTTAAAGTTCATAAGACAGAAGCAGCTGCAAAGCCCTCCATCCTGAAAGCGTTCCAGCGGCAGGTAACACTGGCGACTCCTTAGAAAAAATAGAAAGGAACCGCAAAACAGTTCACCATATCAATGATTATGCAAGTCTTATTAGTCTGTTTATACAGAGCGTCACTGTGTCAGTTCTCACTGTATAAATTATGTATTAGAAGGAGCATGTTAATATAGTCCAAGGGGTCAGAATTGTTATCAGAGCCCCTGTTGCAAAAATTTATTAACACCTTCTGACCAGTCCGAGTCAAGAATTCAAAAGTTCAGTCCTTTTTTCTTTTTTTTTGTTGGTGTTAATGAACACATGAATGAAAATAGAATAAGATGATTAACCAGACTGCTTACAAGTGGCGGCACTACACTACAGCTGTATTAAGGTTTGTGGTTTTAAAAAAAATAATAATAATAATAATAATAATTCACAACAGAGTTCAACAGAAGCCCACTGGTGCGGATAAGTGCTAGTCAGAAACGGAAACGTAGCAAACCGGAACTGATGCAAACAGGGGTAACCTACTGAATGAGACCGTGGTAAGGGAGGCATGTAGCTACAGTACAGAGCTTTTAAGAGATGGGAAGAAACTGAGACTTGTTCCCAACCTTAGCACATGCTGCAAGCCTCAGAGGCAGAAAGACAGCTGAGCCTGGTTAATTATCTTTTTTTTTTTTTTTTTTTTTTTTTTTTTTTATAATTATTATATACCCACCACCACCACCCCCTTCAGAGGACAACTTTATTTTTTTTTTATTATAACTTTATACATATTCTCAAAAGTATTTAAAGACGTAGATAGGGGGGCTCATATATAATATACAAAAACAGAAATACAACATGTGACAAATAACAGGCATGCACGAGACAAGATAGTGAGACAAGACCAAACAGTGAGGACAGGACAAAAAGACAAGAGATAGTACAAACTGACTTACAAGAGACAGTGCTGGGACAAGGCAGATAAATAGTTACTGTTGGGAATGCTGAAGTTGGTCAAATGTGATGTGTGTGTATGAGGGGTTTTATGCTAAGGGTGAATAAGAGTGTGTGTGTGTGTGTGTGTGTGTGTGTGTGTGTGTGGCTGCAAGGTAAAACGCAGGTTAATATTAGTGTGCTTGTTCTGATACATTATCAAGTCTACAATAACAGCTGACACGGGGACTTGTATGGCAGATGATCCATATTTTTAGCATTTTTGGAAGGAGCTTTGTAACAGTCAGAGGTTAAACTGTTCCTGTAAGTTTTTCAACACAGGAAAGTGTTTCAGACAAAGGAACTTGCAGTTTCTCACTGACGGGCTTTTTTTTTTTTTTTTTTTAATCATTATAACCTCGAGACAGAAGAAAAGAGAGTCTGCGAGGGAATGACAGTTTATTGCTACTGTAATGTAAATGATAACTGGAACTAACTTGTTTCACAGATGATCCACAACATTGACTGTGACTTTAAACAAAAAAAATTATATTTTTTACAAAGCAAATTGCTTTGGTATGAGAGGATTAAAACACATGTTTAAGAACAGTATGCACTGTTCTGTAAGACGAGTCTCCTTTGTGTTCGTGTTTATAGGAGCCTATCTGGTACCCTACCTCGTCTTGCTTGTGACGATTGGTATCCCGCTGTTCTTCCTGGAGCTGGCCGTGGGCCAGCGCATCCGTCGCGGCAGCATCGGCGTCTGGAACTACATCAGCCCTCGCCTGGGTGGCATCGGCTTTGCCAGCTGTGTGGTGAGTTCAGCACAGAGGTGCCATCTGGTAGCCTGTATCTATTCAATTTTTTTTCTTGTGTATGATAAAAATTGGCAAATGCAGACAAGGCCATTGCCTGAGACTAATTAAGATAATTATCAAAGTGGGTTAATGAGGCATTTGATGGCTGCATCTTGTGATTTAGATGTGTCCTCTGCCCTGGCAGGTGTGCTTCTTTGTAGCCCTTTATTACAATGTGATCATCGGGTGGAGCCTGTTCTACTTCTCCCAGTCTTTTCAGCAGCCTCTGCCCTGGCACGAGTGTCCTCTGGTCAAAAACAAGACCACCACATGTGAGACAGCACCTTTATGTATCTATTATTAAATCCATACATGCATGTAGAGTGAATAACATTTCTAATGCATACTGTTCTCATGTCATGTTCAGACGTGGTGCCCGAGTGCGACAAGAGCTCGGCCACTACCTACTACTGGTACCGCGAAGCTCTGGATATATCCGACTCCATCTCAGAGAGCGGAGGACTCAACTGGAAGATGACGTTGTGCCTGCTGGCTGCGTGGTCCATGGTGTGTCTGGCCATGATCAAAGGCATTCAGTCCTCAGGGAAGGTAAGAGATGAAGAACATCAGTAGTGGTGGCTTTTGTAGTACAGCATATCTGCATGACAAGGACACACAGTGGCAGTGATGAGCACAATCTAGATGTATGAGTGGAGTTCGATATTAGAGTGGTTAAATTACTATTTTCTACATTGCAGTACAATAAAGACCTCAGAACTATGAAATAACATACACACATGGAATTATGTGGTAAACAAAGGAGTGTTCGAAAAAATATCTGTTTGTTTTAGATTCTTCAAAATAGCCAGTGTTTACCTTAATGACAGCTTTGCACACTGTTGGCGTTATCTTAACCAGCTCCATGAGGTAGTCAGTTAACACACGTGCCTTGTCAAAAGGTTGGTGGAAAATTGGTGGAATTTCTTGCCTTCTTAATGTGTTTGAGATCATCACACAGCAAATAATAAAAATACAGTAAACAGCCCAATTTGGCAAATGTAGAAACCCATATTATGTCAAGAACCGCTCGACTAAGTAAAGAGGAACGACAGTCCATCATTACTTTAAGACAAGAAAGAAAAAAAAAACAGTGAATTGGAAGGTGTGTCCAAACTCTTGACTTGTACTGTATGTGCACTGGAAAAACCTTTCTACCATTGCTTTGTAATTTTCAACCTTTCTACCATTGCTTGACCACTTTCTTTCATTATCAGAATCTGCTTTATTCTGGTCCCAGTGGTTTATAGTACACATTCTTCACCTAAAAACAAATGATAGTAATTAAAATTCTTAGTAGACGTTATTCAGAAAGAATGAAAGAGATACTTGAAAAATGAAATATTTTACAAATGATTTTAATAATGTTTTTAATACTTAATAAAAATAAAAAAAAAATGAAATGCTGTGACCAAGTAACCCTGGATCAAAGTAATGCACATACATTATGAATTAAAAAAAAAAACAACTCCAGAGGGCAGATTGAAATTTGGAGTCTATTCTTGGAAAACATCCATAATAATAAATTCATTAATAAGGCAATGGCAGTACCGTGATGAATCGTTCACTCGTGGCAATGTGACCTTTCATTTTGCTTGAAGCAGGTCACTTCAAGTAAAGCCCAAAGCCTTCGATCCCTCACATGATCCATGTGAGCGAGGCGTGGTTTATCCCTGGGCTGTTTGACGTCAGTATTCTCCTGATCCCTCTCCTTTGCCACTTTTAAGTTTTGTCTTGTCTTGTGACGGACATTAAGTAGCAAAAAGTATAAAAAAGGAATTCCATTTAATAACCAAAAGGAGTTTATGTGTCAAGTCAAATGGCAGAAGATTGGTCATTCGTTTTAATTTACAATAGCAGAGTGACGTGATGCCAGGATCTCAGTCCAGGTTCTGCCTATCATCAAACAAACCAAAGCAAGCCGAGACAGACCAGTATTCATCAGGGTAGGCAGTTCTGTAGTGGGTTTTAGTCTGTGTCGCTCTCTGTGCTGTGCAGATATGGCATCCTGTCCTACTCTAGCATTGTCTTTTAGACCATACAGCACAGAATGCTTTCTTCCATTGAACACTGTCAGTAATAAATCACCAAATAATTCAGCACTTTCATTCCTGTAGGTATGAGCTGATAACCAGTTTTAGCATGAATTGTACTTCCTTCCTGGATGGAGAAGGCTGCCAGTGTAGACAGAATACTATATGTGAGCAGCAATTGCACATTTCAATCCCATTTGAAGTGCAGCATATAAGGATAAGTCCTCTGGTGAATCTTGTTTTTGGCCAAATTCTCAGCTCAAATAAGATGCCTGTTAGGATTTATTTTTGTTGAATTGCTACTATGCACAGTAATCTTTTTTTATTACGATTATAATATTATAAGCTATGGGGAAAAAAGCTAGCCAATTGAATTGCACTATATCTGTATTTCTGTATTTACCTGTTTTAGCTTTTTATACTTCATATCAGTGTTTTACCTTGTAAAATGCAAAACAACAACTACTACAGCTTCTTCAATAGGACAGTGTTTCATTATTTCTGGCATTTTGTCCTGTATTTTAGTTTTTTGCCAATAATTAGTATTTCAGTTCATCGCTAATATTATCTAATGTCTAGTGTCCAAACTCACGCAGTCTTCTTTTGGAAATTTGTAATGCCTCCAAAAACCACACCTGAATCATCCACTGGTACTCAAAAAAGCAAGCAGGGTTTATTTGTGTCCTCCTAGGCCGCCTGTTACAGTATGACTGGGGCCTCAACACCTCAGTGTGGGCCTCAATCTGACAGCATGGCGGTGAAACCCTGAGCCCGGACGCTGCTGGAAGCTGAATGGGATCAGCGAGGTCTTTGAAGATTAACAACAAAAGAATATTAATGTTCCATTCAGAGTTTCCACCAAAGCGTATTTTAAGAGGGAAAAAAATGTGGATAGCTTTTCTCTTGACATTCTGTACAAGTGGAGGGCGTGTGCTAAAAAGAGGACCAAAAAAAAAAAAACCTGACCGGTTGCCATGGTTTTTCGCGCCTTGTTCTCCCAAGCAGAGTGAACAATGCATTGGCAAGTTGATGTACCACTTTGCGAGTACAGTATGTTGTGAAAGGGAAACATGGGGTTTGGGAGACAGTAGATTATGTGAGCAGATTGCTTTGAAAATTCCCCAGAAATGTGAGTCAACTCTGGTGAACCATGAAAGCTTGTTAAAGTCTTATTGTGAAATTAGTTGTGAGGTGCCAATTTTTGTCCTTTATTTCCTCAGTACTTGTTTTAATTTAGATACTTCACTGAATAAATATTAAGTAATATAATAACATTATAATGAATATTAAGCCTTTTTTTATTAATCATCTTTCCCGAGTTAGACATGCCATGCTCACTGCATAAATTGATTAAAAAGTAGAACAATGCATCACATGTTAGCTATGTGAGTACATTTATACATATAATATATATATTATTATATATAGCCAAGGGATTGATGCACAACTCTCTCTGTCCAATTTAATAGACAGTTTATTCCTGTGATGATCCAGTCCATGAGTTACACAGATACAGGTCGAGAGCTGTTAATGTACACATCAGAATGAAGCAAAAATGTGATTTCAGTGACTTTGACCATGACATGGTTGTTGGTGCCAAACACTTGGTAGGGAGGCAGAAATAAGGATTTCAAGGTAAGGCAGAGAGAAGCGAAGAACTTTCTTTTTAATGCAAGGTGAGTGAAACCTTGATTGTACAGGCTTCTAGTGCTTTGGGATTAGCCAGCTGAGTTAAATAGCCAGGTAGGTTAGTTAGCTGTACGAGTGCTATTAGACACGTGCTTCATTATAATAATAATAATAATAATAATAATAATAATAATAATAAGGTTGTCTTGAAAATGTTTTGGGTTTCATGTTGATAGAGGAACAGAAAACAGAAATTGTTTTAAAAATTGAGATGGATAATGTAATGAAAATGGAAACGATTACTGCAGTGAACTCAGTCACACTGTATAAGCAGGAGGGCATTGGAGGGGCTTTGCAGTGGGGAGGGGGTTTGGGGCAAATGCATTTCAGGGGGTCCAGAATTCCTAGGTATGGCTACCTAGGTACAGTACTCTGTAAAGTATTGCTCAGTATGGGTTTTAATTCACATGTGATTAGTTAAATACGTATTCCGTCATTTGTAGCACAATCACTTAAATACCAAAGAAAATGTAACATAAATGTGTTTCATAACCATTATTATTATTAGCACTATGTTTTACATTATACATGCAGTTTGTTGAAGAATTTTGCGCTAGTGTGCAATGATCGAAAATACAGTGGGGTCCAAAAGTCTAAAACCGGTTTAATCTAATGCAAAAACTTTTCATTCCAAATTATGTTATTGACGACTGTTTGAGTGGAAAGTAGAATCTTCGACATGTTTAGATGAATTTCAGATTTTCTTAGTATTTGCCATGTTCCCTTTTTGCTTTGCGTGCACTCGAGCTGGCATGGACGCCACAAGTTTGTGTAAAAGCTTGTGATCCATTTTAGATCAAATCCATCAGAGTCTCGCATGAACACGTGCTTCAATAGAAGAGATTACAAAGCAGTTAACATTTTCTTACATACGAATAGGAATCTAGAAATAGCAGCAGATATTAAATATTTAAGATATGGAATATTTACCTTTATTTTAAATAAAAAAAAATCTGTTTATTTTCAATTAAAACTAATTTTTTTTTATGTGGTCTCAGGGTTTTGAACCCCACTGTATGTATGAACGGGTGTGGAAACCCTTTGCATTTAAGGCTTAAACCTGTGTAAAAACGAGTCCCTCAGGAAAGTGTGACGCAGCCGGTGAATAAAACATGCGATGGCATGCCCTCTACAGGGCAATGTTGGTAATACACTTGTGCCCGGCACAAGAGTAGGCACATGAAGTGCTATTTTTATAAAACACTAATTCAAATTGTGTACACAAAAGCTGTCTCTTTTTAATCACTGTTTCCAGATGCATACCATGTTTTACTAAAAGATTATTACATCTTACTTTATTTTGCAGAAGGTTAATTGTGAGTAATGAAATGCTATGTTCTTATTGGCTGCAGGTGATGTATTTCAGCTCCCTCTTCCCCTACGTGGTGCTAATCTGTTTCCTGGTGAGAGCGCTATTACTGAAAGGTTCTGTGGACGGCATCATCCACATGTTCACCCCAAAGGTGAGAGACGGAGACCCCCAGCTGGCTGTGTATGTAAATGCTGATGCACACAATGTCTAAGCCTTATGCAGAATCACTGAGCCACGGACAATGGTTAAGTGCAATTAATTTACCAAGCTGAACCTCTAATGCAAACAACGTCGCTGATTTGCAGCAATCACAGACAAATTGTTTATCAACAATTCTTCCATGTGCTCCTCTACTTGGCCTAACTGGATATCCAGAAATCAGTGACAGTCGCTATGGAAACGGCAATGTCCTGCGTGGTCCCTCATCATTCACCGGTGCAAAGTGACACGATTATATTAGTCTTATATTAAAGGAATACACGTGTGTTTTTATATACACCACATCTGTAGTGTGTGTGTGATTACCGCTGAGATGTTTACTCATAACTCACTTATGTATGCGTCTGTGTAATGCAAATTTAAGACAACAGTCTTTACACTCTTAGCAGTAAAAGCCCTATATACTACTGTATAGTAGAGTATGTATATAATGTATAAATGAAAATAATCTACAGGGTAATGAGCAGCTCAATGCGAAGTGGTGGTAGATTTACAGTATACAGTAGCGTGGTTCAGTTCTGATATTAGATTTGACCAAAGGTTTGCATTGTTTTTGTAGAACGGCACGGCTGTAACGTGAAGAATAGGTTTATGTTAATGCCCTCATTCTAATACGTCATTGTTGCTTTAGTTAATAGGGACTTGTAGGATGAACTCTCCACATAAACAAAAACTACTAATGAGCAGATTTGTTTAAGTGTTGACTAAAAGAGAAAAAATATAACCATTGATACGGTGAAGTCCCTGCCGAGACCTTCTTTTAAATCTTTATGGAAGGACTCTCGGCTGTCAGCACTTTGTAACCGTCACGGTGCTTTGTAAAGCTTCCCACCGGGAAAGAGAAAAGGAAATGCTGGTGAGGGAACCAGTTTATTATTGCTATAACATAAGTAATGACAGGAAATAACTTGTCTCCTGAGACAATTAAACTAACTATGAACCGTTAAAGATTGTAGTAAACTACACTGGAGCAATAAAGTAAAAAGTCATTCTGGTTGCTTACACTAGTCCAGAGGTTTTGTCTGATCCATGTGCCATCAGACCCACACAGTCATGTTGCTGATCTATAGACACAGTTTCTTTCCTCCGAAGAGGAAATCATGAATTGTATGGCTGTAGAACTGATTCTAAAGTTTCATTATAAGTGAGTTGCGTAAACCGTTTTCTCTCAGTTCGGGGAAACATGAATTGTTTGTGGTAATCTAGACAGAAGCTATGTGGGCAAAACACTGCAGTAGTCTGTGAGTGATAGTCAGTAATGTATAAGAATATCGAAACTAACGAATACAAAAGGAAATATAGGGATTATTATGCTGTCGTCGCATCAGCTTCCCATTGCGTGTTATCTGATATGGCAGAGGACTCCATAGTGTAGATGAAACTGTAATAAGTATGGTTTTGTGTGTCCTGCATCAGCTGGAGTACATGCTGGAGGCTAAAGTGTGGCGTGAAGCTGCCACACAGGTGTTCTTCGCGCTCGGCCTGGGTTTCGGTGGCGTCATCGCCTTCTCCAGTTACAACAAGCGCAACAACAACTGCCACTTTGACGCCGTTCTCGTCTCCTTCATCAACTTCTTCACGTCTGTGCTGGCCACACTGGTGGTGTTCGCCGTGCTCGGCTTTAAAGCCAACATCATGAATACCAAGTGTGTCGAACTGTGAGTCCACGATCGTACAGAATAATACAGGCCACAGGTGCCGTGCACCTCGTGTATGTTTTCGTTTCATTTAAAGAAGCATAATGTTGAAACAGGACAGATGCTTTACAAGGTACATCAAATGCAGTACAATGTGAAATACATCTTTTTTTCTTTTTTTTTTTTGTCATTGTAGCAATGTTTAACAGTCTCCATAATAGTAGGCATGAGATTATGACCTGGAAGAGCTCACCTCTGCTGTGTTTTTATTAAATCCCAGAAACACAAAAAAGATTGTTGGCTACCTGGGCAACAACATAAGTGCTACGTTAATTCCACGTCACATCAATTTAAGTCAGGTGAGCACAGAAGACTACCAGCAGATGACCAGCATCATCCGTGGCGTGATGGAGAACGATTACTCCCGCCTGGGCCTGGACAGCTGTGATATTAAAGAGGAGCTCAACAAGGTAGGACTTCAACAGTCACAATTCCTATGCAAAACATGCGTTAAAGAAGTCATTCACTAGACTTTAAACGCGGAAAAAAAGACAACAGTTTTTATCATTCAGTATATGGATCATGGTTACTGTCTATGTGAATGAATGAATGAGTTAAATTAATGAAACTAATTTGTTTTAACTCGTTTAGGTGAGTTGAGATTTAATAAGGGCCAGAAAGGTTTTAATTTATACAAAAACTGAAAAAGTGTCAATAAAGCAGGTCTGTAGCTATGAGAAACTTGCATTAATATACACAAAGTACACACAAATATTATAAAAAATGTTATAAATAATAACAAGCATGGTGCCTTTGGTGCAAAGTCTAGCAGGGATTCAATTTTAGAGACACACAACCAGTCTGAGCTCTCAGCGTTCCGTGCCACACCCAACCCAGTATCCGCATACATACATACAACCGTCTGCAAATCACTGTTGTAACCCAAACCGACTGATTTATATCAAAGCTGCAATTTCACCCGAGCCTGCAGCCGCAAAACACATGAACTTATTCTTCTTCTTCTTATTATTATTATAAGTTCTATGTCTATGTTTTATCACATATAGAATGACAATAAAGCGAAATGGGATATAAGCTTCAGTGCCTTGGGTTTATCTTTACTTTAAACAGACTTTACTTCCCTTAGGCTAAATAAATCAGTTGTTTTTTTGTTTTGCAGCATAGTGCACATGTTTGTATGCTTTCCGAGTTTCTGCATGAAACCTTCCTGTTCCTCAGTTCCTCAGTACAGAACAAAATCGACAGATCAGAATTTGTTGTTTATTTAATGGTGCTTTCAGTTGAAACTCCATAAGATCACTGCAAAAAACATTTTAGCAAGTGACAATATCGTGGATATAGTCAAATGCATCTATTATTACTGTATTTACTGTATAAGTAATATAGATTACTATAAACCAAATATATTATTAAAACTATTTCAAGATATTCCTCACTACTGCCGAGTTTGTAATAGTATTGTTCTATTGGCAGATCATTTTGCTTCTTTCTAGAAATAAATGCTTAAAATGAGAACAACTGCCAATAGAACAAGACTATTTCAAGCTTGACATAAGTAACGAAACAAAACAAAAGCTCTAATAGTATAAAAGCCATCAGCAAGTGGAAATAAAAATAATTTAATTAAATAAAAAAAACCTCCTGACCGAGAGCTTTTGAGAGAGCCTGGAGCTATGGAAGGAATAGGATGCTTCAGCTGGATGTTGTGGTGGGTTTTTTAATTGTATCAGCTTCATCACAACAGTTTTTTTTTTTTTATTTGGATGAGTTATGTGTTCAGGTTTTATGTGTACGTTTGTCTGTAAACAAAACCGCTAGACGTGTTGGCATCAGCAGCATCCCCAACACATCAATCCTCATTGAGAACCATTTTGGCTTTCCTTAACCTCCTGAGACTCCAGTGTCCTCATATGAGGACATCACATTTTCTCTCAAATACATGGTGTGTGTTTTACTTGAATGATCCTCATATGAGGACCTTTTTTGCGAAACGTCTTCCTGTTTGAAGACCTTCATCAAGTTCAATAGTATCAGGTGCTAAGAAACAAAGAGTGAGGAGAATTTACAAGGCACACAGCAATAGAGTTCGGGTCTCGGGAGGTGCTTGGAAAAAACACCAAGCCCAATTAAAAACGTCCCTCTCAGGACTGAGCAGCAGCAGAAGTGTTGATGGACAGTAATAGATTTTAAAAAGGCTTTCTCACATGGTTGAACCAATGGAAAGTAGCGTGGTTGGTGTCTGTTAGGGTGATGCTTTAATTTCCTGCTGACGCACAAAGGTGAAACCACAGAAACTCGGTTACATGACCTTTATTCCCGGCAGTAACCCAGTACGGTTTTGAGTTCTGGTTGTAGTTAGTATTTTGGTCTCCATTCTGAACAATAAATCGTGGCCTTGTTTGATAGGTAATCACAAACGGAGCTTTTTCATCACTTTTGATTTACATTTATATTTGAGACAATAGCAGTACTAACTGATAGAAATGTAGAGTTGAGAATGCTGCAGTTTTGGCTAAGCATAACGGTGCTTATTTTTAATGAATGACTGCATTCTTACACTTTATATCACAGCAGGTTTAGAAACGATTCTAAGTTTATTCAACCATTTAGTTTCCGCTCATGCTGAAACATGACCTAAAGCAATTAATAAATATTCATGCTGCTTTTCTCCGCATCTCTCTCAGGCAGTGCAGGGCACAGGACTCGCCTTCATCGCCTTCACCGAGGCCATGACCCATTTCCCTGCCTCTCCTTTCTGGTCAGTCATGTTCTTCCTCATGTTGGTGAACCTGGGGCTGGGCAGCATGTTTGGAACAATCGAGGGCATCATCACACCCCTCGTGGACACTTTTAAAGTGCGCAAGGAATACCTGACAGGTCAGAGTCAAGCGCAGCCTTCACACACTGCAATATCACATAGGCTACATGTACACTTTTTATATTGTAGTATGCACGGTCAATCACGCGTTCTTCCTCCGGCCTTTTTACAGTCGGCTGCTGTTTGCTGGCCTTCAGTATCGGTCTAATCTTCGTCCAGCGATCGGGCAACTACTTTGTGGCCATGTTTGATGACTACTCTGCTACTCTGCCCCTCCTCATCGTGGTCATTCTGGAAAACATGGCTGTAGCCTGGGTCTACGGCACTGAAAAGTATGTTACACACAAGGAACAATTAAATTGGTGGGGTTTTTCTGTGTTCGGCACAAAGATGGACTTGTCCTTTGCTGATTAACAAAGGATGTCATGTGCTGTTGTATCCAGTGTTGGATACAGTTAAAGACTCCAACACAGAGAAAAACAGTTTCCAGCAGTTAATGATGACCATTTCTTCATCTAGTCGGAGTAAAACAAACATAATGAACATGAGGAAATAGTTTTAACATTATTTGTAACATCCTGTTATAAAAGCCTGGAAACATGGCTCTGTGTCAACATGTGTTGTAAGAAGCAGATCTAAATTTAATATGCAAGCAACTAAATTATTTAATGCTGTGTCCATGCAGATGAAGCCAAAATAGCCCTGTTTATAACTGACAAGTTGACTTGTACCCATCTTATTCTAGGTTTTTCAAGGATCTTAAGGAAATGCTGGGTTTCACTCCTTTCCGTTATTATTACTACATGTGGAAGTATGTTACTCCTTTGCTGCTGTTTGCCCTGCTGACTGCTAGCGCCATCCAGCTGGGCATGAGTCCTCCCAGCTACAGAGCCTGGATCCAGGAGCTGGTTGGTCCTTTAGGGATTTTTTAAATCCCATTTGGGGATGTTTGCACAACAGAGCTGTATGGATAAGGCATAACTCAAACTCAGCATTATGGCATCTGGTTTTTGAGTAATGTAGATGTTATCTGTGTTTCAGGCTCAGGACCAGTCACTCAGTTATCCTCCATGGGGCCTGGCTGTCTGCATCACACTAGTGATCACTGCTATCTTGCCTGTCCCTGTGGTGTTGGTGTTGCGATATTTCAACCTGATTGACGAGAAGGCCGGTGGCGCGTCCTCCATGTCCTACAAGAAGGGACGGATCATTAAAGAGAGCGTTCACAGAACAGGGCAGGAGGATGAGGGAGATGACACCAGTCTCCTCCAGGGAAAGACACCCAGTGAGGCTCCTTCTCCCATGCCACCTAATACTTCATATCGTAAACAGAGCAGCTCCACAGGTCTGGCAGAGCCTGCCTCCAATGGCCACTTCAGCATCGGGTATCTCATTGCCGACATGCCAGATATGCCCGAGTCTGACTTATGAAGAAGGCAGGTCATATTTCTCTCAGCTCAAGTTCAGGGCTTAAAACGTGAACATAAATCAGTCCATTTGCCATTCCACAGCACCTGTGCATCAAGTTAACATTCCATCTCCCCTGTATAAAGACATAGAGCTTAATCCTCACCCTTCAATGTAACTCCCCTCACCATCTCATTATGTTGTCATGAAAAACAGTATTTCATCTATAGAGATTGTAGACATGTTGTATCCCTGCACATTGCCCAGGTTTAGCAAATTCCCTTTCTTTCTTTGTCTGATCACAGGACAGGTTTAACCTCTGGGCTTCATTCTGTAAATACTGATCATGGCTGGAGTAAGGACAGTCACTGTCCATCACTAACAAGATTAGAAACAGCTTAGCGGCTTTGAAAGCATTTAGAATGTACTGTAAGCATCAAATGTGAAAAAAAAAATGCAATATTACATTTATTTGGTAAAATTATGGTTTTAATGTGCACCGTATGAATGACATAAAACCTAAAGTGATTGAGATGTGTGCCTAATAATTTGTTTATACAATGCGGCTGTTGTAAAGTTAAGGTATTCTGTAAATATATATTATATTTATCTGACAGTTTGGATATCAAAACATGTTTAGTAAAAGGAAAACAAAAAAACAAACAAAAAAAAAAAAAAACTCAAAACCCTAACTGCTAACTCTCTGTGTAATGTCACTCTCTGGCTAATTGACTGTCTACTCACTGTAAATATTGCCCTTGAATGCGTTGGCCTTTTTTTCAGCATTAAAAATAAGAAAAAACATACAAGTTACTGCTTTATTTGTTCAGTCTACACATTATTATTTTACCCAAACTGTTTATTTGGAAGAAAAGTATAAATTACAATAACAACCAGTGTAATTATGTAACAATTGGGTCACAACTTTTAATCATGGCAGACAAATGCAAAGCTCCTTTTCAAATCCACATAAAAATAAAATAAATTCACTAGCAGTCCAGGTAGTAAAACATGACAAAAGTGTTTATCAACCTAATTTTTTTTTTTTTTTAATCCAATTACTCAGAGGTATTTTCAATAAAGTCTAAAAATCACAATAGCTAAAAAAAAAAAAAAAAAAATCAATGACAAAACCTGTTAAAATCCATTAAAACATGCACATCCTTTCTTTGTTGCTACAAGTTAAAAACCATAACTGAATCATTACTCTGCTAGCATGTGTAGTACTTCTTGGCCTTTCCCTGATTTATTGAACTTTAGTGAAGTTCACTGAAACGGAGTATTAGGGAGCTAAAGAAGCACAGTGCAATCACAATAATATCATACCCCTAAGCAGGTATAATAGCAGCTGATATGATTCTAGTGGAGAGTTTAGAGTTTTTCCTGTACCCATTCCCATTCTTACTCCTTTCCTACCCTTTGATCAAAAAGACAAGCCTACAGTACTATGATGGGCCTAAACGGCCTTGGCAAAGCCCACTCGGTTGTTCTCACGGTCAAACATGGTATAGTACTGCCCAATGAACACATCACCCAGAATCCACAGTGGCCCAGAAGGAGGAGGGATATCCAAAGCCATGAATCCACTCAGAC
Source organism: Notoglanidium macrostoma (assembly GCA_030068235.1). Taxonomy (NCBI): domain Eukaryota; kingdom Metazoa; phylum Chordata; class Actinopteri; order Siluriformes; family Auchenoglanididae; genus Notoglanidium; species Notoglanidium macrostoma. The sequence continues at coordinate 9,579,915 of JAQQZR010000037.1, read as the reverse complement.
AGATTTCTCTACCAGCCTGGCGCTCCTGTACACACGCACACACAAAAGAAAGTTTATGTACCAAGAGGAGAATCAGTCACACCATGGCCTAGTTGTCATAGTATGTGGCCTGATGTTGGAGAAAACCATAAGACTCATTCCAAAGTGAAAGTTGTTTGAGAAGTTTTGATAATGTAGTAAAATGTCATGTGACAACTTCCTTTCTACATGAAGCAACAATCCATTTTCACAAGTAACCAACCTTGAGAACATACTGCTGTCCAGTCAGAGTGTAGGTCTGTCCACCCAAATTGAAGGAGATAGTGGGAAGGGAAGGCACCTTCTTGCAGTCGATCATGTACTACCAAGAAACAAATGAACTTTCAGCAACAATCCCAGAAACAGGCGAGGCTCGTTTTAAACACTTTCATAAGTTTACCTTGCAACACCCATACCTAAACTTAAGCAATCAGCAAGTCTAAATAAAGCATTAGTAGGACTAAATAAGTCTTAACAGCATGCAAGGAGTTCAGTATTATACTACAAGTGTATTAGGTCCCAACATCAGTGTACCTCTCCCTGGATCAGAGGAATGGCTCCAATGGCCTTTTGTAGAGCTTTAACCTCGGCAGCAGGTCCGGTGATCAGAGACGTGCCAGTGTCCACAATGGCCTCGCAGCCTCCCTTACAGAGGGTCAGCTGACTGCCAATAGTCATGCTGGAAAAAACCAGAGACTCATGTTAGACCAGCAAACTTCTCATTATAATGTAACGCAAATTACACAAGGGCAAAACAAAACTTGGCCAAGCTTCCCAGACACTAGAAGAGATTCTGTGAAACCCAGCCTCGATAATGAATGACCAAAAAAAAAATTTTTTTTAAATCAGACTGTGGTAAAAGTAACAAAAAGACCGAGTTACACTATGCCAAACCTTGTGTGGTGAATTCTATCCATCATTCGATTTATACATATCTTATTGTTGGGCTATGAATGTTACTGATCTTTTCCACTGTTTCTGTATAAAAGAAGTCTTGGAGTTATCAGCCAAGCACAGCAGCTTTCAATTTAACCACTCAGCATCTTGAAAAAGGCATGAATACAGAGCATTGCACTGGCCACTAACAGGAGGAATTTATTACTAAAAAAAGCTTCAGTGACTGCGATCCTGAGATCGTGAAATTATTGAGAAACCTGGTGAATTTTAAGTCCATGTGACCGTTTCTGCCTTGTGATCTGCACAAACACACCAACGTCCGCTCAAGAAAGGAAGACAGAAACATAACTTTGCAGTTAGTATGACAAACTTGAGCTCTCACCCATCCATGTGAATCTGCCAGTAAGCCTGCCGGGTGACGTTTACGTAGTGAAAATCTCCAGTGTAGAACTTTGGGTCAGTGCCTCCCAGGAGGAGTTCACCACCAGGCTGAGTATCTGGGTTCCTACCAAAGAATCACACAAACAAACCAAGACATGGGCTTAATCAAGTATCAATGGTACAAAGTAGAAATTTGACATGACTTTTACAATTTAATCAAGAAATCTTTCATTCATTCCTCTTAAGTCAGCCCAGTGTAAAAAGAGGCAGGATAAAACGGGAATCATGTGATCATTCTTTGATTAATTGGAAGCAAAACATTTTGAACTTTGACACAATATCAGTGCTCCTGAAACATTCCATCTGTATTCAGCACATGTGAATATACCTCTACTGAATTTATGTCTTCATTCAAGCCCTTTAAATCACATGCGTACTTGATTAAGCATCAAATGGACTCTGTATTTCCGAAGCATTGATGGCTGCATGCTAATGACAAACTTCAGAAAGAAGTTGCTGAAAAACACAATACAAACCTGTTCAGATAGAAAGAGAAGACATTCTTCTCCACTTTCTTCTGGCTCATCATCATGTCAAAGACTGGAGGAACATTTTCTACAGCAATGCGAGGGTAGGCCATGCCCAGGATGCCATCAAACTTTGCAGCAACAAAGGCAATTCCAGGCTGTTTTATGGCCTCTCCAAATATCTGCTTCTCCACAGCAATGTCTCCAACCTGCAATGAAGTTTATTTAATTTATTCATTAAAGCTGATTTATACTATGATATTATCTTTATGAACGCGTGTGCAAGATTGTTGACACGCATTTCCTGTGGTCGTTTTGTGCCTTGAGCAGAAATTAACACAATGCATCCGTGTGGTGAAAATTCAACATACATAATGGAGTTAGTAGTGCTTCATACTGTGCCCACTACTGAATAAACAAACTAGTGTTTTGTCTCAAATCTTGTCTATTATTCTAGACTGTTTTGGAGTACAGACACTAACAGACTTGCTATTACAGTTTTTGAACATTCAGGTAGGTTTTCTGATTAGAGACACAGATCATGACGATCATGCCCAGGGCGAACCATTTGGAAAAACAGGGCTGGTCAGTGTGCAACACTGATGCATAAAATCTGTAGATGTTACAGCCCAATTAGAAACCAGATGAACAAGACGTTTTTGCTCTGACATGCCATTTAATGGAGGTCACTTTTAATGCTCTGGATGGATGCAAGATACACAAATGAGTATGTGAACAATGATGTTTGTACGGCAGCTGCGTGCATGTATGAGAGGTGAAAGTGAAGTATAATCTGCACCTTAAGAACCAAAATTTGACAGTAGATAGATCGACAGACAGACAGACCATAAACTTACTGTGCAGACATCCTGGCTGAGATAGCCAGACAAACTCCCACTGCCATACTGGATAGCAAAAGCAGTGCCGTTCTTGACATATGTGCTGGATTTGTCCCCGTTATACTTGTGATGAAACACTGCAAGATCAGCAACACAACTGACTTGCACCAAGATGACCCACATCCAACATCAAACATTCAACAATGGCATAAATAATGTAGCAACACTATTTTTAATGCGTCGTCTAAGCGCTGACTTACAGCATGCAATGTCAGTGAGGGAGCAGTGGACGGAAGGCACCCACAAATTGGAGGATCCAGTGTCAAACACCACAGTGAAGGTCTGAACTGGAGTGCCAAGTCCTATATCACCATAGTATTGGGCCTTTGAAAGGAAAACACACACACACACACACACACACACACACATACTGAAGTCAAGTCAAATCATTATAATCTAATGAATTTTACACCAACAGGAAGAAATTAAACTTCAGCAAACTATTGGGCAAAAAGAAACCCACAAACCAAAAAATAAATAATTAAATCTAAAAGGTGCTTGCCAAAGCTGCTTGCGATAAGTTCTCCATTTGCTAGGACCGCATGACTAACAGACTCATGATAAGCAACGATGATTAATCAAATGTCAGTGTCATGCTTTTCAAAATCATGACAGAACAAGTTTTAAGGTCATTCTTGCAGAGGGCAGCCATGAAAAAGCATATTCTTAAAGCACGTGTAATCACATGATCTAATTTTCTGACATGGTCAACAGTCATCCTCTGAAGCACTTCCTTCCAGTATGTCTCGTGAAAAAAGAGAAAGCACCAAAGAAAATGTGACTTCCTCAAAACGACACACTCAATATTCCTTGCAACAATTGCCAAGCCCAAATAGTAGCAGCGCCACCGAGAGAGCCAAAAATTGCTCCATTTCAGTGTGCTGTAGATCAGACTAAACTTTCAAAGCATCAGCTTCATTGGAATTTTTATGGCATATGCAAGCAATGTTAAGCATTACTTGGGTGGCAACTATTTTCAAACTACTTTTCTCACTGAATAATCAGGCCAAACTAAGGCGCTTCAGAAACCGATTAAGAGGACCTCCCACTTTACAAACACACAATAAGATTAGCAAACCAGGGCAAAAAGTACAAAAGGTTTGTGTTGATCTGCCAAAGTTGGTTCCTTTAAAGTGTAAAAACAAGCCACACTCACATCCAGGTAATTCTTTAGAGTTTCAGGGGTTGGTCCAGATTTGGGTGGGAAACCCAAGTTGTATTTTGTGTGCTGAGAGCTGGCAAAGAGTTCCTCCACAGATCGGCCCGAATCGGATATCGTGCGCCTTGTGGAACGAAACTTTGTCAAGGGGATCCTGCAACAGAACAAAGGTTAAAAAACTTAACACAGCCATACACCATTCTCTAGGTGTTTAAAAAAAAAAGACAAACCAGCAGCGACAGCTTCCTTTCCACAGTGCTGACAGAGTAAACATGTCTCATAATACAGAATTATCTAGATTTGTCAGGGTTTGAGTTCACACCTGGCATTCTCCTAATGTCCTGCTCTACAGGAAATGTTGGGCAGAAAAGCAAAAGCGTTTCTCTTCATCTCGTGAGCTTCAACAGCAAAAAGCTTTACTTTTACCAAAAGCACGGTTAGTAATTTATATGAGTTGGCAAGCAAAATGAAGGATAAATGCCAATTCGTAAAATTACATCCGGGTGTCTTAGTAGAGTTAACACTATACACTGAGGTCTGTCTGTGCGCGCGCGCGCGTGCGTGTGTGTTTCTGTGGTTTCTGAGTTCAACTACAGGCAAACACATACGAAGGTGTGAATGCGTTGGGGTCAGTTCTTTTTCTTTGACAGTTGAAGATAACTGCACAAAGAGACTACAAGTAGAGAATGTTCCAGCTAAGCCATGGTAAATTATTGACAAATCTGAAGCCAGAGGAGCTGGAAACTGGGTTAGGTTCAATTTCGTATGCAGGAGCTATAAAGACAATAACACCATTTAGGTTGTTTTTTTGTTTTTGGGTTTTTTTGCTAAACAAATTTACATGTGCTCTTGTTCACAAACCGCTAATGATAAATCTGATGGGACCGGTTTCTAAATATAATACAGTGTTTTGCTGAGTCACACACCAACACAGAGACAATCACTTAGGTTAGCTACATTAGTCAGCTAGCAGGAAACAAACTGTAGCTTACTTTACTACGTTTAGCGGCTCTCACTCACAACAATTCCAGCTTGCACTGTCAGTCTCACGAGCTAAAGAGCTAAGTCAAGCTTAGCTAATAACAGAATTAAGCTCACCTAACAATTGCGTCGGTTGTCCATGCAACAAGAACCAGGAGCAGCAAACAGACGAGCTTCATTTCTACTACCTAGTGAAGTAAGAACTACACAGAAAGAAATAACGCAGAGAGTGTTGTGTTTTCTCCAACAGGCTGCTTTAAACACAAACGGTTTCAGTCACTTGACTGCATTGACGCAATGGTCACGTGACCACAAGCACGCGATCTGGGTGTGTTCTTGCTCGCCGCTTTCAGTGTTGCGCAGTTAAAGTGCGCAGCTTTCGAACATGTATGTAAAAAAAATATATACAAACGCACAACACAGGCAATGTCTAAGGGTTATACTGTAGTTTTAATTGTCGCAAGTAATGACTGAGTGTGCCCTGGGGAGTTGTGGGATTTCGTTATGCTCTGTTGGTCCCATAGTGTTTCAATGTCACACACATCATTGAACACTTGAACACACACACATACACAAAAAAGTCTGTTTTGTTCCTAGGGGTCACCAGAAGGTCAAAATGTCTGATATTCCTATCTTTGTGGGAACTTTTAGTGTTCATAAAAGTAGTAAAAACCTACCTTAGGTTTTAGGAGATAGAAAGTGAGACTGAACTCCAAGTGCCTAAAAGAAAATGTTTTGGTTTGTCCATCAATATGTTCACTACTCGTCCTGCATAGTTACCAAAATGATCATGCAGTCTTATCATCAGGTGGATGTTTGGCCTTGTTCATACACTGCAATGCATGAATGTTCTATATTCCCTCTCACTCACTCACTCACTCACACACACACAAACACACTCACAAAGAGAGGGCTGAGATGCAAAAAATCAGAACAAGGCCTTTTAATCTCTTCCTTCCCGTCAGGTTGGATCATTTGGGTTGTTTTTCCACATGGGACTTACTCACTTGTTCCTTTTTATTAACCAGATTTATCCACTGATTATACTTCCCCATATTCCTGTTATATATACTGTATAAGCTTATGGATGTGTGATTAAGTGTACACGTTAGGAAAGCAATTAAGTAAGATATCTAATTCCACATGGATGCTTATACACATCCACATAGCTTTCTGTTGTTTTGATTGTAGCATAAAATGATTTTAGCCTGATGACATATAGGGTTTAATCTAGCAACGCACCTATTTTTGTAAACAACTGACAAGCATGAGTCATTATCAGCAAAGGAATGCTGGAATAACTGAATATACTAAATAATAACTGAAACTATAAAGTTTCCAAGTTATAATCAGTACATGGAGACGTGATAGCAAAGGTTCCACAAAAATTACCTGCAGTATCATCTGAACTATTTCAAAGTGTAGGCTATTTATAAAATCTACACTGAGTGGCTGTAAGTACACAGTAGCCTCTAGTAGGCTTTTGTATGCTTTAGAGAAATTTTTAAAAGTCTTTCACCTGTAAGTTTCTATGCTTTGCATGAAAGCCTGCTTAGTCAGTGCATTCTGAGTTCTAAAAAACTAAATAACCTGTGTTGAGTGTATGCCCTTAAAAAAAGGTTCCCTCTATCCCTCTAAAGTGTTCTTAGTCTTATAGGTTTGTAGGTATGTAGAGTCTACAACAAAGCATTTCCCTTTCAGAAAACTCTTGAGGAACCTTTTTTTGTGATGGTATATTGCGTTACTGCATTACATACTTCTCATACATGTATTTATAAATGCTAGACTCTGTTTAACATGAGATCTGCATTTATATCTGCACATTTAGTGTGCTTTGTTTTCAGGACAAATCGAGTGTAAAAGGAGCCACTGGGGAAAAAACTGTAGCTTTTAACTGTAAAATAGATTCCACAGGCTCTCTCAGTACAAATTTATTTCATAAACATTATTTAAATGTCTACAATAATAATTTGTGTATTCAATAGGACCATATAGCTCAGGAAAGCAGAAGCATTTTGAATGTGAATTTAAAAAATTTATTTTTTTAATGAATTAGATGCCATTTCCTGCATTCTGGTGTATTTTTAACAGGTTGTTAAACACCTAATTTTACCTA
>JAQQZR010000037.1:9532701-9570003 GCA_030068235.1 Notoglanidium macrostoma | reverse complement strand
TAAATTTGCAAAAACCTCAAGTAAACTTTTTTCACATTGTCATTATGGGGTGTTGTGTGTAGAATTCTGAGGAAAAATTTGAATTTAATCCATTTTGGAATAAGGCTGTAACATAACAAAATGTGGATGCGCTGTGAATACTTTCCGGATGCACTGTATAACAATAACTTTGTCAGTGTCCAACAATGTATGGACTTGACTGTATATGTGTTTCTAAGTACAAAGTATTTTACAACCTGAGATATATTAAATCATATGAATATAAAATATAAACTGTATAAATGACTACAATATGTCATTTATAGCCCAGACTCACTGAAAGTGGACAGTTGAAGATTGGAAAAAGACCAGGTGATTTTTTTTCTAATCTTCAGCTGTCTAGTTTGGGTGAGCCTATGCAAATGATAGTCTCAGATTCCTGTTCTGGGCTGACAGGAGTGGAACCGGATGTGATCTTCTGCTGATATAGCCCATCAACCTCAAGGTTCGAAGTTTTGTGCATGCTGAGATGTTTTTCTGCTGACCACAGTGGTAAATAGTGATCATATAAGTTACTATATCCTTCCTGGCAGCTCAAACCAATATGGCCGTTTTCCACTGACCTCTCTTATCAACAAACCCTTTCCACCCAAAGAACTGTCACTCACTCAATACCTTTTGTCCTTTGCATTATTCTGTATAAACTATAGAGACTGTTCTGTGTGAAAATCCCAGGAGATCAGGAATTTTGGAAATGCTCAAACCAGCCCATCTGGTACCAACATCCATGCTACAATCAAAGTCACTGAGATCATATTTTTTCCTAATTCTAATGTTTGATGTAAAATTACCTTGAGCTCTTCAAGCGTTGTTTTTTGCAATATGCTGCTGGCTGATTAGGTAACTGCATGAATGTACATGTGTTCCTAATAAAGTGGATGGTGTATGTATTTCCAGGTCAAGAGGTTTTAGGGACAAAGTGAGTGAGTTTACCAACCAAGCGCTCCCTCTCTGGTGGCCCTAGGCTTTATCCACACTGTACTCTTATGTGCTTCTGCAGTATAACCACTAGGTGGGACTGTGCTCTAGGTAATGAAATAAAAATTGACTCCTCAGTTTGTCTCATATGTGACTTTATTTTCTGTTCTCAGATGTAAAAAAGGTAGATCTGTTCCCTGATCTATTCCTTTAACTGGATTATTCACTAAGTAACTGAGATTCATTATAGAACCATAATTTTGGAAAACTTGAAAGGGAAAGCACAGAATGTTTAAAGATACAAGATATTGCTTGTTCAGAATTGCTTTGAAGAAAAATGCACCATCCTAGAGAAAATTGTTCACAATAGGACAGCACCACTGAATGCTCTATTGTTGTTGGTCAGAAAGTGTTGATTAATTTTCTATAGCAAAATGCAACTGAATACCAGACAAAACAAAATACCAGAACTTGGTAGTTCTGGTTGCACAGGTTTATATTAATGAGCTCTAACATGGGCTTATTTCTATAGCTGCAACTTGGTTATGGCAAACATGAACTGATTTTTAACTGTGTAATTGTTGATATATTCAATGAGACATTTGATTCAGTGATGAGACATCGATTTCCTTTTTGAAGTGTCCAGTGTCCATGCTTTGTACAAGTTAGTACCTTTAAGGTTTTGGACACAGGATCTTCCGGTTTGTCAGCAACAAAACAAGCTGCATTTTTTTTTTTTGTCTTATTAACTTCAACAGATCGAGAAAGAATAGAGGGAGTGAGGGCGCGAGTGTTTATGGCTTTTATAATGTAAGTGATAACAGGAACTAACTTAAAATAGAACTCTAAACAAGTAAAAGTATGATGTGTTTAATTAACTAAAAAAATCATCATTGGTGAATTGCTGTGGGGAATAAAATCCTTGTTACTGTAACATATCAACTTTGAGGTGGTAAGAGTAAGTCTGCTTCATGTCTAGCAGTATCACACAGCTCGTTAATTAGTTTCCTGTTACAGCACAGGCCACTTAATTGTGTTCCTTATATAAGAAACGGGATTCCAACCTCTAAAAGCTACCAGTTACATTAAATGGTAATAAAACACGATGCCTGATGCCTTCAAGTAAAGTTCTGCAAAAGGCTAGCCTGCCAGCAAACTCTGTCACAGCTACAAGACCAAGACCACACTGCCCCCCTTTAAACAGGACTGGAAATGGCCATGACTAAACTTATTTACTGATCCCTGTCTTAAAGACCATTTTATGGTGGTATTAGGTCTGACACCCCATACTTTTTCATTCTAACATCTGGTTACTTCTGAATTTCATTTTCGCTGTGATTCATGCTGCAAGCCCAAATCCCAAACTGTGATACAGTAAATACAGCTGTATAAGCTCTACAGCTTATATTTTCTACTGAATAATGAATGTGATGTCATCAAGGTTGTTTTTTTTTTTATTACACCACAGAGCTGTTGAATTCCCAAATCTGATTGGTCAGGTGAGTGTTGATTAATATTCTATAGCAGCAGCCCTGGCAGCAGTTCCACCCCCATGGTTTATATTAATGTGCTCGTTCTAATGCGTTATTATTTCTTTAGTAAGAAATTACACAGGGACATGTATGGCAGACATAAACTTTTTTTTTTTTTTTTTGAAAAACACATGTAAGTGTTGGTATTCAGGTATTCAGGACTGAGGACTTTCTCTGTAACATAACAACCTGCATTGTTTAATCTCTCATTATTTCATTAGACACAGGAAAAGAGAGAGTGGTGAGAAAAGGTCCTCTTATGCCAGGAAAAAAACTGAATGTTTGTGTTGCCTTGATTAGCTTTTTGCAGTATCACCTGCTGTTATTTAAAGACTAGTATGTGTGGAGGTAAGAGAATGACTGCACCATGCATCACTGATGAGAACTTTGAGATCCGCATCAACCCTGATGTTGTGACCCCTGACTCCTATGGGAAGCACTGTAAATACACCTGAGTTGGTAAATTTTACTACAATGAAAATGTAATTCTCAAATGTTGAAAAAATGCTTAGAGTTTCCTTTAAAAGCTGTTCAGTATGTTATTACTACTTTGGGGGTTCTGTGTTGTAATAGGGGTATGATCCACAGTGACAAGGGAATGGGAATAAAAGGCCTTTTGAGGAAAAAAAGAAAAAATTATTCATCACAGCTCACACACCCTGCAAACAGCCAAGCAGGGTTAAAATAATGGAGATGTATGTATTTATAGCATTTCTCTATATGTAAGAGGATTTACACTGGGTATTTCTAGTGTGTTACAATGAATAATATTTATCTGTTTAACCAGGGTTTTTGAGGTTGATCTGCAAAAGCAGATTGAAACAACAAAGGCAGCATTCTACCAGAATGCTTTTATAGATTATCTAAGACACATTAATTCCAAGACCGGCTTTTAATTTAGAAGATTTCCCTTCTGAGAAATAAAGGCTCCATGTGTACGCTGATAAGTTTTTGCCAATGTCATCCACTTGTGCTTGTGTGATAGCATGTAAACAGTTTGTAAAAGGCTGCTGTAAAGTTCACTTTAAATCACCTTTGAATTCTAGGTGTTGTTTTGCTGCTGGAGTGAAAAGTGAGCAATCTTTTTTCCATCTCGTGTCACATGATTGGATCTAAGCTCTGGCTTACTGTACATTCTGGTTCAGTGACTTTCAAGTCACCTGATTTGTTCAGAAATAGACATATCAAGCTAGTTATCATTAAAGTTAACCCCAATAAATGTACAGTATGGAATGTGTGAGGCTTGTATTAACAGCGAACATGAGTCATGAGTGCTGTCTTTATTAAAATCTTCATTCATCTTCAGTAACAGATTTATCCTCATCAGGGTTGCAGTGGATCTGAAGCCTATCCCAGGAGCACTGGGCATTATTACAATGTTTTGAATCAAATAATAAAGGTTTAACATTTCATATCATACGTGTCTGCACCCTCATTCTGCAGCTGCCATTGAAGTTCTCATATGGAGCCATTAATTCTTGAATAATCCTAAAACAGGGATTCTCAACACTACAAAAAATTACATCTTAGCAAGTTAACATATATTGAATATAATCAGGTCTGTCTTGTATTTCTAATCATAAGCTTATAAAAAAGCCTGAGATAGTCTTTTTCTATTTTCCGACACTTATGTGTCAACTGAATAAGAAAGTTTATAGCTTGTAGTTAGTAAAATCATCTATAAACCTGAATCCTGTTATATTTGATTTGTAATAATCTCATAGTATGGAATATTACATAACATTGCTCATATTCAAGATATTTTCATTTGTTATTATATATTTTTTTTGCATTGAAGACCTCAAGAGTCACTGTCGCAGTTATTTTGTTGTCCCTATGGCTAAGGCATCTGATTCAGCTCGTCAGCTGATAGTCACAGCCTTCACATGTTGGATCAGGTGTTTAAGAATTATGGAAAACTTTAAAGTGCGCATGGTAGCGCTTTCCCAGGACTGAAGGTACTTACCCCCAGCCTAAAGGAATAATGAAGTGCAATGTGTAGTAAAAGTGATCAAATGAAAAGGTGTCAGTTGGTGTGTAGAAATAATGCATTAATACAAAGAGCACTGGTTAGTCTTTGAGCATATGTTTATTTGACAACTGTGAGCAATAATTTATAACAGCAGTAGTGTAAAGCATTAGCGAAATGTGCAACATTTGCTCAGGTTTATCCTTTATAAAATCCAAAGATTTCTTCTACAACATAAACATTGGACATTTTTGTGTATTCACAAACTATTTACATCCACATGCCACTACATAGGCAAAAAGACAGTTGAGGCAAAGAGGCTATAAGGGGCCTATAAAATGTGTTCTATGCAAAAGTAAATGGTAAATTTTGCTTAAATACACATATGCTCGCTCCGACTGGGAAAGTTGCAGTCAATCTAACATTGATCATTCTTTGTAGTAAAATCTCTTATTCTTTCATACTGTACTTTCCTCCCCTGCCCAGGTATTCTGCATTCTTTACTGATTATGTGCGGTACACCATGCATTACGCATGTTCCACAAGATTTCCAATCACTTCAGATCTTGTGCCACTAATCAGCTCCAAAACATATTAACAGACAGCATGGTATATACACATTGTATGTTTGATTGTAGTTTTTTTTTTTTAAGTCTAAGTTTACTAAGTAAGTAAGTAATAATACCATCTGGACCAGTGCAGTGATTCTTGATTGGGACTTTTATAGTAACTGATGTTACGACAAAATATTGGCATTAATGGCAGTACTAACTTAGGCAAAAAAAAGTCTTTGCCCTAATCACTGAGCTACTACTGAATTTATATAAGCTTTTGAAGATTAATTTGCAGAAGCATTTGCTGTATAAGAGAGCTTTCAGAAGAATTCAACTGAAATTTGTGTAGCTATACAGTAAGTTATAGTAGTTGATGTCAGTATTTATACATTTAATCCAAGACTTGCCTTTAATCATGAGGATTTCTTTAAGAAAATATATACTGTATATATAAATTACAGGCAGAATACAAAGGGTAATGGATTATAAATAATGTGTGAAGAGTTTTAGAGGAACAAAGAAGGCATCAACAAGTGCACTTTACCTCGCGGATCTACTTTTATCAGAATATTTACAAACGTTCATATTAACAGAAAACAGAGTACATTCAATATCAAAGTTCCACAAGGTGCTAACGTTATCTGGAGATGCAGGTCATATACAGTAGCTCTCCACATACTGAGATGTTTTATCACAGGGGCCACGTGGACCACACCAGATTCGTGTGCTAGACTACATGGGACTTTCATCAGAAAATCCCCATGGAAATTATGATTCCCTAAGTCAGACTGTCTAGAAAATTATCCTAAATCATTTTGTCACAACGTTGTCATATCGCAAATACTTTTAGTGATTGCTTAAGAATGACAATCTCATGTTAAGCCAAAATATCCAGAGTGTAATTTCACACCTCACTTAAACTCAAGTTCAAATGAGTTATCTGGGAGAGAAATAGAACTGTCATAACAGTAAGTCAAAGGACTTACAAGGCTACTCACAAGTTCTGCCTGACTAAAAATGAAGACTACTTTCATCCTAAACAAAGCTTATTCAGCTCACTGCACTGCCCCTACCAGAGGAGCATCTATAGGAATGAATCTGGCTCTCAATGCAAAAGTATCTTGAGGTATTTAAGTAACTCTTTCAAGCACTGAAGATTAAACTGTGAAATAAGAATCTCACTATCAGTGGCAAATCCTGTAAGCTACCAAATTCTACCAAAAATAAAGTTGTTCCTAAAAGTACTGCATCAGTCAGTTCAGCTTGCTTGAGGTCACTGTCATACAATACATCCAAGATGCCAATATGAATCCAAATCAGTGAGGTGCGGTAGGTTAGAACTCGGCGATCAATTCGACAATACTGCACACAGACTTTCCTCAGCGAATAAATTCTTTTTAACCGATTTTTTTAATATAACTCTGCTATAGCCAATAAAGACAGACTGTATGCTGTTGTCAGTCAGTGTCGAATCCCATTCCAGTGTCAGTATTCAGTGCAAAAGGCACTAGGTTTTGTTCCAATGTCCCTACAGAAAGACCTTTTCAAAACCCTGTTTTGCACACACTTTCAACTCCAAAATAAAGAATAACAAACAACTGCTTTTTATCAGTAAATCCATAGAAACACTACAGGCCACAGATGATTAACGTAAGGAATATATAAACACACAGATAATGTCACAAGCCAACAAGAGAGCGTGAAAGGTCCAGTGTTCCTTCAGACTGGACCATCAGCCTGTAGTGCTGGTTTCCTTCGTTTGGGTCTGGTCCTCGTTAAGGTCGAGGTCTGAGTTCTGCTCCTCGTCGGTCAGAGAGGATGCATCTGCCCTGTTGGGATGCTGAGCCTCGTTAGGGGGGGAAGGGCAGTCTTTTTCTTTTGAAGCGGCCCCGAACCCCAGGCTTTTCTCGAGAGATGCTCCGGGGAAAGCAGCGGCAGCAGCAGCAGCAGCCGCGGCGGCCGAGGTGTGCGCGCTGATGCCGGGGTAGAGCCAGGGGAAGGGCCCGCTCAGCGCTGGGTACACTAACTTCTCCAGACTGCTCTTATCGAGAAAAGGCATGTAGGAGCCGGCTGCTGACGGGTTGATGAAGTAAAACGGCACGCAGAACGGAGTCTGTTGCCCCACTCCTGCCATTCCCATCAGCGAGTTCATTAACGCTAAGTTCGGCTGCTCTGCGCCTCCTGCGCCGCCGCTCTCACTCCAGCTCATTCGGGGCTTTTTGGCGACGCGCTCGTCCCCGAACTCCTGCTTGATTTTAACTCCACCGACCCTGGTTGTGTCGCGTGCCTTCTCGGCTCGTGCGTCGCTTTTGTCAGCCTCGCCCCCGTATCCGCTGTCGGTGTCCGTGTCGTTCTCGTTGGCCTCGGGGTTCTGAGTCCTCTGGATGACGGGAACGCAGTTGGCCTGGCCCTCCCTCTCCTGCGGCTGCACGAGTCGCGCCAAAACTTTGTGGAGATGCTCGATGAGCTGCGTGCACCTCTGCTCACAGCTGGTCCACTTCTCCACCGTGCTCAGGTATTTCAGGACCTCTTTAGCGCACGCTTGAAACCCCGAGTGGAAAGCGTCCAAATCTGCACGGATGGAGGACTTCAGCGAGCGGTCTCCTGATCGGACACACACAAGACAACGACTCAGGCTCATAGCCACGCACGCGCACACACTTTCCAGGCCAAGTCACATTGCATGCTTTGAATTCTGCTCATCTAGACGTTACTGGGCTATCAGTGTGTGTGTGTATGTGTGTGTGTGTGTGTGTGTGTGTGTGTGTGTGTGTGTGTGTGTGTGTGTGTGTGTGTGCTGTGAGTTACCGTTCTGCAGTGCCAGGATTTTTTGGTGCTGCTGCTCAGTAACAGCCGTCAAAGCGTTCAGGTGTTTCAGAGTTAACTCCAACACAACCGCCTTCTCCAAGTGACCCAGCGTCTACAGACCATAACAATACATATCTCATAAAGTAAACTTTATCACAGAGGTCGCACACAAGCAATAAACAAAACCAAAAAAATGTGCACTTTATAGCCTACCGTTAACTTAAGGTGTTCTGGTAATAAGTCTTTCAATTGTCCAATACATTCATTAATCCGGTCTCTCCTCTTCTTCTCTATCAGTCTGTGTGGTAACTTGTAAGCGTCCTGCTTTACATAAAACACAACCAGGCAGCAGAAAGTTATGCAAATGTGTGTCAATTAATCAACACGCTTTTGTAAAACAAAGACAAAAAGTAAACATGGTGACCTGTCTAGGTTATAGACCACAAACATGAATTACAGTCTACCTGGCTGGTAACAAGAGCTCGGACCCACACTTACCTTTCCCTCCTCTCGTTTCATGCCTCTTTTTGACTTGCACATGTAAAGAGACGAATAATCGACCCTGTAAAAATACAAAGTCCCAGTTCTTACTAAGCAAATCCATTCATGTCACAAGCATTCAACTGAAAAAGGTGTTTTGCGTTTAAAAACCAACAGCATTACCCCAGGAAGTCTGCGTGGTCGAGGAACGCTCTGTCCTGCAGACGCGATATTCTTTCATCCATAACTTTTCACCTTCTCTCATCCGCTTCTTTGGCAGAGGTGCGTGGGTAATTCCGAGCCGACGGAAGGTGCTAGGAGAGCAGAGTGAGAGAGAGCGAGAGAGAGCAGGGGAGAGGGAGAGAGAGAAAGAGAGAGACAGGGAGAGCGCGCGCGCCGTGCGTTATGTCCGGTAGCACAGCGTTTCAGAATGACGCCGAGCTCAGCGCGAGCTTCTGCCCCTATGCGCGGGAACCCGAGCGTGCGCGCGCCACCGCCCGGAACTGCTTCGAGCTCACGTGTAAGCGGCACCCGCTCGAAAAGTCTGCTCGCTAATTAGCGACCTCTCGAGACCCCGCGCCGCCGCAGAAAGTCGTCTACAGCGCGTGCAGCCAATCAGAGACAGCTGTCTGACACACAGATGACGACACTGCGATGGCTATTCATAAACAGATAGCTCAGATAAAGGAGGGGTTTCAACTTCAACACTAAACTTACATGGTCCTAAAGCCAATTTTCACCTTTCGTGATCGATCGGGGAAAAAACACCGGACGGTCAGGTGGCGTGAACAGCCTGCGTTTAGAAAACCGATGGCTGTGGGGCGCGCGCACTCAGGGATCTCGCGCTGCGTGCTTTAACACGTGCGCTATGGCTCCTGTCCTGTAGTGCACTCACACTAATGGAGGCTGTTTCGTGCAGGTGCAACCTCACTTGCCCCCGTGTGAACCTCTAGTCATACTCGAAAACATGATTTTTCTACCATTTTGGGAAAGTGTTTAGCATGACACATATATTTTTTTGTCATCATACTTAGAAATAGTCAGCAGTAAAAGAATTACTCCACCCTGAAACACAGTAAATATGTTTACATTAAAATATTTATGATGTGCTTAGTGATACTGGCAGCAATTAGTTTGTTGGTGCGGTGTTTATGTAATTCCTGTGACAAGTTAATGGTTGTGTGCTGTGCTGACGTCACAAGGGGACATTGACAGCACAGGTACAATGGCGATCTATAAGAGAAAACAATTTTAATGATCTGAAACATGAACTATAACACTCAGGTTTTTTGTTAGCTCCTAAAAACAAATGAGCAAGAGCTTCCTTTCTCACTCTATCGAAAGGCCAATTTATACTACTGTGTAGAATCTATGATGTAGGTGCGCTGTAGTCGCGAACCCCACTCTGAAACGTATGCCGTAGCCTGACTCGCATCTCTCCAAATTGTAATTACATGTGTGTAAATAACAGCTGTGACTGGTCTGCTATGTAGCATTGCATTTCCTGCTACACATTTCTGGCTGCTCCTTCTTCTCTGTGTAAATTGGAAATCCACTATCACGACACACAAGATTTCTTTTTCTTTCAGTAAATTAGTTTGAAATATTTTATGTGTTATTTTCTGTTTATTGTTCTTGCAGTTAAACATTGCTCTCGCACTGTTTTTTCAATCGTCTTCAATATCAGTAAATTCTGGTGTGTTGCACAAGACAGCACCTCCTAGAGGAGATGCTCATCTTACGAGCAATTATAAATATTTGACCCTATACGTGCAACGACACCGTACCTACAGTGTAGAGTTTGCACAGAAGTACAAACCGGCATTAACTGTCTCACACAGCATCATAATAATGAGACATCGGAAGTAGAGGATACAGCAAACGATCAAGTCAAACTCCCAGAATGCAATGCGGCACAGTTATGCTGAGTTACGCCAGAGACTCGGCTCAGCTAGCCAGCGATCTATGAAATGAACATTAAGCTCTACAAACAGCATTCAAAAACAAGAAGTTTTGAGTAAAAGTAAATTGAATTTGTAAATTTAATCAAATGCTCAGTAAAGATATGAAAGTGGTATGTCCTCTTCGATAAAGCATGAAAAAGCTGATCTATAAACTATAACTGTTCTCCTACCAGGTTTTTTTTTCTAATGAAGTGGCCAATAGGCATCCTTTTTTAAAGATAACAACATATAATTTAAAAAAGTAAAACAAAATACAAATTGATGTAAACATAGAATTTATGTAATATATATAGTATGCAAATTAGTAATAATTACATATACGTAATCATGTACTGCATGTTAATAAAAATATTAATTTATATTAAAATATGAATATCATACATTATTATGCATTAAATATACACAACACATATACAATAGATACCATCTATCAACATTTTATGATAATAAACATTAATAAAGAATTAATTGTATACCCTTTCACATGCCTGTAAGTCACATTACCTCTTTATGGGTATCATGTGACAGTTTGGGTGTTGTGAACTGTGTACACTTGGCAGGAGTCCGAATTCGCCCACATTTGCCTGTGATGTGGGATGTTAATGCTAATTATTAACTCACAGTGTCTCTTCCTCATTCTCTGTAAGATCCTGTTTCCCAGCTTTGTTTGCTGGGAGACTATACTTTGCTGCTGTTGTTACTGTAGTCGTGTGTTGGAGTCCCCCTTTTGGTCTTCTCTCCTCTCGTTCCCTCCCTCCTTTTCCTCTCCTCCACTGCTTGCTGCTCTATATGTGGCTCTCAGGCAGTTCAAAATGTTTTCCATATTAGTTCAGAGCCCTCTTTGATTCCAAATAGCTTCAGCCGAGCAGGCAGGCTCGGAGGGGCCTGGCAGGGAGGGGAGGAGAAGGGCAGGGCTGGGGGGTGGTAAACAGTACAGAGGGCCAGTCAGGGAAAGGAAAGAAGAAGAAAAACAGGAGACAAAAAGAGGAAAAGGGATAAAGAGAAGAAAGAGGTAAAGAAACAGAAAATTCTAGGTTTGAAGGAAGAGCAAGTCACTGTGATTGAGGAAGGAAGACGGGTGGAAGCATGGGGTCAAAAAAGAGTCCTGCAGGGTCTGGTGGAGAGCAGAAGAAGGCCAAGCCTGATCGAGGAGGCCCAGACGCCGAGGGAAGTCACACATGCTGTGGCTGCCGCTTCCCGCTGCTCATCGCCCTGTTGCAGCTGCTACTGGGCATCACCATCGCAGTCGTGGCCCTCCTCATGACCACCATCAGCCCCTCTCTGCTGGCCAGGGAGACACCCCATTGGGCTGGAATCATTGTAAGCATCTAATCATCCTCTTCCTCACCTCCCAGCATGCTTTCACACTGCCAGGGCCCTGCATGAGGCCAGCATTCCACTCCACCTTACTGTGCCAGTAGCCACACCGCCATTACTACAGTTGTACTGAACCTCATTTTACATTAAACTGTCTCACTGTGCATGTGTTATATGTCTAAGTATTTCTGTATTGTCTACTACTTGGGCAGAATTATTTAAATGTTACTACTTCATAACACACAGAAATACAGCTTTGCTGAGAGGCTATTAAAGATCGTTTCTGTGCCCAAAATAAACGATATGGGATACCTTGGGGTTTTTTCCTGGTTGTTCCAGATATAGGACTTTCAGGGCTAGATCTTTGCAAAAGTTGTTTTCGTTCTCCAAATTTCCGTTTGAATATTTAATACATCCTGGTCTATAAGTTATCGGCATACAGGAACCCACTCTGTCATGTCTAGTTAACTCAACTACTTACTGTTTCTGTGGAAAAATCTAGAATATCAAGATAACAGTGCACGGCGGCACAGTGAATAGTGTTGCTGCCTCACAGCTCCACGATCCCAGTTTGGTCCTGAGCTGGGGTTACTGTCTCTGTGCTGTTTCTGTGCATGTTCTTCAGACTACATGAAAAAGGTTTTAATGTGGCATGAAGGGAAGCTTGTGGTGTAAATAGTTTGACATTATAGAGAAGTAATCAAGCATAAGGTATAGGTATACAAGTTTAAAGATAATAATTGCATTTTATATCAAAAGATGTGCCAAAATTATTGACACACATGAAGAATGTTTTAAATAAATGCAAATAAATAAATACCAGTTTCTCTGGCGTGTAAATAGGAGGTTGCACACATATAAAAATTTGTCATGCATTACTATGGGAAACTCCAAAGAAATGCAAAAGAGAGAAATGGTTGTTGACCAACACAAACAGGCAATGGATATTATAAATATATATAGATAAGAGGCAAAAAAATCCATTAAAGCCAATTAGGGTCACAAGGAAAAGTTTCACATGAGTAAAACAGCTATGAATTGGACCCATGGGTATAGTGTCCACCAATAAGGAGGATGATAAAGGAGAGAAAAAAAGTGAGCAAAGGTCAGAGTTAAGAATTGTAGAGTTAAGCTGATTGTTGTAATTATAAGTTTTCAAAATGAACTATTAAATGCTACTTTCACAACAACAATCTGTTCCTAAGAGTATCTCAGAAAATGCAGCATCTGAACACGAAGCTTAATTAGAACTACAATTGGCATGGGAATGTGGTTAGATGTGTCTAGAATCAAACCGTTTGGTCATGGACACCATCATTATGTTTGTTGAAAAAGGGAACTGCATGCAAGGAAAAGTGCCTGATATTCCACTGTATAATATGGAGGAGGATTATTGCTGTTTTGGGGCAATTTTTTGGCTGCTGTTTCAGGGCCTCTTGTGAAGATTAATGGCATCATGAATTCTACTAAGCACCAGGATATTCCAGGCTAAAACCTTGTTGTTTCTGCTAGGAGGTTCAGACTTATATAAGACTTATATATGACTTGTCCGTAAATAAAGCAATTACCATGATGAAAAGCCAATTCCAAATTCCATACTTCCAAAACACAGAAATGGTTAAAGAAACACAAGATCAAACGTACCATCATTTTCCAGTGACTGCCTTAGTCTCCAGATTTGAACCCTACTGATTTTAAACCTGTGGTCTGAATTAAAGAAGGAAGTGAACCAAATAAACCCTCTACATGTGTCTCCAACCTATTTAGACATTTCAGGATTAGACTCAGTGCTGTTATTCTCAAGCAGACACCTCAAAATATTAATTGTAAGGGTGCCAATAATTTTGAAACCAGTGTTTTGTTAAAAAAAAAAATGCAGAAAATCTTGTAACACCACTTTTATTTTTATATCATTAAGGGTGACAGTAATTGTGGAGGACACTATGTATGATCATTTTGTTTTTGTTTTTCTTACAGGTTGAGCACTGATAATCACACTTTTTAACATCTGACTTTTTAATTGGTTTCATGAGTCTGAGTGGAGAGCAGTTATATAGTTATTTCCTGTAATCCATCAACATTGCTTCAGTACTGCAGCTATGCTTTTATTATCTTTTCATGCAAGATATAGCATGCTAGGTTCTAGCTATCACACACACACACACTCACTCACAAAATACATCAGAGCGGCTCTGGATATCCCCAGTTCACCACTCACGAGACCACTGCTGCTAGAGAAAAACACTGAGGTCATCACGAATTCTCTGCTTATGAACCTGGGAAAAACAATTAAATTGGACACCACACGTTGGTCACAAGACTCCTGTAGGACTGAGAAAGAGTGTGTTATCTCAGAAAGGGCGAAAGATATTCAATTTGGCAAATCAGTGATTATATTATCAGATGACAAGTGAGTGCTGAGTTGCACAATGCTAATTACAACAATCATAGAAAGCCTGGCAGAAACACAGAAATGAACAGACCGGCAAATAAGATTAGTCCAATCAAGAAGGCTGGCATGTGTTTATAACTTGGGACACAATGACAACGTTTTTCAATCTCTGAGTGTTCTCTAACACATGCTTGTTATGCTTTTACATGGAGCACAAAATCTTAGAACTGTATTAATTGGTGCAAGTAATTTGTTGAAATTAATGTTGTTGACAGAATTCAGGTATTAAAACAATTATCTGTGTGTTGTGTTGCAGTTCTGCATTGTATCTGTCCTGGGCTTTGTGCTCTATTTCATCACCTATCTGCCTGATGAGAAGACCTACACACAGTTTGTCATAAAGGTGAGAGAGAAAAAGACAGAAAGAGAAGAATGGGGGTGGGGGTGGGGGGGGGGGGGGATACAATTATGAACACCTCAGCTATTCCATTTGCACATTAGCAACGGCTTGTATAATTGGCTGTAGACATCTGAAATGTGTGCAGGGCTGAATTACAGCCCCACTAGAACAGCCGTGTAATGGCTAACCCAAAATCAAGGCTCAAATTTAGCCAATTCAAAAGACATCAGTGCATTTCACATTAAGTAAATGCAGTTTAATAGAATCTGATAATGAATGATATTGTAATTTCTGTGCAGTAAAAGTAAGCCAATGCAACAGGACTTCTATGGTCTTGACATTTCTCTGCCCGTACATGAAAACTGCCTTGCATAAATATTTACCCCTGTGAAATATTTCCATATTTTGAAGTGTTACATCCTGGAAATGAAATGAGAGTTTTTGTTATGAATGTTATGAACACAAACTAGCCTTGGATGCTGAAGTGTGCAAAATAGTTTCAAATAAAAAAATAACATAAAGTTATGATTGCATAAGTATTCATCCCTGTTGATGTGGAAGTCCCTAAATTAGTTCTGGGGTATAATTAGTTGAATGCAGTTGAGCTCTGTGAAGTTGAAGTGTCACGTGTTGTCAGTATAAATGCACCTGGAGTTTGTTAAACCTAAATAAACAGCATCAGGATGACCATGGGAGTATCAAAACAAATCCAGGACAAAGTTCTGGGAAAATATCAAACTGGGTTTGGTTGTGATATCTTGAACTTTGTACCTTCCACATAGCACCATTAAATCCATTATTAAAAAATAGAAAGAAAGACCATCCACCAAAAGTGAGTGACCAGGTAAGAAGGGCATGAATCAGGGAAGCAACCAAGAGGTCAGTACATGTACTGTGAAAACATTTTCTGTTTAATACCCAAGTTACCTATTTTTGTGTTATTAATGTTGTGTTGTTAATGTATTAAAGTAATGTATGTGTGGGTTTTTGCACCTACTTTGAGATTTGCACCTTCTAGGCTTTGGAGTTTAGAGCTCTTCATTTCACTCCTGGAATATACAGGCAGGAGATAATGAAGCCAAGGTGCAACAATGCCTCCATCTATAGAAAATATACTTGTACTTAATGTAGGAGGTGTTCAGTCAAAGGTCAAGTAGAGAACGTACTTTGTCTAGGGCTGTGATGTCTGCACACAAATGCGTTTATAGTTTCAGGTCTCTTCATAGTTAGTATTGTTTGCCTATAATGTTATAAGGTCATGGTGTTGTCCATTTCCAGTTTTAGCTTCAAACTTTGTTGACGAAACCCCTGATGTTATCAGGCTGTGATGGGTTCCTCTTATATATTATACTTTACTGCTACACTATATGACCAAACGTATATGGATTCCTGACCATGACATACGTCTGGTAGTTATTGAACATTCCATTCAAAAGCATGGCATTAATATGGAGTTCTTCTTGCGGCGGTAACAGCCTTCACTCTTCTGGGAAGGACTGATGTCAGGTGAGGAGGTCTGGTGTGAAGTCGGCATTCCAGTTCATCCCAAAGGTGTTCGATTGTGTTGAGATCATGCTCTGTGCAGGCCACTCGAGTTCTTTCAAACCAACGTAGGAAAACCATGTGTATATTGAGCTCGCTTTGTGACCAGGGGCATCGCCACGCTGGAACATGTTTGGAACAATAAGGGAAATTTGAATGCTACAGCATACAAAGGCATTCAAGACAATTCAGTGCCTCCAGCTTTGTGGCAAAAGTTTGGGGAAGGTCCACATATGGGGTCATAGTCAAAAATCCACATACTGTACTTTTGGCCATATAGTGTACAAGAAAATTCATGCCAAGACCAAGTCAAGACATTTGACTAACAAAGTCCTCCTTTGTGTACTTCCAGCTCATGTACTTCCTCCTGTGTTCAGTGGGGCTAGTCATCTCCATTATAGTCATCGCCTTCCAGGGCCATCACTACTCTTTGACACATGGCTTCAAATGCGACGAGAAAGGCCAGGACTGTATCTGCACACTGGAGCCAGAGGACCCCATCGCGCGCACCTTCACCTACGCCGAGGTGACAGACTGCACTGCCGTCAAAAGCACTCTCATGCTGTACTACCTGCTGCAGATGGTGTTGAACCTGGCTCAGGCCATCGTCTGCTTGCTAGGAGCGTTCATCATGTGGAAGCACCGCTATCAGGTGTTCTTCGTGGGCTTGCAGATGAGTTCACCCTCCACTCAGCAATGGCAGAGGGTTTAAGAGCAGGGAAGGAACAGAGGCTTGGCACTGGGAGAAGGGACAAAATGTTCTCCTGGGAGCGAAACACATGGAGTGTGTTGTGTGTTGAGGGAAAGTCCAAAATTTCCCACAGCATGTCTATTTGTGTGAGTGCACAGCTGAAGATACATTTTGCATGGCATGGCGGTAGCATAATGTACTGTGGTGGCAAATTACATATTCCTGTCCTTTTTTAGGGCTCCTGTATTTTTCTGTATTGGCGTCTGGACATTTCCACTAATATAAACGTATACTTGCTTTTGCCAGTGCCAAGAAGGATATTCTTATCTAACAGGCTGTGTGTGTGATCCAATAGGACAGCTGTCATTCTGGGAGAGCTACATATTCTCTCTGTTTGCATAGGATTTACATATCAGACTGATGGCCTAAATAGATAGCATTTAGATGACAAATCCCTACTGTTACCTTTTCAACAAAAAAAAGTATTGTTAGGTGTTTTACATCTGAATATGTCATTTTTAATCCGCTTGTTTTCCTTAAGGCAGTGGTGCTCAGAAAGGGGTCTGTGACGTATAGCCAGAAGATCTTTTATAGGTGAGTGATCATGGTAGAGATCACTATCAATTTGTTATAGTCAGATACTCTTGTTGAAATTATTATTTATTAAAGTAAAAGGTCGCTTGAATGAAATGCTTACTTGAAGCACACTAATGTGTGTGGGGTTTTTTATGGAGTTGTCCATTTCATATTCTAAATCTAATCCAAAGATTGAATCTAATCACAGTTTTAATAAAACATGCGGGTTAAGTGCTGCTTATACAGTGTATTACAACATGCTAATAATTGCAACGCAACAAACAAGACGGTGCAACAAATTCGAGACCCGTAGCTAATACTGTATTTTAGTTAATCATGTCCTGATGTTGCAGTGTATAACCTTGTTTTTGTTTTTTTGTTTTTATCAAAAGCAGCTGCCCTTTGTATTGTTTTATATGTTACACTTTGATGAATATATCATTGTTTTACTGAGATTTACATACTTTTTGTATCTTTGTATGCGCTCATGCATCATATATGATCTTCCATTGGGTAACAGTCAAAACCAAACTGTCATTAGTTTTTTCTTTAGTTACAGTCATTGCTTAGACTTGTTTATTGGCAATAATACATATAAGATCACTAACAGAAATAGTCCTGCACACAGACAGGCAGTAGTAAATCAAGCCAGTAAAAGGACAGGCTTGTGGTCTGAAGTCTTTGCTTACACAGTGGATAAACAGCAGCGCTACTGTCAGCAGCAGAGAGATGAGGGTCAGAGGGGGGGTCAGAGGGGGTACTCAGACACACAGCAGCTCACTGCCTGATCATTAGAACTGGTTTTACATTAATGTTATTATTGCATATACAGTATAACAAATACATAACTGACAAGTTTAAACAACCTATCATGTTATAAACTTCTGAAAAGTATTGTACATTCACCGTGTATATAGTTATACATGGTGTGTACCACAGAGTGTTTGTGATTTTTAAAGTTTGGCTTAGAACACAGGTTGAGAAAGGAGTACTTAGAATGCTTACATGTTTAAGATACAAAAAAAACCCCAGCTCCCAATTCATGTCTGTGATTCATCATCCCTTAATAATAGTCATCTGTATGTCTTGGAGCGTTCAAAGGACAAAAATAGGGCAATATGTATAGGTCTCAGTTATGCCCTAAGGTATAATAACGCATCAAGGCAATATAATGACTAGGACATAATAGTCACCATCATTTGCACAATTGCACTCACTGCACGTCATCAGAGCCATAAAGCCAATACATGTTGTGACGTTGTCAATCATACTCAGCTATAATATTAAAACAAAAGGTGTTAAATCTGAGATGAAACAGAGCCTCATACAGCAATAGCGGGTTCTCCAGTAAGGGACGCTCTACCTGGCAAGACCATGCTTCTGTGACACGGAGTCAAATGAAAAACAAAAAAGGAGTGGCTCATGTTTTTTCCCCTCATAATGTTTTTAGGGAAGAGAGCCTCGGGGTTGTTCCTACACCACCGCTCACTCATGTGACTCGCTCATCTGCTGCATGTCCTTCTCGTGTGACACCTCACGTCACATGCACTCATCACATGCAGGAAGGCAGATTTTAGATTAATGCCTGTTTTTATCGTCTGTTTATCACTGAGGCACATTTCATAATGTTTTGAAAGATGTCTTTTTTTCTAAGAAATGTGCGTCATATACGGCAGTGCAAAATGTCCTCAAGACATCCATTTTCTTTAATATATATCAATTATGATTGAGTATTTGAACATATTCACCCACATAATATATTTCCCTTTAACTATTAGTTCAATAGAAAGTACTCTGGCTGTACTAGAGATCACTTACACGTACCTTTGCCTTCTATCTTTTATTTGAAGATTACCTGAAGAGGATCCTGAATATATATATGTGTGAAATTCTACAAAAGACAGATTACATGTTTGAAAATGTCTGTTTATATACCCGAATAACAGAGAATCAAACTTTTAAAACTCAGTAACCATAAAATAGTCAGATAGGACCTACTGTCGTGATGCATTTCATAAGGTTTTATATTTCATATAATAGCAACTCTTGGCCAAATATTGACTTTGTGTCAATATTGTTTTGGCAGCATATCCATGTATTTAATACAGGAACATGCTGTTCCCTGTGGAAACACACACGAGGCCATCTTTGCACCAATTACAGAAGGGTGACAAATTAATGGAAAAACCAGCATATCGCGTGTTTATTAATGTGTTGCGCCACCATAAGCCACCCGAACAGCATTAATGAGACTTGGCAAAGATTCTGGTATGATTCTTCCATAAGATATTCATTCCCTGGTCAGGTCTTTTTATGGTGGTGGTAGAGAACACTATCCAAAAATCTCCCATCGGTGTCCAACTGGGACCATTCTGTGAGCCCTCGAGCACTGTACGAGGGGTGGAGTCATCCTGGAAAAGCCCACTCCTGTCAGGATAGAAATCTTTCATCAGAAGATAAAGGTGATCAGTCAGAATATCTTTGTATTGATTTTCAGTGAGCTTTCCATCTAAAAGGACAATTGGAGCCAGACCATACTAGGGAAAACACCACAGCATAGCAAAGCCACATTTATTTCCCTTTCATTTGTTCTCCACATGTATTTTACAAGAACATATTTCAGGAAACCTGCAGGAAATGTGATTTGGCTGATCCTAACTTTACTTCATTTTGTTACGAGCAGGACCAGCTTGTCCTGCTGTCTATTACTAGACAGAGCTTTCTAGAACTTTCCCTGCTTATTGATGGCTGTTTGCGCTACTAGCTCAGTCAGTGGCTAAATTTGGCAGCCCCATTTCTCACGTAGGCTACCAATCTGCCATTTCTGGAACAGGGCCAGATCTCTACCCACACATACAACACGTACCATATATTAAAGCCCCAGCGAAGTGGGATTTGAACACATTTATCCAAAGTGGTGTGATTAAAGCTGTACTAATTCTTTATTCTTTTCCAGGCCACCAAAAAGTTGATTCCAGTTATTGGATTTCTCCTTGTAACATGGAAGTGAAAACTGTGAAAGTTCACAGGGATACATTTCCGAATGCCAAAAGACAGAGCGGTTAACTGTAGTCCTATATTCACGGATGGTAATTATTTACCTTCTGCTTCAAGACAGGCAGAACTCTAGACTATAAATACTCAGAGGGGGAAATGTCACATGGTGAAGTGGAGGGCACTTTCTAGGTGACTTTACTGCTCTGTGTGTGTGTGTGTGTGTGTGTGTGTGTGTGTGTGTGTGCGCGTGGTCATGCACCAAATGGTAGGTAAAATGCACCAAAACAATGAGTTAAATGATAGTCCCGCACATTCATCTATATACATCCATATATATATAGATATATATTTATTATAATGTAAAATACTCTATCATTTAAGGACACTTCAAGATAAAATGCATTTCTTCTCAATTACACCCTTTCGATCCTCATGCAAGTCATTTGTGCAAATCTACACACAAAACATCATAAGAGGACATATGAGCGAGTTGAACTGGCTTGTTGAAACGCATCCAAATGTTAAAATATGGAATGCTTTAAATCAATATTTGACAAGCCATTCAGCAAGATCTTCTGACCACGTCGGCTAACAGTAAACTGTACCAACGTAGCATTCAGACATACATTCACCCTGTCACTAATCACACACAACATTTTAATAAAAAAGGTACCCCTGGTGCAGTGATTGGCTAAGTAGGCACAACATACATTTCTATAAAAATTAACACAAATGAACAAAGATGACCAACAATTTGCAACAAGTTTCCCCTAATGAAACCAGATGGTGTCTAACTGTGAGACGAGATGAATGTTTGTTTGCAGCTCTGTATTTTCTAAAGGATAAAAGGACACTTTAGTCAGCAGTTCTTCTCTGAGAAAAAGCTCTAAGGCACTTCCAAAGCAGCAGTACCTAACCCCAGTGAGTGAGGTACATCCTGAAGTTCACCTTGACTCATACTGCTCTCCAGTTTCTGCCAAAAGTAAGACCAATAAAATGGAATGACATTTAAAACATGAGTAATACTTTATAGTTAAAAGTCCACAGGCAGCATTTCCATTAGAGATCTGCCCTGGACAGGAGACTCTGGAAACGTTGCTGATTTGCCGAGTGAGACAGTCTCCAGGCATTTCTCTAAAAGCTCAAAGTAAACCAGTCTGTGATGAGAGGACGAGAGTTGTGCACGTGTCTTGTTGGTCCCGTTCTCAGTGTGCAGGGGGCATATGATGGTTGACTTGTGTTGGACCCAGGAAGCCCATCCTCTGCTTGTTTTTCCTCTGCTCGGTCATCTACACATACACAGAAAGAAAGAGGCCAATTCATCAATCAGCTCAACCCTCAGAGGTAAACTGCAACAGTGCAGCAGAAATAGGGAATACAGGGCATGAATTTCTTTCAAAACCTCAGGCTTTTGAATTCCGACTCCTGAAGACAGGAGTGAATAAAAAAATTAAATAAATAAAATGATATACATGTCTAGTGGCTAGGGTTCGGGGCTCCCACCGCTGCGGCCCGGGTTCGATTCGCAGGCAGGGAAACCAACTCAGCCACAAGTGAGTACACAGTCTAATGTATTTCTGAGTGCCGGTCCCAAGCCCGGATAAATGGGAGGGTTGCGTCAGGAAGGGCATCCGGCGTAAAAACTTAGCCAAATCAGACATGCGGACACAAATGTCTCCGCTGTGGTGATCCCTAACGGGAGTAGGAAAGGGAATTTATATATATAATATATTTATATATATAAAAATATAGATAGACCGATAGATAGATAGAGAAAGAGATGGAGAGATAGAACCTTTGAATTGTGACCACTAAGTAAACCTGCAACTTTGATTCACTGCTTTAACAAAACATTACTTCTGATCAAGCATTCCTAATTCTATACATTTTTTTCCTTCATCATTTTGACATAGAAACACTTTGATAAATCTACTTAAGGATTAACGGGCATGATGTAAGGTGAATAATCTACTTTGTTGACCTTCTTTCTAAAGCAACAGGAGAGTTTCAAGTGTTCTGTTACTACGACAGCAACGACTGAACTGAGATTTTCTCAATTAAATTACGCACGATTCGGAAAGTGACCAATCCAAATGATCAGCTCCACTGAATTCCTGAAGTCAAACAAAAGCTTAGTTGGATGTTTAGACCCCATTCAACTTCATTTGGCAGTCTCTTATTTTCCCAGCTTTAACTACAAAGTAAAAATCACAGAGCCCTTTATTAGGAACATTATACTAATACTGACTAGTAATATTGCTTCGAGATACTGGTTCATGTTGTCCTGATTGCATCACACAGTTCCGAGAGAGTTTTCAAGTGCACGGTCATGCTGCGAATCTCCCGTTCTACCACATCCCGAAGGCATTCTACTGGATTTAGATCCGGTGACTGGGAAGGCTACTGAAGAACACTGAACTCATTGTCATGTTCATGAACCAGTTTGAGATGACTTTTGCTTTGCGACATGGTGCGTCATCATGCTGGAAATTGCCATTAGAAGATGGGTAAATAGTGGCCGTGAAGGGATGCACATGGTCAGCAATAATGCTCAAATAGGCTGAGGCATTCAAGCAACAACTAATTGGTATTAACAGACCCGAAGTGTGATGAGAAAACGTTCCCCTTTGTTGATACAAAGCAGGTTGGGTTCATGGAGTCATGCTGTTGGGGCCAAATTCTGACCCTGCTGTGTGCCTCAGCAGAAATCAAGATTCATCAGACAACTATGTTTTTCCTGTCCAGTTTTGGTCAGCCTCAGCTTTCTGTTCTTGGCTGACAGAATGGAACCCGATGTGGTCTTCTGCTGTTGTGGCCCATCAACCTCAAAGTTAGATGTATTGTACATTCTGAGATGCTTTTCTGCTCAACACATTTGTACAGTGGTTGTTTTTGTCAGCTTGAACGTGTCTGGCCATTCTCCATTGACCTCTCTGATCAACGAGGCATTTCTGTCTGCAGAACTGCTGCTTGCTGGATATTTTTTTCTTTATTGTACCATTCGGAGTAAACTCTAGAGACTGCCGGGTGTGAAAATCCCAGGAGATCAACAGTTCTATAAATACTCAATCCAGCTTCTCAGGCACCAACAATCACGCCATGGACAACATCATTGAGATCACATTTTTTACCCCCATTCTGATGGTGATATGAACATTACCCAAAGTTGCTGGTCCATATCTGCATGAATTCATGCACTGCATTGCTGCCACACTACTGGCTGATGAGATAACTGCATGAATGAGTAGGTGTACAGATGTTCCCAATAAAGTGCCTCATGAATGTATAATACAGTTTAAACAAATGTAACAAAGAGATATGTATAAATATTGCAGTAGAATATACACTTTTTGCTACCAACATCTCATATCAGAGCTTTAAAAAGCCAAACGGCACACAACCACAAGAGACAAAGTGTAAACAACATGAGGGTTAAGCTGTGCTTATTCTCACAGCCAGTGATGTATTTGTGTCTTTCAGAAGGTCTTTTTTTTTTTTTTTTCCCCCCTGAAATGGAAATGTGAATGTTCACACCCAGCTGAGCAAAGCTGCTGTTCTGGCTGTTCAAATTGTTCTGGCTCAGTTGCATGTAACTCAGCATGACTGGTGCTCAGAGGTGAGGAGGGTTTGTTTAATTAGGCGTAATGCCAAGAGAGAAATCGCTTTAATAAGTTACTTAACATCTAGAATGGCCAGGGGAATTACGGAGAGCCCTTGGCACATGACCGCCAGGAATCAGAGGCGCTGCAGGGGGTACGCAATATACAGGTGATACACTGCTCAATGTAATTCCAGCAAGGATTAGTTATATTACCCTGATGTTCTAGCCCCACCCCTATCCCGATGGCTGGCATGTGAACAGGGCCAGTGCTCTTTGTGAAAAATCAGGGCAGACAGGTGATGGACCACAGCTGTGCAAAACTAGAACTCCCAAAGCCTCTTTACATAGTCAAGGTCCCACTGCAGGTTTAGGAGTCAATGCATCATAGTTAACCTTTCTACACTTTTCCAGCATCCAAGAGCAGGTTCTTAGCCAGGAAAATCAGCTTGGTGTGTGGGGATTGCTACCAATTTGGAACCTAGAAGGTTCATGGTTACAGAATTTTTGGTTTGTTTTTTTTTTTTTTTTTTTGCCAAGATGATTATTTTCATGACCTCCACTTAAAAAAGCATGAACAGTCCAGAGAAAGATAACAGTCAAATTAAACACGAGGTTCAAGGAAAAAAACAATTGCTTTACTGAAAGGTGCAAAAAAATAAAATGTATCTCCGTCACCTCAAGTTTATTAATAGCTGATTAGAGTCCATATTTTCCCCCCAATTTTCTCCTTTCAGCCACCCACCAGTTCCCACTCACCAGCCAGCTCTCTTCCGTCACACAACAACTACCAGCTGAGGATGATGAAGGCCAACACGTGCCTCGTCCAAGACATGCGAAGCCAGTCAACTGCATCTGCTACTGTTGTTGCACAGGGCAGCACAACACAAGAAGTGCTATCTACCCCCTTCTTAATACACAGATTGGCTATTGTCACTGTAATTGACAGGGGAGAGATTTGCTCACTTGGTTTCTGGTCAGAGTTGGCTGTACCATTGCTGGGATTCGAATGTGTGATGTGATGATAAAGATTCTAATTTAGTTTTAATGGTAAAACACTATTCTTAAAGAGGTAAAAGTGATAACGCATCTACAGTAGTTATTTTTACACTCAGCTTTATTAAACTCCTACACCTGATTATGTAATGGTTTGGAATTTAATCCAGTTTGCTGGTTCCCTCAAATTCCAGCTCCAGCACAGCATCAGTGAGAATGGGCTACTGGAGTGGCACTGAACTCCCAGCCACTGAGCAGGAAACATTGGCAATGGTACTGCTTTCTACCAAGGTTCTCAACTCTTTTCAGAGGAAAGCAGCCAAAATGCTCAAAAAGTTGCTAGAAGTCACTAGATTATGTCATATACTAATTTGCACTTTTATTATCATTATGACCACTGGCATGTCGAATTAAAATTTAAGGTGCATCAAGAAGAAAAATAACAGAACAGAATAGAATAGTTGTCAAAATAAAAAAAAAAAAACAGATAATGTCTATTTTCTTATTTCTTATTTCATACAATATGATTTCTAACAAGAACTCAGAGAAAAGGAAGCAATGACCTTGAGATGTCATCAAGCAAACGGTCTCTGGTCTTTATTACCTTCTCCAAGAAGAGAGTTTAAAACAAAGAAGAGTGAGAGTGGGGCACAAGAGCAACACAGTCAGGTGTTATACGAGTTGAGAGAGCAGGTTCACTCGTCTCTCCATCAGTGTAACAGCAGCTGTGACGTGAGCCGAGCCATATCGATTTCAAGACCGTCACGAATGTGTGCGCAAAAAGCCACTAGATTTATCGCTAGGCCCTTTTTAGAATTTAAGTCGTTACCAGAGTCTAAAAAGTCTGCAAATATGGCAACAAAGTCTCTAAAGCCTTGTTCACACTACACGAATTTAAGGCTGCTTTTGAGTTGTCGACAAAAGCCTTCGATCGGGTGCAACTCCACATTTGATCAGCAATCAACAATCGCTATGTGAGCGCTACAAAGACGTGATCAAACAAGCTCGCCGACTGGTCTCCGACTCGGACCAGATATGTAGCCTGCAGATATCAATGTCTCCTCCACTCCTTCTTCATTTCTTTTTCTTTTCACATGGTTTTTCCGAGCTAATCCTCATGCATGGGTTGAATGTCCATTTCGAAACTCCTGCTTTACATGAGGGTCGCATCATTTCCTGTGTCAATTCTCGTGTAAGTTTTCGTGACAGGGCATTAGACCAGACATGCTGAAAGATCGTGTAGGTAGGTATCGCCGCTCTGTTCACACTACACAACTATCTGACTTGTGATCGGGAGGCTCGATGTTGTGTAGAGTGAACAGTGCCGATATCTGACAACCTTCAGAATCATGTAGCGTGAGCAAGGCATAAGTTGGTACCACTACTTTCTAGTCTATGCTGCCTTGCCCAGGATACTATGCTAGCTTTAACAATTATAACAGTACAAGCAACATGCGTGAGGTCACAAAAAAAAACCGAGCACTATTGATCTATGGGTGTTTAAGCATGTTTAAGGGCATTGACAAACCAAGCGAAATGTTTTTGCAGTGTGTTGACACGAGCTTTCTCAGCATGACTGGATGGAAAAATGCACAACACTAGACATAATATGTCAAATTCCTGCCCCTTTATAGATCCCAGTACATAGCATGCTATTTTTATACACTATTTAGTAGAGTAGTATGAGGCTTGGGACAAAAAAGTTTTGCTATTAGAAATGGCATTGATGTGGTGGATTATGTCTGTTTTACAATCCATCTTTGCATACATTCCTTTACCTTTCCATAGTTTTACACATGTGCAGAACAGTACTGTGAAAAATCCATCCCTCTCCCCTCATTTCTTTATATTTTGCTAGGAAGATGAAACAATTTATTGCAATATGTGCAAACATGCATGTAAATATAGTATAGAACACAGAGAGTGTGTGTGTAATTCTAACGAGCTTTATACGTAGTCAATATTTGGTATGAGCACCAATATTCAACACTCTTAGGCAAGCTTTCTCGTAATTTCTTTTAGTAGTTTTCAGGAATAGTTCTCCAGGCTTCCTGATGGACATTCCAAAGCTCTTCTTTGGATTTTGGCTGCCTTTTGTTCTGTTCTCTGTCAAGATGATCTCACACTGCTTCAATAATGTTCAGATTCAGGCCATAGCGAGGCCAATCCATGACTTAGTGTTCCATTGTGTTTTTTTTTTCTACTGAGGTATGCAGGAAATCTGGAGAACTACTTCTCAAGACTACATTCAAAATGCAAGCAAATCTGACTCTTTGGAAGCAAAACATGAAGAAATCAGGGGTGGCACAGTACTGTACATGCATGCGGTCAAGACGTGAGTGCAAACAAGACAGAAAGAGACTTGTATGCGGTCCTCATTTGGTGCGTCATAGTACTTGGAGGGCTGGAAAGAGTGCAGTACCTGTTCTTTGAGCTCTGCAAGCTGAGCAGAAAGCTGTGCTATGAGTGTGACGGTGGTATCGAGCTTCTCCTGCAGTAAGCGCATCTCATTCTGCTCACTCTCCCCTTCACTGCTCACTAGAGACATGGCCCGCATCCGTGGGAACCAGTCCAGGTTCTTCTCCTGAGAGAGAGAGAGAGCGCGAGTTTGTGAGAAAGACAGACAAGAGAGAGCGAGAGAGAGAGTGTAAAAGAGTGTCAGCCACAGGGTTAAAAATTAGCCAGACGATATGTTTGGAACTGCTACTGCTGCTGCTAATCTAAAGGACACAGATACGTTTAAGCATCCTTGCTCACGAACATCATTACACTATAGTTCAAGTGTATTAACCGACCACAAA
This sequence comes from Notoglanidium macrostoma, assembly GCA_030068235.1. Lineage (NCBI taxonomy): Eukaryota > Metazoa > Chordata > Actinopteri > Siluriformes > Auchenoglanididae > Notoglanidium > Notoglanidium macrostoma. The sequence goes on along the minus strand of JAQQZR010000037.1, from coordinate 9,542,429 downwards.
TCACCATGATTCTAATTATAAATGATCAAGATTGTTGCAAGATAATTAGGCATTATAGCACACAAACTAACGGTCAGTAAATGTTTACTTGTGTTTGTGCACGTGTCTGTGTGTGTGAGCTGGCAGTATGAGAGATAAGGAGGAGGTAACAGTAAGGCTCAGCCACTCATCAAATGCAGTTATGTAAGGTGCTTTTCACAGCCAGGCGGATGCAAAGGTGCTGCGAGTTCCAGGATGCGGCCACGCTCAGAAGTGGGAACAGTGCGTCTCTCACTCTTATGCAAGCAATCAATCACACATGCACAGACACGCTCACCTACATGCCTTTGTCTTTAAACAAAGCATTTGTTGGCACACATGGAAATGAGCTTCCAAGGAAGCCATGTTCATTAAACAGGATGTTACACTAAATGGTGCCCTACCCAATTCCTATTCCTTACAAATGTAAACGTTTAAGACAGATTCTATACAATCTAGTATACATAGTTTTTAATACTACCCATTGTACTGCATTGTGAGCACACTATACACTATGCTCTATACCATGATCTCAAACAGAAGTACAGAATGGCTCTGCATACAAAATGATGCTTTTGAGTACTGAAGAGTGTGCTTTTAACAGTAAAATTAATGTTTGTCGATAATAATAATAAGAAGAAAAACACTAATAATAAAGTAAAATGTGCTTTACAGTGTAACATAAAGAAAGAAACATAAGTAGTCAAAAAAATATAACAATAAAACAGGGAAAAACAATAATGCAGTAATAATATAGAAATGACCAAAAATAAGAAATAACAAGATGTACAAAAAAAGTACAACGCGATAATTTAAATGATATTAAAGAAATAAAATAATATAAAGTAGCATGCCACTAAACATATAAGGCAAATATAAACTAGTTACATAATAAAGTGGAGAAAATGTTTTTACCTATTTTTTTTTATCAGTGATGGATGGTAATGCGTAAATGAATATTTAACGTTAATGTGTTCCTTATCTCCGGTACTTTTTTTTTTTTTGCTGTTTTTTGTTTTTACATGGAATATGGAGAAGACTAGCAGGCTACACTGAAGGGCAGAAACACTTCCTCTTTCAGCATCTGAACAGCTTCCTTTAAATATTAGAAACATGAAATATGGTGTTAGTTTCAGCGCATGGGAACTAAAGTCGATATCAGAAACATTTAACCAAGCACCTGGGGTGTGACGAACAGAAAACAGAGTGACTGCTGACCCTAATGAACTGGTCTATTATATGGACCCCTCTGCCTGAAGATGAGCTGAGGGAGGTTGGAACAAGAAAGGCAAACTGCAATAGAATAGGCCTCTTTCTTTCAAACTGTACAAGAAAAAAAACCATGAGGAGAAGCAGACTGCCAGCACAGCTCCTTGAACAACTCGGCATCATCGTATATTAAGCCAATTCATAACCAGACAAAAGATTAGCAGCACATGGACTAGCATATGATGGACATCTCAGTTACATGGTCATCTGTATTTCACATATCCATGACACACCATGTTTTTGTGGCTTATGATAATACATCACATTTGGTTCACTTCATGAAGTTGGGTTCAATCAGGGTCAAATCATGTTCACATTGAAAGTGAACCACAATGGAGTTCTCCTGGAAGCAGACCGGATATTTTGTTCACAGTGGTGTGTTATTGCTGCATCCATACACATCCACAACACGTCGAGGAGAAGAGCGCACCAGGATTCACTTCAAACAGATTATGTGTGAAATGTACATATGTGAAATGTAAAAGCACCCTTAAGCTACTCCTGCAGAGCTGCTGAATGTCACAGCACAGTGTCTTTACCAGTATGCTAACTTGCGAGTCGTATGAGGTCACACTCTGAATGCAGGAAGTCTGCCTCCTGTAGAGGGAATCCGGCAGAGCCAGCCAAAATCTCGAACACTGCCTTAATGTGTGTCAGCCTTACTTAAAATAAGAGTCTGGAGAGTCAGTCTCCTTCAGAGGCCCTGTGCAAAAATATGATCTTGCATAGTTGGTATCTGTAGACATTTTTATATCTGTTTTATCCCCTGCAGCCTCTACAATGCCTCTGTGTAATGCTTTGCCTTGGAGATGGGGCTGTGACTCATGGGTGGGGCACTGCCATGGGTGGGGTACCAAAATACAGTAAAGATATAGATACAAGAGATAAGATAACTTAAAATAAACCAGAAGATGAGCCAATCAACATATGAATCTGGATTGATTTACAAAGGTGCTTTTAACTCTTATATGTGATATTAAGTGACGCCAACTCCATCTAGCTACTAGCAACTAGGAAGTGCCTCCTTCCTCCATCAAGCACGCTCTCAATTGCACTCACAGGGCACCCTTGTCAAGCTAAATGGAGAATGTTTTGAGTTCATTAATATGAAAGAAAATATATCTATCAAACATTAGACAACTATATTAAATATATTTTCATAAGGTAAGCCACCAAAATAATTCATCCAAAACTGGTCAGAAATGACATTTTTGGTTTAAGAGAAAAAAGAACCTCAAAAATTAAAAAAGGTATACAATGAAATGTCAAATCTAACAGTTTGCAAATAATGGAAATGGAGATGACAATCAGAAGTGATTAAATACACCATTTTCCCACTCTCCTGTGCCAGTCACGGCAGACGCGTTCAAACAACAGTGAAAAATGTCTGCCATGCAAACATTAAACATAAGAATTAGGTCATGATTGCTCCATATTATTTCAGAATCACCTTAAAATCCAACATCCAGATAAGTTTTCGCGACTGTCTCTGCCAGCAAGCAGTTCCCGACTACACAGCTGACAATATTGTTACGTCCTACTCTACAGCCATAAACATAAAATAGTGGAAATACTCATTCTCCCGGTCATTTTAGGCTAGCGGTTCTGACCATGGTGAATTGCGAGAACAGAACAATCTAATACTAATCCTCCACTGAAAGCCTATTTAAGTTACAGGGCCAGCTGAGCAGACAGGTACCATTATCAGTGTTATGCTGTTGCTCCATTGATCGCTATTAAGCTGTTGCTTTCCAACAGGAAAAGACCTACAATGCAGCAACAACAAACCAAGCCTGGAAATAGCAACATGATTGCAATAAATAGATTAAGAGGATCAGTCACTACATACCATCATACATTATTATATTACTGAGCACAAGAACATTGAACATTTCTTAATTTATCAGAACTGATGCTGTTACATGCAGAGATGATTTTCTCTTAAATTTCAGAGAACATTCAGCACCACTGAATTAATGAAATAAGTGGGTGTATGTATATTTTTGACCCTGTATGAAAATTTATGACCCTTTCAGAAAACCCACAATAAATTAAAACTTGTGCACCATATTCTTGGTTTATTTTTTTCTATTAAAGATGTATGTTGCACAATCATTCTTCCTCCGATAAAGAAGAGTTCAAATGAATGTGAAATCACTGAAAGCCCAATATTGTCATGACATTCATGTCTGTGCATGTAAAAATCTGACCACTACTGGTCATTCATTCCAGTGTCCGTGGTGGATTTACAACACAAGCAAACCTCCTTCTACTTAATGAGGTACAGATTAGGTGATCACCTGAATCAAATCTTATTTAATGAGTTAAAGTATAAAAACCATGGTCATTACTGTCCTCTTGCAACAGGACCAGTTTGGATGGCAAAAACCATGCCAGTAGTACCTTAAATTTAATTGCAATACAGAAAATATCTATTCACCTTACCAAAAAAGTGAGTGAGAAAAATAAGGGTTCAATTCTGGTTTACTGGCAGAGGGATATAGTGAGCATCAGGTTGCTTTCATCCTCAAAATTTCAAGGACAGCAGTTCATAAGCACAACGTCAAGCTGCAGACATTGGAGACAACAAGGTTACAGACTGGCAGAGGATGAAAATGACTCTCCACTGACCAGGATGATCAACTCCTTTGAATGTCACTCAACAACCGTAGGATGACCTCAAGAGAACTACAAAAAGAAAGGCAAATGGCAGCTGGGGTTAAGTGCATGGTAAGGATGGTTCGAAACGGGCTCCTCCGGGCAGGGTTGAAGTTTTGCAAAACTAGAAAAACAGCCCTTCATCAATGAGAAGCAAAGAAGAGTCAGGCTGGACCGTAGATGACTGTAAGGTCATCTTTACTCCATCTTACATGAGTCCAATTTTCAGCTTTTCCCATCACCTTGTCATTTAATGGTTAGACTGAGACCTGGAGGGGCCTACAAGCCACAGGGATTTGTACTCGCTTTGAAATTTGGTGGAGGATCAGTGATGATCTGGGGGTGCTTCAGAAAGGCTGGATTGGGGCAGATATTTGATTGTGAAGAACACATGAATCAAGCCATGTACAAGGTTATCCTGGAAGAAATATTTGCTTCCTTCTGCTCTGAAATTGTTTCCTAACTCTGAGGATTGGGTTTTCCAGCAGGACAATGCTCCATGCCACACAGACCGGTCAATCAAGGTGTGGAGGGACGACCACAAGATCAAGACCCTGTCATGGCCAGCCCAATCTCCAGACCTGAACCCCACTGAAAACCTCTGGAATGTGATCAAGAGGAAGGTGGATGGTCACAAGCCATCAAACAAAGCTGAGCTGATTGAATTTTTGAGACAGGAGTGGCATAAATATACACTATATGGACAAAAGTATAGGGACGCTGGACCATTACACCAACAGGGACTTTAAAAAGTCATTGCAAACACAAACACATGGACATGCAGCAATAACAGATTCCAAACTTCTTGGAAGGCTTTCCACTAGATTTTTGAATGTTTCTGTGGGAATTTGTGCCCATTCATTCTGTAGAGCATTTATGAGGTCAGGCACTGATGTTGGACGAGAAGGTCTGGCTCACAATCTCCGTTCCTGTTCATCCCAAAGGTGTTCGATAGGGTTGAGGTCAGGGCTCTGTGCGGGTCAGTCAAGTTCTTCAACACCGAACTCATCCAACCATGTCTTTATTGACCTTGCTTTGTGCACTGGGGCACTGTCATTATGCAATAGAAAAAGGCCTTCCCCAAACTGTGTCCACAAAGTTGGAAACATAGCGTTGTCCAAAATGGCTTGGTGTGCTGAAGCATTAAGATTGCCCTTCACTGGAAGTAAGGGGCCTAGCCTAAACCCTGAAAAACAGCCCCACACCCTAATCCCTCCTCCAACAAACTTGTAGGAGCCAGTTGGCAAAATATAGTCAGACAGGTAACGTTCTCCCGGCATCCGCCAAACCCAGACTCAACCATCTGACTACCAAACAGAGAAGCGTGATTCATCACTCCATAGAACATGTTTCCACTGCTCCACAGTCCAGTGGCAGTGCGCTTTACACAACTCCATCTTACACTTGGCACTGGACGTGGTGACGTGAGGCTCGCATGCAGCAGCTCGGCCGTGGAAACCCATTTCATGAAGCTCCCGCCACACAGTTTGTGCACTTACATTAATACCAGTGGAAGTTTGGAGCTCTTCAGCTATGGAATCAGCAGAACGCTGGCGACCTTTACGCACCATGTACCTTAGTTGTCGTTGACCCCGCTCTGTGACTTTACGTGGCCTTCTGCTTCGTGGCCGAGTTGCTGTTGTGCCTAAACGCTTCCACAGGACAATAATATCACTTCCAGTTGACCGTGGAATATCCAGCAGGGATGAAATTTGACAAACCATCTTAATACAAAGGTGGCATCCTATCACAGTACCATGCTTGAAGCCACTGAGTTTTTCAGAACGACCCATTTTGTCTCACAAAGGTTTGTAAATGGAGACCTGCATGGCTAGGTGTATATGCGTATGTATGTATGTGTGTGTGTGTATGTGTGTGTGTACACATATATACACACACAGTTTGAGATTTCACTGTCTCAGATTAAGTAGTGTGACAGAGAAGTGGAGAGACATATTGCATGTGTGTATGTGTATGCGTGTGTGTGTGTTATTCCACTGCGAATCAATGACCTTTGCACTATGAAGTGATCACGAGTCCAGAGGCCCGGCATCTTCTCCCCCCTTCTGTTCCTGCCAACGGTGTATGACGATGGTGTTGCCTAGGAGATGCCTGACTCACTGTGTGATAATGAGCGGCAGGCTAGGGGTGTGTGTGTTTGTGTGGAACGTGGAGGGGGGTAGAGAAAAGCACGTGTGAGGAAGGGCTGAGCTATTAGTGGGCCACTTGAGATGGCTTACATAACACTGCTGTGGCTGCTGCAGTACCTGCTCACTCTCTCGTATGCGTATGTGTATATATATACGCATAATGAACCATTGCAGTATATGTGCTTTATAATCAAGCTTGGCTACAAAGTTCTGTTGTCTTTATGATTGCAACTGCAATTCTGAAAAGCTGCAATTCTCCTCATTTTTTTTTTAATCCAATATCCTCTGCCGACTTACTTTCTTTTTTTAAAGTGAACTTATTTGGCAAATCCTAACAGACTTTTCTCTGTTGCCAAGAAAATGAATACATAGTAAATTATAAAGAGCACACACAAGCATCCCCACACAACACACGCACACACACACAAACCTCCACACATAACTCAACTTAACAAAATATTAGCCAGGGAATTTAAAATAACATCATATAAGCTGGAAGTCCTGTAAACTTACACTGGGCAGATGGTGTTCGACAGTTTTATTAGACGCATGTTCGCCTGGGAAAACCCTTCACAAGGTGAAATTCTGACATTTTCTACTATATATAGGTTTGACAACTACAAGTTTCCTGAAGTAAAATATGTTACACTGAACTGAATGATTCCACTCCATTCCGGCTACAAAGATACCAATAAACTGACTGCCTTAAAGCAAATGGTATTGATTGATTGATTTCATTTGCATTTAATGCCATTAATGAAATATAAATGTAATAAACATGACCGAGAATATTGTTCATCTTTAAACCACCCTTTATTCATAGCCTTTTGACTGACAGGGAGGTCAAACAAATCTGGTAGCTATTCCATGCTTACTAATATGATCATTTATTTTGACACATAACATTTACAGATTATTAGAAATCATCACATTCACATAATATATTAGGGCATGCATCAGGGCTGGGATCCTGCAGAACCCTAAAATAAAATTCCATGGGTGCGTGTTGGACGTGGCTGGTTTCTTGCACAGTGCTGTGATCATTCGTTCATGGTAACTAAATGCTTTACCCTGATAAGGGTCACTATGCTCGAAATTATGGATCTGAAGAAAAACGTTCACACCACCATTGGTGGTTGTGAACATGCCACCAGTGCTGATTAATGCAGTGAATTGTGTTCTGTAGGTTACATTTCATACATTTTAATAGTGCATTTAACCATCTTAAAACTCATCTGTTCCAGAGTGTGTAAGAGCGCTTCTCTGTTTTGATGATGACGTGATAGCGCAGGAGCATCACGGACATTTTCACAGCCGGTATCTGATTACAAACTGGATTGATAATGATTATGTCTGTTTTGCTATGGCAGGTGTCCACCCAGTAACTTGTGTGTGAGAAAAGCACACTTGGCTAGCATGGTTTTAGACATCTTGTAGGCAGATTTACACTGGATCCTTACATGTGATGTTCGCAGGCAGACCGCCTGTTAAAATGTTAATAAAAGGAAGTAAACCCTCCCACATCATTTTGGTGGAATATTTTTATGGTTTCTTAAAGTAGACGTTTCAAAGTATGCCGAAGAGCCAAAACCAGATTTTTTGGGCTATTTTACAGAATTCAGCCAGACCGACATCCTACTAGTTTTCCAAGACTGCACACATGTCTTCAAACCATTCCGACTACAAAAGAGCGACCTTCATCCTTCTCTGATCTTTCTCCAGGGATGACTACTAAGAGGAACACAAGCTGTAATTCTTCCACACTGGAATAATTAGCAGAGCTAATGAGATAATTACACAAAAGCAGTTTAATGGACAAAAGTGACACAAGGCCTTTGTGTAAGTGAGCAGCATGGAGCAGTGGAAGCAGGTATAAACTTCACAAAGATGGATGTGAATCCTAGCAGCAGTTAGGAAACAGGTTACAGTACAGCACAATGATGCACAGTCCTCTTTAAGACTTGTTAATTAGCTGTTGATTAATAACCACCTGTTCTCATTTCAGGGGTGAAACATGATATCATCAGAATAAAAATGTCATTTAAAATGTTTTGCCATCTGTCCAGATTATGCGATTATTCTTTGCGGTGGAGTTAGATGATAATTAATTTCCCCCACACTAGCATTCCACTTTCTTTATTTCAGCTGCACAGACATGTATCTGAATAGGCACACACACACTTTATTTTTAATTTTGTAATGAATACTCATCATGGACACCTTGTATGCGTCTTAACTCATTCTCATCGTGATGTTAATCAACAGGGCTGAGTGTTTGTCAGTACAATCTCCTTTATATAAAATGTTCTTCTGTGAGATGCTTACAGTAACAAATTGTCTGCTCAATCAATCCGTCCATCCATCCATCAAATTGCCTGCTAGAATCAACCCATCCATGATAATTAAAACATTTGTATTTATTGAGATTTATAATATGAGATAAAGCTAACCTTTACTTGAAGTGAATTTGTTATTTAAAATAAGTCCTATTTATCCATCTATTTATCTGTGTATCCATCCATCGGATCCCTGTCCTGTTAAAAGCTCGAAGATCCAACATCCAACCAAAATAAGTTCTAGTAGTGTCTAGTGAGCTATGATGATCTTACAAGAGCTTACATTTGAGGTTAAATGAAAGAAAGGTCTTCTAATACGTTGTACATTGAGGTAATGTCTAATTGTAGATTTAAAGGCATGTGGCCTGAAAACGCCATCTTCTACAAAATCACACATTCTGGTGGCAAAACACACTTGTGTCCTCGTCTAGGCGGGCTCATTAAAACAGCAGCTTTGGTTGTTTTAAAGTTCTTAATGATTTCTCCAATAGTGGATAAGGGGAATTCAAAAATGTAGCTATTATTAAAATAATCATTGCCTAAATAATTGAAAATTAACACCACACTGGTGTCCGATTTCTAATCCTCGCCATGCTGATGAATGACTAAGACCTCTGTACCAACTCATATTTCTAACCCACTGAAACAGGAAGTCACGGATGACCGCTTAAAAGTTCCTAAACACTCACTGAAAGTAAAACAGAAACATGACATGCCAATAATTGTGTGGTTTTGTGACATTAGTTGAAGTGAAGAAAACATGCGAGTTTTCTTTACTTCAATTAGTTGTTACATTTCTTTTCTCATTCGGAGATTAGCCTTTCAAGGACAAAGACATTTTGTACCTCTCTTTACCGAGGAGTGCTGGCATACTGGAGCTGACTATCTATCTCCTGCTTTATTTTTATTTAAAATATTTAATCTATACATGTTCACCCAGACACATTCCTGACTTTTTTGTATTTGATTAATGAAGTAAGTTTGCAAACAAGTTTTTTCCTAATTATTGTCAAAGTTGTTCTATCACCCAGCTCTACATATTCATATGCGCGTGCCAAAAAGTGCTAACAAGCAAGACTCAGCAAATCTTCCGTCTCCCCTCTGCTCTGCTCGTTAACATAACATCAGCGGTCTTGTTAATGAGCAGTTAATCACTACATCACTTCCAACACGCTCAGAGAGAGAGCAGATGCAAGACAAAGTCATACAGACACACACTGACAGGTACACACACACACACACACACACACACACACACACACACACACACACACACACACACACACACACACACACA
>JAQQZR010000037.1:9501784-9516545 GCA_030068235.1 Notoglanidium macrostoma | reverse complement strand
TATATTATATGCACATATATATTATATACTAAATATATTGCCAGTCACTGGAATATCACAAATACAAGTATTACAGATTAAGTTTGCATGTGCAAGTTTTCCTAGTACCTTCAGCTGCAGTACAAGATCCATCCTATTCTTCCCCAAGGGCTCAATAGGATTCACTATAAGAGCGATGATGATGTCTATGCCGTTGGACTCATGCTTGGCTATACAAGACTGAGAAGAAAAAACATGCATTTAATATTTATGCATGACGCTTGGCAGACAAGTGAGGTCAAATTCTTGCAAGCCAATAGCAACAACTAATCAGATTATCCTATCACAGGCTCGATTTCATCTTTATGTAACCAATTAAGTAACTAATCCACATGGGCTACCTGATTCTCATGGCACGGGCCTTGGCAGTACTCAGTGATGCTCTCCAAAGTCTGTGTGACCAGGTCCACGTTCTTGTCGTTAATGTAGAGGCCCAGCAGCCCCAAGCCTCCCGTGGTACTGCCGCAGATGCAGTCCAGAAACTGCAAAGTCTCACATACCAGGTTATAGTTGGTTTTGTTGTTCTGGTCCCGAAGGAAATTCTGCAAAAGGGATGTGAAGTCTGAGGTTAGAGCAAGTTAAGATTAGATCTTAACTTAAGGCATGTTCTTAACTTATTCATTAGACGGTAATTTCGGCCATAATTACTGATATCAAGATTAAAACGCTGTGGCTAACAGTGTAAAATGGCCTGCCCATTAAGCCGTGACACCAACAGTTTCAACGGGGATGCCTCCGCAACAAGTCTAGTCCTTCATGTCACTAACTGGTACACTGAAATACCCTTAAAACATACTTCTAACATTTAAGAAGCTAATGAATTTTTAAATCAATTAAAATCAAAAGGTAATGTGTTGGTCACTGTGATAATTCCATATGAATCCTACAAACATTCAAACCTTTGATCTTGAGATATCATGCCAACAAAAATCTCGAATCATAGACATACACACCGTGGAACAGATGCATGGATGGACCCATGGACAGACCAATTTCAAATATCATAGCTAGCCAAAAATAACCCTCGAGTTCAACATGTACATGCAAATATCATCTCTGATTGATCTAGACATGATTAAGGCCTGAAATAGTTTTTCTTCAGTAGCTTCCATCCTGTTTGTCAATTTCAATATATAATCAGTTCATCTGCTTCTAGAATGATAATTCCATATAAATCCTACAAACATTTAACCCTTTGTTCATGCGGTATTGAGCTAACGAGACGGATATTCTCAGAGGGTCAACTAGTGTACCTGGAGATGCCGGTTATGGTTCTCGCACAGTAGCTGCAAAAAGCGCAAAATGGGCTTCATAATGGAGATGGCCTGGCCCATCTGCACCTCCTCTACCTCCTCCTCCATCTCCTCAGCCCCTTGACCTGCTATGTCATGATCCAGGTCCCCCTCCTTACGGTAAGCACTGTAGGCCTTGGAGGTGGCACACGAGGCATCTTTCAGCTGTCCCCTCATCTCCTCTTTCAGGTGCATGGGTTCACAGGCTGCAAAAAGGACCAGACGCTGACGTTTCAGTTGTTGATGAAAGAAATCCAGAATTGTATTGCAGAAGACCAGCAGCAGTTTAGTTTGTGTGAAGAGCACAAACATAACTGACAGCAATATAAAAACACAAAACTGACAGAACAAGGGCCTTGAAATCAACCTTAAGCCAGAATCATCACTCCTATTTTTCAATGTTTACTTTCTACTCATACAAGGTGAAAGAGAATAGAATAAAAGCAGTAATACCCTCTGAACTAGCGCACGCACGCACGCACTGAAATGGCGGTCTGGGAAAACCTGTTGGTCGTGTTAGAAAATAAAACACTGTTTTTTGCAAACCATAAGTATAGTTCACCAACACAACATGGAAATGAAGTCCCACTGATGACATCCCTACTTCAAATAAATACATGCATGGTCACAACTTAATAATGCAAGGGAATGAGATAATTAAGACATAGCCACTACTTAAGAAGAAGGGCAGAGAAAATTACATGCAGCCTCATATTAATAATAATAATCCCCTAACTGATAACTGGGTTAATTCAAAATGTAGATAACATAGAAGCTTTCATGTACAATATATTACTACTTACTATAAATAAGATATTTTTCTAGATTAGAATACTTGTACAAGTTTGATCAATTAAAATGGAACTTTGTTTCTATTACATTGGAACCTGGAGCTGTTTCTGTAAACATACATGCCCTATTGATGGTGTACACGAAAATGGCTTGAAGATAGCGGAGACGGTCCTTCATCACTGTGCCAAATTTTATAAATAGCTGACTAATAATAATAATAATAATAATAAATAATAATGCCACAGGCAGCAGTCCATTGAGTTGACAAACACTTCGCAAAAAGTCTCCCAGTGGCCAGTTTTGGTCAAGTTACCTAAAGAGTAAAGAGACCATAAATGAAAATTAAGGTCAAGTTTGTTACGGAGACTTAATGCTAGTGGTGTGAAATGCCTGCTGACAGCTGACTGGTTGAAGGTGGCCATGTTCTATTCAGTGATGATTAAAATTCCAGTTACAGATTAGCACAATGATGCAGCACACTAAATTTCAGCTCAGCAGACTTTCAGTCCATTGAGATTTTAGACTTTCAGCTCCTGGGAAAGATTTTAACTTAACTCCACTCCTTTAGACAACTACGCCCCAACCTTTGCAGACATCCTCAAAAGTATGTACTGAACAGATCTTTAAAGTGTGGTTCAAATAGATGACAAATCATAAATTTGAGTAAACCAGCTCTGTCCAACCTGGATTGATTGGCAGCTGGCGGAGTTTCATGTTAACCATGTAAAATTCCTATTGAAATCTGATAAACTGCCAAATCCAAAATCCATTAGCACAGATACAGCATACCAAATTTCAGCACGATCAGACTTAGTTCCTGAGATATAGTTACGCTGATTTTAGCTCCACCCCTACTGTTTTGACCATGCCCCAAACTGTGCATCCAATCTCAGAATCTTGTCCTGCATTTCAAGTTTTGTGCAAATATATATGCACACAACCAATAACGAATTACATCTGTTTGAGTAAATTAAACTCCATCTTGTTAGAACTGATTTACTTTTAGTGATATTGTGCACAAATGTCAACATGTTTGATAACTGAGGTGCACCCTCTGCTGAGTAGATGAACACCAATTTTGTAAAGACGAGCCAAACACCCTGCACTACTTTGCAAAAGTAGGTTTTCCATATTATGGAAATTAACAAAAGATCCATCATAGAGGGAGTTAGTGGGCAGAGCCACTTAGTTCTGAGGGTAGGACTTGTGGCTCTCAAGATATGGGCCAAAAATACACCATCATTAGGCTGATTGGACCCATATCACTTGCCTGAGTATTGCCTGACGCACAGAGTACTACCTGTTGACTAAGTTTCATGTCCGTAAGTCTCCTGGTTTTGGTCTGCATGATTGAAGATGAAAACGAAGATGATGAAGATGAAGAAGAAAGCACTATATGCTTAGACCCAATAAAACATACTGTGCGTGGACCCTAAACAGAACCTTAAAACCTTTCTAGCTAATCAATATGTCTTCACACAGATAATATCTGCCTTTGATGTGAAATATGGATATATTTCAGTTTAGGAAAGCCTGTGGTTTTCAGCACCATGTGAATGCTTTTCCCCAGGCCTCCACACATAAATAATTATTCATTTATTTTAATGCACAATGACCTGCTAAAATAACCAAGGAACATTCTGACACATTATACCATTACACTGCAACACTGCCAGGAACTTGAAACTGGAACCTACTGTACATTACTTACTCTTCTAACTATTTACCTTTCCTAAAGGCTTGGCTGCAGTTCCTGAACAATAGCTGAATGATATTCAATGACTGAAGGACTAATATCCTGGACCTAATTTCAATACTGATTCTATGACCTCTGGTCCACTTGAAAAAGCACTAACAAGCTTGGTGATTTGCACTAGTTTAAGCATAATATATCAAATATTATGGTTTGTAAATGTTAATTAAATTCAAACAATCTCTGAATTATATTTACAATGAAACCGTTTCATCCAACATGCTTTTGGGAATAAACAAAAAAAAAAAAAAAAAAAAAAAAGATTGGTTTCTCAACAAGGTCTGCTCATGCATTCTACACTTATGTTATCTTGATCCTTCACCCAACCAAGTGGTCGGTCAGCAAACTTGACCTGAGCAAACAGTGTGATGGAACTGGCATTAAGAACACATTGGAGATTTCCCCAAGGGAACACTAACAATGACCTGCTAAAACCAATATTAAAAGATGGCAGGGTCGAAAAGTCACATCTGAGCTCCTTTATACCTTTATTCCTACAAGCTGACACTCTTGCATAAGGGAAGTGTTAAATAGAAAACGAACAAAGGCTTTTTGATGAACTTGTGGCCCTCATGCGACCTCAGGTGATGAAGGATGTGGAGTGAGGCAACTGAAAAGTAGGGCACCTGACCAATAACAAGCTCATGGAACATCTTCAATGCCTTAGATCTACAATGACCGTGCACGTAAAGCAAAATTATTATGCACCCAATATTCACATTGCTAGTGATTTACACCAAATGCTGCAGACATGCATTTTCTTCATAAAAACACGAAAACACATTTATATAAGTATCTATTTATATACGGATTACTTCATAGCATGTGATCATCTTGATTTCAGCCCGATCACTTCGTTTCCTCAGATTCACATCATTTTCCATTAGGCTAATTTGGCTGGACATTAGGGTGGCCCAAAAAACTAAACCTAAAGATTTTCCTTTTACCAAATTTATCATTGGGAAAAAAAATATCAAGTTGGTGTGACAAAGGTAAGATGATGCCTCTTATAAGTCACCATCTTATTTACCTTTCTAGACTAATTTTATTGGTAATGACCATACGACATATATACTTATTTATAGCACATTAAACTGATTTTAATGGTTAATGTCATGTAAAACTATTTACATGAACAAAAGTACAGCGATTGTAGGCAAACATTTTCTCTTTCCTGATCTCAGTAATTAGCTTCAAGGGTCCTTCAATGAATGTGGTACTGTGATAAGTATTATTTACCATGTAATTCACATCATCATCATCAGCCCTTCCAGAGTCTATAGTTTGCTTTTCCTTCAATCGCACTGGTGTAATGGTGTACGCCTGATCATATGTTTAATTGGTGACTTAATTCTTCAGATCAGCAGCCATGGCATCATCCATCAGAATAAGTAAAGACATATTTCTGATTGGTGCATGTGAACTGAATTCACTGAGAAGTTTGAAACAACTACCACCAAACAAAAATGTTCCTTGAGATGAAAATGAAATCTCTCCAGGACCTAAGTCAGTGAGGAATGCCAGCCTTGCAACCGTCGATGAGCTTTTGGAGATCTGGGGTAAAGCCGCTATCTCAACAATGCTAAGAAAAAACACGCAATAGAGAAACTTGAAATACTGCACAATATGTGGCTCCTGATCAAGAAAAAACCGAGCACGAAAATCTGAAGCCCAACAGCAGCCTGAACAAATGAACATAAAATGAGTTGTTCTTTCCTGTAAACAATTAAACATTATATTAACATACAGTTATATTCACAAATAGTAATTTGTGGAATTATTGATAATATGTAGGTTAAAGAGAATTAATCTGTATTAGCGGAAATTAACTAAAGTTGTTGTGCTTTTGAGCATAATGCTAGTCATTAAATGCAAAAAAAAAAATTTAGAGGGGGGGTCTTAGTCTATAGCTCAGAGTTGACTTTTTGACATGTACACATGGGCCGCACTACTGGACATAAACACACTAAGAGAACAACCAACACATCAGCAACCATGGAGATAAATATGATCATTATTTATGCTTTCAGTGTTGAGCCACTCCACCTTTCCTCTGTCTGAAGTTGCAAACTTCGCCTTCCTCCTCGCGCTTCCGGCAGCTGATCTCAAACATGTTGACAGAGACGGTGGAGCGGATCTCCTTCTGAGCCAGCTGCATGTGGTCGTAGAAAACTTTAAAGAACTTCTCTGACTTCTTCTGCTTGTGCAGCTGATGATAGAAGGAATTCTGCAGGGAGAGAGTAGGCGGGTGGATATGGAATGCATAATAACCAATTCCTTCATGAAATATGATACTCACAAAGCATATCTGCTATATATGCGTGTGTAGGGGCTACATACTTGGATCTGTGTGTTTCCACCCTTCAGCAGTGCTATGCCTAATAGGATACTCTCCTGAAACACACGGTCATTCTTAGTGCTGACGATGAGATCAATGACTAGCTCTGTTGCTCCCACGCTATCCAAAAGACACTGGATATCCACCATAGACGTGCCAGGCTTATCAGAGTCCTGTCCTGGAGAACCAGCTGCACACACAAAACACAGTAATCTACTTGGGGGGGGGGGACAAGCAATGATTAGTAAATTATTGTAAGCTATATTAACATTAAACAGACTTTTAGCTTTAACACCGCATCTTGTAAGACTATTTAATAGATGTATGGAAATATACACGAGAAGGACAAGTGATACATTTATTATCTTACCCACTGGGCCAGTAGAACCTCCAATATGCTGCCTAGTCTTATGTTATGATTGATTGGAAAAAAAACATGTAGCGAATGTAATAATGTATTTCAAGCTAGGTACCAACAAATCTCTGTTACTTTCTTCCAAGCTTTATTTTTCTTTGTAATGGCTTTATACATGTTTAAAGGTGCGGTCATCGATTCTGGACTTGATAACTGAACATAACAGGCAAACAAATACACACCTCCCTTCAGAAGCTCCACCCCTCCATATCAAGGCAACGGCAAACCTATTCTCCCCTTCAGCCAATCAGCAACAGGGTGCATTTGTGCATCACTGGGACTCAAACTCCGGATGTTCGGGCAAACGCTTTTCTGTTACGCCACACAGGAGCCTAACAAAGCTTACAATGTAGCTATTGTAATTTTAGGCATTATCAAAATGTGAGCAAATTATTGGCCAATAAGATGACTTTGAGATGAAGTTATCGGTCCTCACATTACACAAAGAACAGAAACGCTTTCATAGCATCTTTATTTTTTTTATTCATGTATAACCGCAATGTGACCGTTACACCAGAAGAGTTATATTATTTCTTAGCACTGGAATTTTTTTTTTTCCATATACCTGTGTGTTCCTGACTCTGAATACATTACCTGTCATCCACGCATGCTAATCAATCTGCCTAGTAAAAAGCATTCTACCAAGAAGCAGATCTGCCACGAGGGGTTTGTGGGAGAGATTCTGATGCGCGTTCTACAATTATAGCATTACGGTGTGTCGCAATGAGGAGTACAAATTTTTCCCCCTATTTTTATTTTTTTTTGTGTCCACCAGGTAATTATGAAAAAAAAAAAAATTCTAAAAACCTGAACAGGACATGTGCTTGTTCCAGCTGCCCTGGCTACTGATTTGTCCACCCCTGATACTCACGCATGAACTTACCAACATATTTAATAGCACTTTCAGCTACTTATTAAAGCTTTCAACAGTGAATCCATGTGATCGCTCAGTTGCAGCTTTCACTCCCTGCATTCGGTTTTCTAAATACATATGACCATTGTAAATGAGTCACACATGTCCTTGTACAATTCTAAGGGGCGCAGAATCAATAGCCTGCTCTGAAATGGTCTGTATGAGAATCTGAAACCATCACACATCCCTTGCGTCAAAAGTCACTATCACAGACTTCTAATGACACGTGAATCAGTGCACATCAGACCACAGTATCGTTATAAAGGAATGTGGCTGTTGCAGGAAACTTGATGGGCGATTATTAATACAGGATCTTACTTTATAAGTATATACGTTTTTACAGGAATGTTAGCAATAGTGATAGAGGATTATTCTAATGTCAGAAAGATCGTGAAGGTCCTATACCACCAGGAGATGATCCTCCACCACTGCCATACTCCAGAGCCTTGGAGTGGAGCCGCTGGTTGCCGAAGTAGTGCGTCAGCAGGGTCTTCCTCAATGCATTGCCCTACGTGGAAGACAAGCTTGATCAGTGACCGCAGTGATATTCACTACAATAAATAAGCACAAATACAAGACATTTAAAAAATAAAAGCAAGTAAACCCTAGATCCTCTTAAACTTTACTGCTAAGCACTCAATCATCACATTCTAATGCAACTGTGAGTTCAAATCCCAGCTCATACTGGACCCTTGAGCAATCACCTTAAAGTTATATGATTAGATTGGATTCTGCCTCACTTCTTCCTCAGGTCTACCCAATGAATAAATGTAAATAAATGCAGAAATTGATTTTCTCACACACACACACACACACACACACAACACATGGCACTGGTGTGTGGTGTGAAGAAGTATTATTAGCTATTTCAGAGGCATGTCTGTTCCAGAATCGTACCCAAAGCCTGAGCATATTCTCTAAGCTAGCTGGCTTTAAGTTGTACTGCGTGGCCAAACTGTTAGCGCATGCTGTGCATTCTGCTGAGCTGAATTCAAACAGATGATTACAATGAACCATAACAGTGAGAGGGAACAAATTTGCTACATATTATATAAAGCATCATATAAAAACTATATCCATTCCGATTTGATTTAGCGCATGACACCAAATGGCTAGTTTACAGAATCATCAGAATGTGTTCGACTGAGTGAAATTCACCATAAAACAGGTGGCCTGAGTGACAAGATGACAAAGTGCCTGAACAACATCTGATCACCGGTGCTGACAAAGTGCATCCATCCATGATTCAGATGATCATGTATAGCATGACACAGAGGTTCTAACAATGCAAACAAGAAAATCCTAACAGGCAAAGAAAGAAAAATGAATTTTACCATAAAAACCCAGCACAGGGGTCATCAACTGGAAAGTATTTCAGTGGCTCAAACAGACCAGTCAAAAAATTGACGTGATGGAAAAAATATCATGCCCCATTTCAGTGACTTACATGCATTTTTATAATTTTTTTACCTGTTCTGATTAGTTATGTGACATGGCTTGTGCAAAAATACTCAGAACATTTAAAGACACCCAGGCAGAAAATTATGCACTCAAAACAGAGCTCTCATCTCTCTGGGGTGAGTCAGTGGAGGTTGCCAAAAGTGGTACCATGAAGTGCCACTATGGAGCAAAAAAAAAAAAACCCAACAGCAATCACTTCAAACTAGTGTGCTATTTATATCTATGACGATCAATAATGGGTAAGCATTTAAAGGGTATCTGTAGATGCCATTCAGTCATGTTATTTGCTTATCTGAAGTAAAGCTTTGTAAGGAAAGAGTTTATATATTGCTAAACCTGGACAGATGTTAGCTACACTACTTGTATGTCTGTAGAAGACATGGCTAAATTTGTCTTTTCTAACCATGCCTTTTTTTAACCAACCTAACAGACCAATCTCGTCCACTTGGCTTCTATTGGTTCACAAGATTGTGGTTCATGAAATCACACGTCAAAGGTCTAAAGGCATTAAGTGAACTTTACCGCTACCAGAAACAACTGTTTGTTGTTTGAAACATGTCCTTTCCCCTTCAGTTATTTGGTTTTTCCACTTGGTGAATTTTATTCGTGTTTGGTCAGGTTGTTGCTTTAGTTGGTAAAGCAGAAACCTTGGTTTTCAGGAGGCTCCCATATCGCCGCAGCAAGGGGAAAAACGGTAAATGCTGTTATAAGAACCATGTATGGACACTGAATTCTTACAGGTACATGATTGAGTTATTACTGCTTCACGTCTATATGAAAGATTGAAGTTTGATTTTTCTGTCCCTATTTACAACTCTATCTATCTGTCGGTCTCTCTATCCCATCACAAGTACACAAAATAAAAAAACCTTTTTCATGCAAGAGAGCTTTTTACATAACTTGTATAAACTGTGGTAACTGTACCAATTATACCCCAAGTACAAGGGAAGCTTTGGGCAGACAGGAGGATGAGAGGGCACAAAGAAGAGCGAACATGCGACGGATTCCTTCCGCTTATTTCTGCTTCCCTGAGGGAGAGGTGACAAAACGTGCCGATGAAAAAGATAGAGAACGAGTCAGGTGGGGGAGGTGAAGCGGCAAAGAGAGAGTGGGAGGGAGAGCGAGAGCGCGCACGAGAGAGAGAGAGAGAGTTACATAACACCTGGTGGTGACTTGCTGAGAGACCATGAGGAAGGCAGGCAGAAAAAGCAGCGAGGTATTGATTCACCCCCTCTCCTTTACATCCTCAAATCCCTCTCTCGCTCAGTTTTCTCTCCTTTCTGGTTTGCGGCGACCGCTTTAGACATGTTCCTATCTATTCACGGCTGCGTAATGGCAGGTAGAGCAGTGAGGGTCTGTCGGGTAGAGCTCTATAGAGGAGTCAGGAGGAAAGAAGGACCCCTTCAGGAGACAGCCAGCATGTTATGATGCCCATCAGTGGGTTGGACCTGGTGTGAACAGTTAAAGGAGCGTCCTCTGTGAAGACAGGGACCCTAAACACTATGCAAATATGCGCACATCAGAAATAGATGCAGTAAGAGCCTGTTGAAGTTGCAAAGCAGCATGTCATTTTTTTTTCTCTGTCTCTCTCGAACAATCGCATGCTACTGATGTTCTCTCAGTCTCTCGGTAAACACCGAGTCTCATCAGCAGTCTGTACAGACACGCGTCTGCTTCCACTGTCTGGAAGAGTCCAGACGCACACGTGCACATGCACGCACACACACACAAATATACAGAGAGCTAAACCCTCACTGGGCTAACACGCTTCTCCAAATATCTTTTCCGCATTTGTTTAGATTGACTATCAATTTGGAGCAGCTTTACTCTTTTACTAGCAAAAGTGACTAATAGGGGAAGTTTGGCCAAGTGAACCTCCAGATTCTGCAGTCTCTCTCGTGCTCCTGCAGAAAGCTTTAGGTGGAGAAAAAGGGGAGAAAAAAAAAAAAGAATGAAAAACGGAGATAAAGGTAGCCGTGGCAGCCTGACTCATCTGTCTGGTGCTGCATGGAGGGGAAAAAAAAACTCCACTCAGGTAAAGTGAGGACAGAGGGAGAGAGAGAAAGAGAGAGATAGCCAATAGACCGGGAGAGGCTTGGGCGTTAAGATGTGCGTGGGCACGCCACACTGCGGCTAGCCTGGCTGAGCCTCAGACAACACTGGCCAATCCTACACACCCTGCGATCTGTAAACACCTGAGAGATGAATATATAGAGAGAAGCACGTATAGAGGCAGCTGGTGTGCTGAACCGGTTGAGCCCAGTCTGGGGTCATCACTGATCCCTAAGGCAAAGCCTGGTGTCACACAGAATTATAAATTACAGCCCGTATGTCCCCAAAGCCTACACCTTCTACACCTCATAAAGCACAGGGACAGATATGAAGACAGAAAGCAGTCAACCTTACTCACTCACTTCCATTATTAACAGCTGAATCATTCTGAATGTCAGAGAAGGTACCGACATCGTTCCAAATTAGTCACCTTGCCAGTCCACTTTCACTTCTCTTACAGATTTAACCTGAGCTTATGCCAAATGCATGCGCGAGTCGATACAAATGTCATTGCACATATGGATCAATTTTATATTCAAACTGCAGTGCTGCCAATAACATACTGTGCAAAAGCTTTGATTTTTTTTTTTAATCATATTTACAAAACTTACTAAACTGTCTCTTTTCCCGACATGATTTTTGCAGAAAAATAATAAAAAGTATATAAAAGTATTTATGTAATCGTTTTGGTGAAATATATATACACTTAGAGTTCATTGATCTTAAAATGATGTTTTGACTGTTTTCATTCAATTCAGCTAGAATTCAGCCAGAACGACATCTGATGGGTTTCCCCAAACCACCACACATACTCTATATATCTGAAAACTACAGAATGATCCAAATCTCTGGTCACATCACATGCAAATTTAGGGCTCTCCTTTCCTCACACTGCTAACCCGAAATGGTTATGCAGGGCTCTCCTCTACAACACCGGCACGATCAGGGTATTTTTACCCACAGAGGGCACTCAGGTGTTTGCTCAGTCACTTGTCAACTCAAATTTGAACTACTGCGACTCACTCCTGGCTGGTCGGCCCCCGTGTTACATCCGACAAGTGATCCGGAACACAGCTGCAAGATTTCATCTTCCCAAAATTCTCCCACATCACCCACTGCTGCGATCCCACCACCGGCTTCCTATAGTGGCAGGCATCAGGTTTAACACTGACGCTGGTTTAAAAAATAAATAAATAAAAAATAAATATGGACCTGGCCCTCCCATAAGAAGGCATTTACCAAACCCTTCCTTTTAAGCCTCTACGTTTCAAATCGACCCACCAGCCCTCATAATACAAGGAAGATATGCAACAAGACTCTTCTCTGTACTGGAACCCAGGTGGTGGAATGAACTTCCCATGGCTGTCTGAACAGCTGAGTCACTGTCTGTCTTCAAATGAAGACTGAAGACCCACCTGTTCACTAAGCATTTAAATGAGCACTAATTAAAAAAATAAATAAAATAAAATAAAATCCCTTCACTTGTGGGTTTACTTGCTGCACTAGCTACTCTCTAACAGGGTTTTAACTCAACAGCATTTCAGATCCTAACCTATTCTATTTGTACTACCACGAGGATATGTTCTTGACGGAAAAATACAAAGCTATACATTGGCCATACACTGCTCTAGATAACGGCGTCTGCTATATGCTGTAAATATAAATGTGAATGTAGAACTTGGGCATCCAGTGGGTTTGCCCGGACCACCACACATTTGCAAAATGTAATTAGAATTAAACGGATTATATCCAATATATATTTAAAAAACACCCAAAACATGCAAATAAATCAGTGTGCCTTCTCAGAAGACTCTGAACAGATGTCAGCTGTGCGTCAGTGCTAAACACGTGAGTATCCGAGTACCTCATGCAATGGCCAATTAGCTGGCACGTTGCTTAACAACATCCTTCCATGCTGCTGAGATCTGCTCCAGCGCCCCCAACAACCCACAGCACATCTAATAAGTTGTTTTACAGAATGAGCCTTTACAAGGCTTGCAAAAGACTGAAATTAAAAAAAAAAAAAAAAAAAAAAAAAAAAAAAAAAAAAAAAAAAAAACCTTTAGGAAGCAGATACACAACCTTGGGATGTGAACACGTTTGACCCAAAAAGCGTATTATGATAACGTATTATATGGGCTTTCTAAGTGTTCTATAGTTATCTGAGCAGTGAGTAGAGATCAGACTGACATTTCCACAGATCCTCTTGATGCTGATGATAATACTGGAAATTGGTGAATGCTGCATGCTTGGCTTTTGCTGTGGTGAAGCAGATTTAGGAAGAAAAAGCTATATATTTCAAAACCCCATAGGCCTGTCTAGGCATGAAGGTGACAGCAACACATCTTATATAACAATAACACAAACAGGGACGCAGAATGAAAAAGGACATGTGTAACAAAGCAAGAAAGCGAGAGGGTACTGTTAGTCTGGGGGAAAAGAAAGAAAAAAAAAAAAAAAAAAACATCCCGACTTAGTATTAAAATCACCCCCTTTCCATCTCTCTTGT
This sequence comes from Notoglanidium macrostoma, assembly GCA_030068235.1. NCBI lineage: Eukaryota > Metazoa > Chordata > Actinopteri > Siluriformes > Auchenoglanididae > Notoglanidium > Notoglanidium macrostoma. The sequence continues at coordinate 9,502,981 of JAQQZR010000037.1, read as the reverse complement.
TCTTTCTCTCACCATACAGCCAAAACCTAAGGAGGCTCATGCCTTTATCTACACTCCTGTAAGTATCCAGTGGCCTGACTGTTCTCCTATAGGCCATGGTACTCTTTTAGGATGGTTGCCCTCAAACAGTGGCAGTAGGAGCAAACAAATTAGCCTTGCATGTGAGAGTAATCTTCAGTCCTGTTGATTTCTAAACTTCCCCAAGACAAACAGCAGCTGAGCGTAAACAACCTCTCTGACCCAGGTTTATTTTGGAAGCCACACATGTGACCGGATAACGTGGTTAAGGAGCTCAGAGGGAGGCATGACAGTGAAATGAGCCTGCTTTCCATCCAAAACACACCAACATGCAGCGCCGACACAAGTAAATCCGCAATCTGCAATATTATTAATAGCGTAGAGCAAAATCACGTCATGATATAATGTCCAGTTTCTGTCATGTCCACTGCATTAATGCAGAAACCCTGACTAAACCAGCAGCACACGACTGACTCATGCTACCTTCCTGTCCTGCACAAATCCCAGGATAATGATAAATCTAAGTGTCCTTGGATTCGAAAGATCAAAGTAAGCACATTTCACTTTCAGAGATGCACAAGGTCAGCAAATGTCCTCGGAGAAGTTCCCGTTTGTCCTCATGATCGAGCAGGAGTGTGGTGTGGTGAGTGACTAATAATGTTGCATTAATACTGCAGCCACAGGACCAAGTCCGCCATGTAGGTCCATCCTGTTTATAGCCTTTAGTGTGTAAGCGTGAATGTACACAACAAGGACACATTCATCACTTCTTTTTTATTTTCTATTTTAACTGAGCACTGAGTATTAGCCATTACCCAATATTCACCTAATACATACTTTCAGTATAATGTTTGCAAAAGCTGATAAAGAGGTGTTGCTGGCATTATTTTCTTTAATCTAATGCTGAGCTTGGGAGGAAAATAATGATGCTAATTAAGCTACTTAGCATAAACATAGCTGTTGGGTTAATGTCTTTCAGAATCATGCAAAAAGAGAGAGAGAGAATCCGGATTACAACAAAAATCAATTCAGAGACGACACACCTTCAGCCAGATACCTGACAACATTATAGGTCTTAGGAAGAAGACGGAGGAGTTGTGAAGAGTCTGTCTCTCTCCTCCCCCCCCCTCTCCCTCTCTCCCTCTCTCCCTCTCTCTCCCTCTCCCTCTCCCTCTCCCT
>JAQQZR010000037.1:9465787-9493665 GCA_030068235.1 Notoglanidium macrostoma | reverse complement strand
GCGACACACACACCCCCACTCACACACACACACACACACACACACACACACACACACACACACACACACACACACACATTTCTCTCTTGCAAACACACAGCTAAATTAAACCCATGTGAATATTCTTGCCAAGCCTCTCTAAGTGTGGAGCTCTACGACGATGTTTCACCCTGCGCCTCATATTTCAGGGAGAGTTGTCCTAATTAATCCTGCTCTAATTGACTCGTCTCTAATTGGCTGTTCTCTAACGATGACCTCAGAGAGGGCGGATGTGAAAGAACGGCGATGCTGAAGCTTCATTTGTGCGGTGTCAAAGCTTCAGGAAGCCCTGATCTCACAGTCTCGCCTTCACACCTCTCGCTCATTCCTGTCCGAGTCTCTTTGTGGCTGCAGTCAGCGCTCTGCAGTATCGATTCGTTGTACAGGAAGTTTGGTGCACCCCCTCCTCTCGCTCTTTCTCTCTCCGTCTCCGTGTTCTCACGGCGAGCGCGTCCTCGCGTGCCTCTGCCTTATGTAAGAACGCTCAGTGTTCTGTCCACTGAATACTGATTAGCTGTCTGGAGCTCCCAACTCGCCGCACTCAGCCAGCCGGAGCCAGCAGCACCATGGAGGGCTGAGCGCTGAGCTTAGCTCATTTATCTCCCAAGCACGCACACACACAGACACACAGACCCACACACACATTAACACTCTCCTCTTTCAGCCTGCAGAGCTGAACGGGTCAACAGGTTTAAAAGTGACACTGAAGTTTGGGTGTGTCTCTAGGGCCCTCTCCTGGTGACTGAACTCTGATAAAAAAAAAAAAATAAAATAAAAAATCTTCCAGACTCCCTTAGGATCACTCGAGTCTGACTCATCAGACACAGCCTTCACCGTTTCCCCAACGCAATATAGCTCACTTCTACTGCACTAAACATATTGCCTTTGCCAGCTCCAGGCTGTAGAAAAGGTAAAGTGATAAGCTAAGATAATATTTTTTACAGGATTCTGTAGACTAGTGGCTGGAGTCATTACTGATCCATGGGGTAAAATAATGAAAACCACACTTTTTAATAAACTTTCTACCTGTCCACACCACACACATTCAACAAGGTACACAGACAGTAGTCTAAACATGATACACACACACGCGCGCATATGTTTGTTTGAGTTGCTGTTGTATAAAATGTTCTAGCGGTGTATGTCTTGTTTAAGGCATGCCAATGCGAAATAATGTACAACATAAAAATGCCACTTCAGTATAAATCTATAATAATAACCCAGGATAATGTTAAGTATAATATGCCTTTATAAACGCTAGGACTGAGGGCAATTTGAGAAAGGTGTGCATTATAACGAGTTATAACCTGCAGTGCAGACACTATACCACATCATGTGTATTTGTTCAGTAAGAGAACAGTGTATAAAATGTTCGCATAAATAAATATACATTAAAAAAAGAAATATTTGATTGATTTCTTCAGGAGGTGCTGATTCATATTCTATAACAGCTCCGCTAAGCCAATAGCTCTGGCTGTAAGGTTTATATTAATGTGCTAGTTCTAATAATTTATCATTGTCATAGTAACAACTAATTCATAGGGACTTGTATGGCAGACTGGCAATGTAATCTAAGCCTTACATTAAACAAAATAACCGTGGTCATTTAACAAATGCTCAGAGCATCACGCTGCCTCCGCCAGCTTGCCTTCTGCCCGTAGCACATCCTGGTGCCATCTCTTCCCCAGGTAAATGACTGAGACACACACACACACACACACCCAGCCATCCACATGATGTAAAAGAAAACATAATTCATCAGACCAGGCCACCTTCTTCCACTGCTCCATGGCCCAGTTCTGATGCTCACGTGTCCATTGTAGGCGCTTTCAGTGGTGGACGGGGATCAGCATGGGCACACTGACCGGTCTGCGGCAAGCTGTGATGCACTGTGTGTTCTGATACCTATCGATCATAGCCAGCATTAACTTTTTCATCAATTTGTGCTACAGTAGCTTCTCTGTGGGATCGGATCAGATGAGCTCGTCTTCACTCCCCACGCACATCAGTGAGCCTGGGGTGCCTACGACTCTCGCCGGTTCACCGGTTGTCCTTCCTTGGACCACTTTTGGTGAGTACTAACCACCGAGCCACCAGGAAGACCTGCTGTTTTGGAGATGCTCTGACCCAGTCGTCTAGCCATCACAATTTGGACCTTGTCAAAGTCATTCAAATCCTTATGCTTGCCTATTTTTCCTGCTTCCAACACATCAACTTTGAGAACTGACAGTTACTTGCTGCCTAATATAACCCTCTTCATTTCACTTCATCGGTCAGTGGTTTTAATTTTAAGGATGAACGGTGTGTAATGATTTATGAAAACAGGATTCATAGAAAATGAATGAAACCTCTGGACCAGTCAGATCTGATTGTGTAAGAAAACTAGAATGAAAGAACATCAAGCTAGAACGTTACTGGAGGAGCAGACATAGTCCAAGTGTCCCTCTTCAATTTTTGTCAGTGTTGTCTACACCCTGCCTGATGTCCTACGCTACTGAGCATACACACACCTGCTTTGTTATAATAACTACCAATGCAGTCATGCGAGTAAACGGAACCATGTCTGCTTTAGCTTTTTTTTTTTTTTTTTTTTTAAACTCTTCTGTGTATCGTGTGCATTTTGAAGTTTTGGAAGGCCACTACAAATAGCAGGTAGTGTACATAAATAAACGGTCCAACTGGAAATCACTTGGCACACAGAAAATCTGCATGATTTTCTGCATTGCTGCTGCATGGTCATTCTACGAACGTGCATGTTTACTGGTGTTCCTAATAAAGTGGGCGGTGTGTGTATAGCTTTTGAACACCACATTATAATACGTTGCTGTCAATATGAACAAACCAACTGTCTCCCACTCACCTTGTCATCAAAAGTCTCCTTCTTGTCCAGCATTTCGCGGAGCGTCTGTAGAATCTTAATACACAACTTCTCCTCCTTATCCATCAGCTTCTTTGTGTGCTTTATCAGCCTACAAGCATACAGATCCCAGTTAGGAAAGTTCTGCCATTCAAAAGTTTCTTTCCATTTTATGTGGGAAAAGACATGGCATCCGGGAAAAAGATTCAGAAAAATCTTAAAATATCTCAGATGCATGTATTCTTTATTGACCTTACATGAGAAAGTAACAGGTTAGTCATAGCGGTGCAGCAGGAAGACCGCACGCTGTGGCTTTCAGAGTGACTCATGCAGACTTGAGTGCTTATGCAATAGTACAGACCAATCTGGCTGACACACACACTCAGGTAAGTGCTGTTCGAACACGTAACGGAAGATCGGAAGTCGTTCATGCCAGAACCCACTTCAGCGCCCACTCAAGAAACGAACACCACTTTGGCCTGCCCCGGGTCACACCTCTTCACCTCTCTGGAAATTCTGTCTCTGATCCATCTGCCACGTCTACATGGTTTTGTTTACCAGATATACATGTTGACATGATAGGGGTGTACAAGTCAGTAGCCAAGACATCTGCGACAAGCAGATTTTGTGTCTAGGCTATTGGTCTTTCTTCACAGTCGCCTGCTGGAAAAGTAGGCTTAATGATCAAAAAAATTAAGCTCCTTCCTATTGACTTCTGGTAAATCCGGTAGGAATGCCTCTGGTTAAACCTAATGTGACTCACTGTGACTACAGCGCAGGCGTCAGAATTCCACTTCCTGCTACACGACGCACATCGGCAAAGGAGATATACTTATTAATAATGTGTTTTTTTGTAAGGCGGGTTAATTAGTGTGGACTGATCGTTTGAGAATCGGAAACGCGCAGTTACGTGAAAACGCAGACAAAATCACAATTCAAATATGGTTAAACATATCGAGAGCAAATAAAGATGCTAGTTATACTGGAATATAATCTCGAAAACGGAACGCCACAGCGTATAGACGAAACATTTGCCAACGACGCCGAGGCTGCAATCAATGGGATATTGTTTAGAAACTTTGTTAGAAGAGGATAATGATTATGAATTCATTAGTTAGTCCTTATTAGGAGGAGTGTCCATATAGTGTTTTTCTCTGGCAGAAAATATTATTATATTATATTATGTACTTCATATAATACAGCTTGGGAGAGACGGACACTGCCAGACACTTTTCTCTAGGTGCGGCCGCATACACTCTCTCTTCATGGGGAACAATTGACGGGGAGAAGGAAAGAAAAAAAACAAAACAAAAAAAAAAAACACAACACTGTATGGACACTCACCCTTAACTAGTTAACAAGCTCCTTTGAGGTATTACATTATGTTAGCTATTGTTTTGTTTTTTAGCCTAGTCAAGAGTTCCAGGCAAAGCATCTAATCATGAACTCATGATTTGTCCACCCCTGCTTAACGTGATGCAGTATCACACAGTGTAGATGTACACAGCATTTATTTGATTGGACTGAAAAAGATTTTGCGTGTCTGCGCACATGTGTCTTACTTGGTCATGAAGGCTCCGGTCTCACAGCGCAGTCGTGCGGACTCCGGGAACAACAGCTCTGGACTATGCAGGATGTCAACCAATACAGAGAACTCGGCTTGCGTGAGTGGCTCGAACTGCTCTTTTAGATTCTGCACTACCCCCTAACACACACAGACACAGACACACACACACACACACACATGGTCACAGAACAGGTGGTGCAATCACATACACAAGTATGAGCTCAGTTTGTAAGATCACAAATTAATGTTCATGGTTTTGGACCAGATGCAAATTACTACAAGATGATGTGGCACCCAGAAACTTTAACCCAAAATCTGCTTTAAATATGTGGAGCCAGAGCTTTTATACAGAATGTGATGGGGTACCTGCAGTTTCTCGATGATGTTCTTGTAGTCCGGCGTCCCCAGCATTTCTTTGCGAGGGCGGGAACGAAGCCTCCAGTCTTTGGCAGCACGCTGTACCATGTGGCTGTGAGTCTTCTGAGACAGAAGGTTCACCTGGCTATCCACATCTACTGGGACAGCGATGTTCCGACTCTTAGCTGTGAGGAATAAAATAAATAAATGAAATAAAATAAAATGCCTTTCTTTTCTCTTAATTTCAGTCATTCATGCACTGATCTTCAGTAAGGGATGTGCTCAGGGATGTGGTGGATTCAGAGCCAATCCCAGCAACACTGAACTCAAGGCATGAATACACCCCGGATGGCACGCCAGTCCATCGAACATGCACACATTCACATCTAGGGGCAATTTAGAGTACCCAATCTACCCACCAGCATGTTTTCAGGAGGTCAGAGGAACAGAAGAACAATGAAATAACACGGACCGTAATCCGAACTCAAGGCCAAATTATGAAATGCCAATGCTACTCACGGCCCTCATTAAATGCTTTATTTAGGAGAAAATTACTTCGATTCTAATCTGGTGCTATAATTGCTACCCGGTGACCTCATCTCCTGAGCCAGCAGCATCTCCGGAAACAGCATGTTTAAAAAAAAAAAAACCTTTACACTCATTTCTTTCAGGGTAAGATGACTAAAACAATTATGGGTTTGGGGGATTATTTCCTTTTTAAAAAAAAAAAAAAACAACAACAAAAGAACGGATTTTTGTTCAAATTGAAAAAGGCAATTAAACTTGAAGTTATTGCTTCACTGAGGTTAATAACGATCGAATAAAAGCTTTATAAAGAGAAATAAATGTTTTGAACAGTATTTGAGGATCAGATTCATGGATATTGATGAATGGCTACACAAATGATCATTTTTGCTGGTCAGGCTGGCTGCTGTTCCTACTACAATGCTTAAACTGGCTTCTGAGCAAAGCTGGCTAAGTTGCAGGATAGACTGAAGACAGATGGCATGGATCGAAATTATTAAAGGATTATCAATTTAAAAGCATGAATATAGGGTAACAGATAAAAGCAAACTGCCTCACATGATATAAGCAGTGGAACACACTAGCAACCACTTGATATACTAATACATTAGTAAGCTCAATTTGTCTGTGAGATCGCACTGCTCCAAGTTGTGATAGCTCACCCATATCAGCAACGGTCTTGATGCAGACTTCGATGTTCGTCTTCTGCATAGCACTGATCCAGGAGCAGTTACTGAGTTTGATGATGGCCTCCAGCAGACGTAGGAAGGTTTCCTGATGGGTCTGAAACAGAATTATAGAGAGAAAGAAAGACAAATCATGTGACTAGTGAGAGGGATTAAAATTGGTGTAGTGTTTACAGAGCAAGGACACACATGGTTAACAGGATAACAAGACGACGACATGGTGCGAAGAGTAGCAGCATGTTTCTCAAAAAAGCAGTGCGTGTGTGTACCTGCAGATTGGAGGTGCTGACAGAAAACTGGGAACCAAAGAAGCCTTTGACGATGGGTATGATGACCTCAGCGACATATTTGTCCAACATGGTGTCAATCCTAGGTTTGTCTGATGTGCCGCTGCACACCTGGGGAAAAAAAACAAAAACGTGTACACACACCACGTGATCCAATGCATTTCATCGACAAAAAATATATAACGGGTTAATTTTAAGCCATGTTGGTGTCCTTACTTTGGCTATGTCTGCCAGGAAGTTAGTAAACAGGTTCCAGATGTGGTTGCTAGTGTATATTTCCTTCATCTCCACCTCTGTGTCCACATAGCAGTGGTTCACAAAATTCACGTAGGCAATTTTCACCTGCAGAGGGCGACAAGCAGTGAAGCGGGATGATTTCAAATAACCTTGTGTATTTAGACGGGATGCCAGAACAAATTTCATTATTTAATTTTTTTTGCCCAAAATGTTTGGCAAATAACCCCTGTCCCTTTATGTAGTAAAACTGCAAGCTGTTTATGGTATTCCTTACATTGAGATTTTTTAATAAGGTGCCATTTTGGTTTTAAATCTTTTAGTAAAAAAATTTTTTCACCGGCCAAAAAGTCCTGCCAGAATTAAAAAAAAGTCTACATTATGTTGATTTTCTTTAAGCTCATGTACGCATGTCGAAATGTCCGCATGCATCCGGTAGACACAATTTACATTTAATGGTTTCCCAAAAAAAACCTGACAGAGAGCTGGAAATGTCAAAATGACAAGTAAATGGTGGAAGATTGCCTCTAAGTGATGTAGACATTGCAGTGCATTGGCTACCGTACACACAAACACTTCCTGCTTTTTTAGGACGCCATTTCTTTTTTTTCCGAATTGAACAGTTAATTTTGTTTTGTCTTTAGTTACGGATTTGTTTGGGGTTGCTTTCTTTCGAGTCAGTGATATGAAATGACTTAGTTTCGCAAAATGTTCACCAAATTAAGGAAACTGAAATTAAGAAGCAATTTAAACTTGACAGCATATTTAGTGTATAGAATTGCAGCAACAGAAAATTATTTGAAGCCTATAAATTACAGTTAACACTACTGTGTATAGAAAAATGTACAAAAACTCAGGATCACACGCACACACACAGACGTGCACACACACCCCCCCCCCCCCAAGCCTGTCAATAGCACTGCATACACTGTGACTCGTGGAGGACAATGTGTAAGACAGCTTGCTTACCTCAGGGATGCAGTCCTCATGAGTCACCACCTTGACGATATCATCAAGTGGCAGCAATGAGTTGCATTTGATCTCGGTGTAGACATTCTTGCCCTCAGTGCAGGCAGCCAGCAGCTCCACCAGGTTGTTGTGGTAGGCCAGAGCACCATTCTCATCACTGCGCTCCGCCTGTGAGCTCATCAGCTGCAGCAGCGTGGAGAATGAAGCTCGGTCATTGTAGAACACTAGGACTTCCTCACCTGCGTTCACCAACTACACACACACACACACACGGGTTCCTTCCATTAGCATTATAATTACAGCACATAAGTAATCCTAAGCCTGCCCTTAACCTCATTAACCAGAACATTTTAGCTCTCTTAGTTTTTCAAATAAAACACATGTTCATACATAGAAACACAGCACAAAAAGTCCGATTTCAAATTCTACTTAAATTCACGATTTTTTGTGATGTGACCTGACAAAAAATAGATTTTGTCTAAAATATTAAGTAAAAACTCAGCATCAATTTAAAGTCAGACAATCTGATAACTAAATATGAAATAGACAATATAACCATGTTAGTAGAGCGATTAGAGACTTCTACTCTCATCCAAGAGCCTAAACAAACTGAACTCATTTCCTCAAAATGATGATCCCAAAATCATCAACTTGTGTACTAGATGCCTTTCCTACACATTCTTCAAATATACACCACCAGCAGCAATTGAATCTCTATTGTACAAAAAACAAAAATCAAATCATCCCTTAGCACTGGCTATGTAGCTAAATCCTTTAAACTAGCAATTACAAAGCTTCTGATTAAAAATAACTTGACCTCGACCCTTGTCAGCTATCTATCTATTGGCCAATATCAAACCTCCCCTTGATCACCAAGATCCTAAAAAATTAGATGCAGTTCAGCATTTAGCCTCATACTTGCATAGGAATAACATTCATGAAATATTTCATTTAGGATTCAAGTCTCGTCACTGATACCAAGACAGCGTTGGTTAAAGTGGTAAACGACCCAGTCTTGGCCTATGATCAGGGTTAGGTCACCTTCCATGCACTGCTTAATGATTGGATTTTCTACCATAAACCATGAAATATTGTTGAAGTTAAGGGAACTGCGCTCTCTTGCCTGAGGCCTGAGGTAATGACCGTTAGCAGATTTGTAATGCAATGGTGAAAGATTAGTGCGATAATTGAATCCAGTCTCTCATTTGAAGCTGCTGAATAATATTACTAGGATAGCCCTTTTTAATCTCAGACATATTGATAAGATAAGAAATCCAATGTCACCAAAAGATGCAGAAACACTAGTTCATTCTTTTGTTACTTTTGTTTGTTCCTCCTGGTTGGACTATTGTAATGCTTTGTTGTCTGGATGTTCCAGCGGGTGCATAAACAAGCCCCAGTTAGTCCAGAATGCAGTAGCTATAGTCCTTATTAGAACCAGAAGATATGAGCACATCACCCCTATCTTATCAACACTGCATTAAAATTTCCCATTGATTATAACATACTACTAATGACCTATGAAGTACTGAATAGACTCAAGCCATAGTGCCCAAGTGAACTTTTGATCTTTTATGATTTTGTTCTTTCATGAGTACCTAGTATAATGAAGACTACATCAGGGGGCACAGCTTTTTCTTACAAAGCCCAACAGTTATGAAAAAGCCTTCCAATTAATGCTCAGGACTCAGACACCAGTCCCAGCCTAGCCTGAAAAGCTATTTTTTTAATTAAGCCTTTTTCTAAAGGCGCAGCTCTTGAGGGTTCATGTGCATAGAGAGTTTTTGTAAAATGTGATGAATGCTAGACTTAAAGCTAAAACTATAATGAAATTAATAATAGCCCGGACGATATAGTATGCAGTTATGGAAGAATAATGATTTATAATCCCACGATCCGTTGTCACACAGGAGAAGATGGGTTCCTTTTGAGTCTGGTTCCACTCAACATTTCCTCCTTCCTTCCTTTCTGTCCTCTCAGACAGCTCTTCCTTGCCATGGTCACCTCTGACTTGCTCATTAGGGATAAATCTATATCCAGATTTCTGTAAAGCTGCTTTGTTGCAATGTCCATTGTTAAAAGCATTATGTAATTCAATTTATTTAAAATGAACTGAACATGTTTCAGTCAAATGACAATGTTCGCTTGTTAATACGTCATTCCTGTTCTCATGCACTTCAGTACACCTTCCTGCCTCACCTCGGTCATCACTTTGTCCTGGCACTTCTTCACATATTTGCCATCGGCCTTCACTATGGTCTGCAAGAAGAGCAGATACGGGACATGGCGGCCGTGCGTCTCAATGCAGTGTACAATGTGATGCACCACACGGTCGCTGATCTCATTACACAGGAGATAGTTGTTCTGGAAGATGTAGCGCATGGTCTTCACCTCCAATAGCTGTGTGAAAGGGTCAAGAAAGGCATCATGAGCAATTCGTAGAAATAAGTAGAAAAAACATTTTAGATTACTGCTGCCCGGGGCTCACTAAATTACAGCATATTATGATAAGTCAAATCCTCATACACCTGACTCATTGGTATCATACCCCAGGGGTGAGGAAAAGGTTGAGGTGTTTGTGAAGCAGAATCTGGTTCTGACTATTATCAATACAGAAGTACTGCAGGAAGGTGTGAGCCAGAGTCATGATCTCCTTCATCTTCTCATCGCCCTAAACAACATGGAGCGATAACATAGCAAGCTAGTTAATAAAGTAACCCTTAACTCCCTTAACTTGTAACTACTACTACCACAAATAATAATAATAGTAATGATAATAATCACTTTATTTATATAGCACCTGTCATACATTTAAAATACAGTTCTACAGTGTGAAGTAATAAAAAAACCTCAACAAAAAAGTTAAATACACTACTACTACTACTACTACTAATAATAATAATAAGAATAAAAAACACTATTTTAAATGTATGAAAGGTGCTATATAAACAGTGTTTATTATTAGTAGCAGTAGTAGAGAACTTTACTAATTTATTATGTCTATTTTATTACACTGAAGAGCTGTATTTTAAATGTATGAAAGGTGCTATATAAATACAGCTCTACAGTGTGAAGACAACAAAATGGTAAAATACTCTACTACTACTAATAATAATAATAATAATTAAAAACAATAGCAAGGATAGAAATGAAATAAAATATAGATTAATAAATGTAAAAATATGTTAAAAATAAGTAAGGCAAATAACATAGGCTATGTTAGAGCTAAAGGAGAAAAATATGTTTTAAGCTGGTGATAGATGGAGCCAGATGAATGTTTAATGGTGGTGTGTTCCAGATCTTTGGTGTATAAAAACCTCTTGTCGCGAGTTTCAAACATGGAATCTCTGTAAAATACTTTCAGACATTCACCGATGTAGAAGCGTGATTAATATCCTGAACATTTTGGGATGTTCAGACATATTTTCACGTCCACTCACTGTCTCGTAAGGGATCTGCAGCAGGTCCAGCACCACAGTGTGAGCTCCCATGTTCTTCAGCAACCTCTGCTGCTGCACACGACTCTTCTTAGTAGAGTAACACAGCTTACTGAGACGCTGTAAGATCTACCGACCAACACAACAGAATTACTGAAACATGCAGATTCAGGGCTGGGCCACAAAACATTCATTCTGCTGCAAGACAGCTTTTATATCCATAGAAAAATAGATGATAATGTCGGTCTATGAGAGCAGCACCCACTTCTTTCACAATTATGTAGTTGTTGGCTTTGTTGCTGTCTATATGTGGCTTATTGTTTCCATCCTGTACTGGACTGAGGATGCCCGTTTCCTGCCAATCACACAAACACACGCGCACACAGGTCACATGACCTATCAATCATCAACCACAACCGCTAAGGTTTGACTATATTAAGGTCAACAAAAATAAGACACTCCCATCATACATGATCATTACAGATGTCCTCGAGCAACATTATTTAAAAGACATACGCCTAGAAATTTTGTTCGGTCTGAATAGTACTTATGATTTAGGGTGCAGAGATGCAATTATTAAAACAATTCTTTATGTGTTAATGCATTTGAATCTTGATTACATTACCACTTTCCACTTGGAAATAAAACAAATTTATTCTCAACCTAGTAACCAATAATGTGAAACTGACCCCAGATATTAAAAGTTTGATATTACTTATATTTTTCTTTCCAGTTTATTCTAAGCAGTAGGAGAAGGTTGCAGTGTCTGCCACAAGGGGGCACACCTCTGTGTTTTGCTCCTTAGCCTGGGTTTCGGTGGCGTCCTCGTTGCCGTAGCCACCACTCTTTTCCACCCACAGTTCTGATTTCTCCACGGTCAGCCGCAGCTGGTCCAGATCAGTCTTTATCTGTTTATAGTTCTCCACATCTTGTTCAGACACCAGCAGCTGGACCTGCCAACACACACACACCGCCATCAACAACATGTAAAAGAAGCTGCACAATGTGATCAGATCCATTAGAATAAGTCCGAGAGCCTGAGACCTGTTTGAAAGCCTGGAGGACCTCAGCTCTCTGGCTGAAGTGTTTGAACAGGAGCTGAAGTGAACCAGAGACCAGAGGAGGATAGTCCTGCATGATGAGGTGGATCAACACTCGCAGAAACGTTGTGCCTCCTTCATCATCCAGATCCACCGGTGTCCGCTCCTTACCGCTGGTGAAAACGCAAACACACACCTTCAATCCACTGATGCGTTCTACGTTCTCTACTATATTCTTCATTAATAAATAATAATTAATCTATCTGACACTCAGAATCTGGATCAGGCTGATGCTGCTAATAAGTAGTGGATCTGATAGCAGACATAAAAAGAACAAATCTGATCCGACACTGGACCAAATGGAAAACTGAATTTACAAAAGATATTTTTAGAGCTGTATATGTTCACATCTAAATAGGCTGGACTGTATTATTTGTTAATATTTTTATGATTTTTATACAATACGAGGTGCAATCCATACATTCTGAGACGGTTCCTGTTGCGAATGAACGGAGCGCGGCACGGAGCACGCAGGAGCGAGCAGTAACAGCGTTAACAGTAACAGAGTATGTTGACAGCATGAGGTCACAAAAGTCACTCAGTTCTTTCGCAACAGGAACAGTCTCAGGACTTTTTGATCACACCTCATATTATTGTATTGTATTTGGGATGGAAGCGATTTTTCTGTTGGTTTTGTTTAAGTCATGGTATTAGTATTTTTACTGCATCTTTAAATGATTAAGTTTAAACAAATTATTTTGAAACTTAGTAGTTTGTAAAGAAAAAAAAAATATCGGACGGGCGTCATCATTGACTGATACTCAAGATTTCAGCATCGGTATCGGAAAATAAACGGCGGCATTCTGCCATCTCTACTAAAACATATCCATTCAACCTATTTTGTTAAAAATTGATGGTAACAACTTTAACAACAAGAAGTCAATAGACAAAATGAAGAGTTCTGATCTAAAGAACTAGAGTTCCCCAAATACCTGACTCACCTTCCAGCAAACATGTTCTCTGCCGTTTCGGCAATCTCCCCTATATTCGGCTCTACAAACACATACACAAAAAATACATATGAATGACAAACTCAGCAAAATCACACAAAGACAAAATGTGTGTAAATATAATCTTTAGTGAGAGACTAGAGAAGACAGGAGTCAAGTTTTAAATCACAGAGCACGCTCACCTGAGGGAACAGGAGGGAAATCAGCCACTGAAAGACTGCTGTCTGGGAGAACCTGGTCTCCAAACTCTTTCTTGTAGCTTGACAGAAGATAGGTGATCCGGTAGTCCAGACGCACACTCAGAATGAACTAGTGCGGAACACCACAAGCATAACACTTAATATACATTTTACATCTTTGTAGGTTTATCCATTAATGAACTATTTCCATTCCAATGCTGGAAGAGATGATTATGCCCACATCTTTATGACACGAGGGGCTGACTGGATGGTTTGAGGAGTATGAAAATTATTATTATTATTTTTTGGCCTTCATTCACCAGCGCAACCCAGCTTAACACCTATGGGGAGATTTTTGGACTGATGATTTAGTGCTCTCCACAACCATCATCAAAACACCAACTAAATCAAGATGGTACGGAAGAATGGCGATCATTCCTTCAGTACAGTTCCAGAGACTTAAAGAATCTGTGTCAAATCACACTGACGCTCTTCTGGAGGCTTGTGGTGGCCAAACACCTTACTAACTCACTTTATGTTGGTTTTAACTTTACATGTGTCCACTTAGTCATTTGAATGTTTGTGTATTTGAAAAAATGAGCACATTTACATCAACTATTTCATATATTCTTTTCCTTGGGTAACCTAATATTCAATGAGCAAAACAAAAAAATGCACACCTGCAGAATCTCAATGATCCTGAGCTTAGTGTCCATCACCACTACATCCTCGCTGTTTGACAGGTAGTGTGCGTTCTGCCCGTTTTCCTTCATTGCTTCAGAGGGAATGGACAGCAGGGCTCCTGTGCACAGAACCATCTGAGACATCATCTCCCCCACACCATGGATGGTGCGCAGGACGTTATTACCTATACGCACATACAAGAAGATTTAGTTATTAAGATTAACAGCTGCACAGTTTTAATTTAAAAAAAAAAAAAAAAAAAAAAAAAAAAAAGCCTTCCGATCACAATTAGCTTAATATAGATGTAGACTTTATATAAAAAAATAAAAATAAAAATAAAATCATCACCATGAGGGTATGGTGTCAAAACTCATGCTTGCCAGACTCATAAATCATAAGATTCATTGAATCTTATTGTGGTGGATGCATGTTTATCGGACAATTCGCAAAACTCCACATGGACAGAAACCTCAGTGCAGGATTAAACCGGGGATCATGGAGCTGTGAGGTCTCTCTTATTCTTAAGGTAATATTACACATAATCTAGTCAGTGTTTTCACTCTCGTTAATACGGTTTTACACTATGAACAAAGTTTACCAAATACCATAACTGTTAAATAAAATAAATAAACAAATTTTATTTGTTGGGAAACGTTAACAGTTGCTCACACTGCTGCATCCTTCTGAGCTGAACCCTTTTTTTAATTATCCAGTATTTAGCTGTTTCTATATTTAGTTTGGTGTAATAATACTGATGTACACAGCATCCTTCCATGTCTACCACAGCTCGGCCGAGAAATCACAACACCGTTTTCTTCTTCCATTAACATTTCTTTTTCTCCATCATCGTGTACACACACTGCTGATTCTGGGAAACAAACCAGAGACAAGCCCAACTCACTCCTGATAAAAGGTCAGGTCAGGATTTGGACTCCATTGATTAAATGGCAAACCCTGCTTTAATGTGAAACCAATGGATAGCAGTGTAATGCAGGTGTTTTAATAGCCGTTGTCGGTTTGTTTCATTTGCCTGACCTCCTTCAGGGGTTTTGCTGAGTTTGGGCATGAACGTGAACGGGTGCTGCACGATATCCAAAATGGCCAGCAGGATGCGTGTGAGACACAGCAGCTCACTGAAGCTGTAGAAACCAAAGTAGACCAGATTCCGGGCCAAATTCACCACCTTTGGAGAAACAAAAACCCAAAGAAACATTACCGAACTTAGCATAAGATCCTTACTACAGATTAATGAAGAGATTAATGCTTTTTTCACAGAGAGAGGGAAGCTGTATGTGTTTGTGAGTGAGAAGGACTTGCACACACAGGCTATATTTACATGCAAAGATTTTCAACCATTTGAAAGAGACATTTTGAAGATTTCACATAAACAACATACACTAAACTCAGCACTTTGTTGAGAATCTCCATTTACATGTTTCCAGAAATCAGACCCAAATGTAAGTGCATGTGAGGAGTGGATACTGGTGTCAGATTTACCATAAGAATGAGAGGCTTGTCAGAGTGGAACAGTAGCTAACTGTTCGACATGTTACCAAATTGTCAATTGCCTTGCTCGTCTTAAAAACACAAAATGGGCCGTGAACAGTAAATACTTGAAAAACTGAAGGCAAGAATATTACCTAGATGTCCAAGTGTAACATGTGCTTTGTTAGCTATAGAAAAATGTGGCTTGTTTTGTGCATCAGTCCATGCAGAGATCCCAATAGTGAACGTTATCTGATTTAAAAGTTTACATGATGAACATGAAGGACTTGAAATAGTCTCCAGAAAAGACTTTCAAATAAAAAAAAAAAAAAGAGCTTGCCTCTAGAGTGAGCTCATTCTTCTCCTCATCTCCAAAGGGTAAAGGATGGATCAGTACATCATTCAGGTACTGATCTACAAAATTCTTGGTAGGTGAAAAATTCCTCTTCATCTCCACCCTGCCTGCATCTCGGAACTCGTAATCATACCTGCAGAATGAACAACATGCTCAGGATCTGCTAGATGCAAACAAACAGAACCGCTGATTCGCAAGCATCTCCATGTGTTGCTACATGGAGCTTTTCTGTAAGACATGGTCAGCTGTATGTACAGTAAACCCCACCTCCGCCCCCGCTCATTCAAAGCACTTACTCTTTGACCGTGATTTTGTTGGGGATCTCAGTCCAAAGGCGTGCATAACGGACGGGTATCACGGCCTCCTGCGGGTCACGGTCTACGTGCATGTGCAGCATGAGGCGGCAAAAAGAGGCGCGCATGTTATACGGTAGTGTATCGTCACACATGCAGCGCAGGATCAGATCCACCGGCAGCTGGGTGGAGATCTGATTAATGGCCAAGTACTGCCGGTCCAGACACATCTTAGCAAACAGGTTCAGCTGACACCTGGAACGAGGGAGAAGATCAGAAAGAAGGAAAAATATAATACGAGTGCATGAAGGTGCCCAATTTGAAGAATCTCTTTGTAACTCTCTGCCGGCTATGAGGTGACTCACAATTGCAATTAAATCAGTGATGAGCCTCCTCCTCACTCCCCAACCTACCCTACACCCTACACCCTCTGTTAAAGCGACATGTAGACTATGAGCTGCTTTTTATGGAAAATGTGGAGCAAGTTTCTGGGCTGGAAAAAACAAAGAGTCTAAATTAATAAATAAGCAAGGTTTGTTACAATGGCATTATTTTAATGAGGCTTAATGATGTTCGTGAACTGCAGGCATGATACAGATCTAGACATAGAACACAAGAACATTACAAATTGTACCCTTAACGCAGACGTCGTATAAAAGGGCAACAAACAGTAACACTGTAAAACTAAAGAGAATATCAGACCTGTAGTAGGTCATAAGGTTTAGGTCTTCTATGTGGTGGTTCTTCGCATCTTGGGACATGTGACGGATGGACTTGCCGTGCGGCTCTTTATTCTGGTCGATCCAGTACAGCCACACCTCATCCTCCTCAGCCTCATCGTTCATACTGGTTGGATCCTGGACCCTGACAGGAACATGCACACAACGTAAAAAAACAATGTATAGAGTAACATATCATATTCAGGCATGGCTGTTCACACTGGTTTGGACAGAGGAACAAGCTTACTTGGTCTGGATGAGAATATCTGCATTCGAGGCGCTTAGTATAAGCTTGCAGATGAGTTCCTGTGTGACAGGGATGGCCGTTTTATTGGACACACACAGGTCTGAAAGGTAATCCAGAAATCTGCAGAAAGAGCGCAAGACTCATATCAGTAATAACTCTTTTTTTACTTTCCACAAAGTAAAGGATTTGTAGTTACTGTAATGTTATGAATAATGAACAGCAACATCACATTAGGGCTGCACAATGTGTACAAAAAACATGATGTGGTAATGATGCTGGACATCACATTGAAACTCATGTGATAAATTCAGACTAAAGTCCTTTAATGTGTCTGATTGGATGCAATAATGAAAACCTAATTAATGTTTTTCAGATTAATTCAATACGTACAGTTAAGCAAATTCAATACAATTATAATTTCATTGAACATTACATTTGTGGTTTCACAAAGGCATATTGTTATTATTATTATTATTATTATTATTATTCAGACACCAGAATAAAGAACAAAAATGAAAGCAACCTGGCAAACATATTTACATGCTTTCATGTGTAAGACAAAAAAAAACAAACAAACAAAACAAAACACCATTAAATTCTATTAAATGAATACTACTATAACTATTCATTAAAAGTATTTTTAATAGTATTTTTCATTCTAGAGCTTTCCACCAACAGAACAGATGAGGTCCAACTTGACATTTTCATGCCTACATGTTTTTGGTTTATTGAGGTTTGTATTCAATAAATGCAGCCAATAAGTACGAAATCCTTGCATAAGTATTCACCCCCATGAATTTAACATTTTGTAGCATTACTTGAAAATGAAATAAACTTTAATGGAATCATGTTAGGAATATTCATAAGTAACTGCAAAATTGCCAGTAGAAATCAAAGAATTAGTTGAAAAGATTCCATGTGTGCAGCTCAAGCATCACATAACCACAAGCTGAATATAACAAGATCTGATCAAGTGCAGGACAAAGTCCTGGAAAAGTATCAGTCAGAGTTTGTTTATAAAAACATTAGCGTCTGGGTAAGGAGGGTATTCGACAGAGAAGCAACCAAGAGGCCAAGGATAACTGCGAAGAAGCTGGAGAGAGTCACATCTCAGATGGGAAAAGCTGTTTATAAACCGACAACAGCCCAGGCGCTCCACAAAGAGTAGAAATTTTGGATAAAGTTTTCTTTGGTTGACGAGACCAAAAACGAAGCATTCGGCATCAGCGCAATGTGACGCATTTGGTCGAAATCCAACACTGCTCATCCCCCCGAGAACACCATTCACGCAGTGACGCATGGCGGCGGCATTAAGCATGACCCCTGGCCTCTCAGGTGCTTCTTCGACTAATCTCGTGTTCTATGTAACGCATTTTTAAACTTTTAATCATCAAAGCTCTTGTCTACAAAACTCACGTCGCCAGGAAGACAAAAATAAAATTAATCATAAAGTGATAAATTATCTGCCAAGTCGTACGTCTAAGTACAATACACTTTTTGGTTACATGAAGTCAATAATCAGGGTAAATTGTGCAGCCTTTGTCTAGAATGAATTGCCTTTGCAGTTCATGTTTGTTCTTGTTCAATAAGTCTAACAAGGCCCTGGACTTCTAAAATGTACTTGCATAAACAGACCTGGGCTCCCGGTTCTTGCGCAGAAGATTGACAAAGGTCTCAATCTCGCGTGCTGTAATGTGCTTCTCCAGCAGCTTACGGTTGTTGTGAAGCAGGGCCGTGATCGTGTCCTCTGCCAGGATCTCGTAGCCGATCTGAGACTGCATGACGGAGAATTTCTTGGCAATATACTCCTATCAGGAGAAGAACAGAAGGTCAGGACTATAAATCACAGGCTGAGGGGTCATCTGTGTCGCTAAGTAGTAAGTATTTTGATTAACAAAGAAGTTTATCATTTTTAGAGCCCTCTACTGTCGGTGAGGCACACTGTGACGAGAAAAAAGGGAGACAGAAAAGAGAAAGACGGAAGAGTGTATTTCCAAGCCGGAAAAATTTAAATAGGCGCCTGATACAAAGAAATTTCCAATAGCAACTGCGTGACAATGTTGTAAGAGTGTAATAGTGTTTTGGTGAACCAAAGTACTATATCATAAAAATTAGATGAGTTCAAATCCTGCCAAGCTATCGCTGACGGGCCCTTGAGCAAGCCCCTTAACCCTCAACTGCTCAGTTGTATAAATGAGATATACTGTATGCAAGTCTGCCAAATGACGTAAATGTAGATAGATAAGATGGCATTACTCTGGGAACCTTTTAAAATCACCCTTAAAACAATACAATTTAAATCTGAAGGTACAGGTGGATGCACAGATTTTCTTTTCCTCTTGCCTGGTTCTTGCGATAGTCCTGTTGCGAGTGGCGCAAAATCCTGTAGCAGAGCTGCAGCATGTATTTAAATGGAGCATTGCGCTGATCTCCTAGATCCTCCAGTTTCAGCATGGGCCCCTCCTCACTTTCTGCAAACGTTGCTTTCAGAGTGCCAAAGATCTGACAAAACACAGACACAAACCAAATACACACAGCTGATCTGGAAAACATCACAGCAATTAACATTAGCTTGATTACTGAAGCAGATTTTGGGATTCATGGTAATATTGGCATGTCACTATATTGCATGTAATGTACAGTTACGTTACATTATATTTTATATAAGGTTTGTACGAGTACATTTAGGAATCACAGAACGATGGTGTGGATGTGAATGTGGACCTGTGCCAGAATGTTCTGTTCTCTCATGAGCTTCTGTCTTTCTCTATTGGGATTAGAGATGACCACCGACAGCACATCCTGCCCGTTATTGGGCACCTCACATACGAAGAAGATCAAATCCTCCAGCAGCTTGATCACAAACCTGAACAACATACACTATAAACTATAACTTTATGCAACACTGAGATCAAACAAGCAAAAGCTAAATATTCTCTCCGCACAATACAAACACATATGGAATCGCACAAATATCAATTTTTACTAGTTTACCAGTAATTTAAAAAGGTAGTAGTCTTCCCTTAAGCAAAAACTCATTAAGGACATAACGATATTTAAGCAATTTTATTAGCTTATTAAAATAATGGCAATCTGTACTTCAGCTGACGGCTACAAAATATTCCATCTTCAACGCTTTTTAAGGCTAAATTGTTAACAATGACAGTAAATAATTCAGTATAAAAAAGTGCAAAAATAATAAATCTGTGAATCATATTACACTATTTCTCGAGCTGAACGTGCGCAGCGTGGAAGCGCATGTCTTTCAGCAGAGCGCTTTTTATATCTCCGTGACGAGCCTTTTTTTTATTTTATTTGGAGGATGCAACGTCTACAGGAGCGTCTCATTCAACTTCATCCTCAGCCTCAAAAAATGAGGCTGAACTGGAATGCGCCACACTAAACTAGCTGAATGGGATGGGCTAACGCCACAATGCCGCATATGAATGAACGTCATAATGTTCCACTAAAGGAAACGAACATTAAAAATCTTCAGCGGTTTTCAGTCGAATACAGCACATTTCTTTTGCTTTTTTTACCGTCTACTTGTATTTCTTTCTTTATCACCTGCCTCACTGTTGGTTTTTCCACCACGCCAACTAGTCGACAGTTCCCTGCAGCAGTGACTTATCTAGTCAAACGGTTTTGTGCAACCCCTAGTACACATATGTACATTTGAATCATACCTGCGGTCATTCTGAGCGATTTGGCACTTCTCCAGCTTGCGCACAAACGACTCCAGAACCTTGTTGGCATCGTTAGCAAAGTCCAAGTCTCTGACCTCAGACAGCGGTACAGAGATAATAGCAAATGCCTCTTTGTCCTCCTTCATGGGACACGTACCAATCTACAAGGGCATTCCAAATACAAACAATGTTTCCAGGAACTACAGACATATGTGATGTAGGTGTGTACTGGGAATTTTTTGCTAAAATATTAATTAAAATAGTCCTGTAAATGATGATGCATTAACCTCAAAGTCTACACGTTTTCCACACACCTTGAGCATAACAGGTCTCTCCTCCTCAGAATCAATGGAGATGTTCGTGCTGGTCACCCAGGTGTTGGTGCACAGGTTCCTCAACCTGACATAGGAGTTCCTGAAACACAGCACTATTTTAGAATCTAAAACAGGTTCAGTGAATACAACAGATCAGACACGGTGATATCATGCTGACCACAGGAGCAAAATAACTTAAGGCATAGCTGTTGCAGCTCTAAGAATTCATAATGATATGCACTGTTATGTGCGCATTGAGAAGTCAAACCTGGGGACCAGGCAGTCGGCTCGCTGCAGCGTGGTGGCATCCAGCTCGAAAAGAGACGCAATGTCATTGCCATGCGGAACAGACACTAGCGTGTAAGATATCTTCTCCAGATGCCTCTTCTTCTTAGAGAACACAGAGTCCGTCTCAGCCTGGGGGAAGAGCGCGGACATGGTTTGTGGAGACGCTTTGAGGTATAAAATATTAAACACCCATATTCATAACAGCTCACACTTACAGCATGAAAAGGTTCAAGCGAGTTCAAGGAAAAAATGCTCAGGAAAAGACCAACAGCTACGCAACTGAACTTTCCCCAAAGGTACGTCAACAACCCGTCTTTGACATTGATGAGAACCATTTCCAAAATTTCCTTATTAAATAAAAAAGCTTCTATATGAAATCATACACTGCGAATTGCACTCACTGCATCAGTGCAAAAAAAAAATAATAATAAAATACCATGACGGAAGCCATTTACACCCAGTTTAGTCACTGTTCATTTCCACCTCTCAGCTCCATCACAGTACATAACAGTAGATAACGTTACACAGTAGATAACGTTAACATTAACTATCATTAGCAAACTTGTCATCAAATCCTTTTTGTTGATTTGTGTCTGAATGCAAATGGGAGATTCCACGAATTCAGGCGTCAATTCTGTCTGGCTGATATTTGCAAATATCCATGTAACGTTAAGGTAAAAGACATTTAACATGGGTAATGCTTCATTTACAACAATGTATGCGCACAGTTCAGATAAACTTAAAACATGATTAAAAATCTACCTAATCCCAACCGACTAGAACTATACTTCACCTCAGAGTATATTCACTAAAATACATTAAAAAAAAAAAAAAAAAAAAAACTTAGTATTTTGCACTGATGGGTAAATTCATTTAACATCTCGTGTCTGAAACATCAAGCGTGTACAACACGTTATAAAAACAGAATTTTTTTTTTTTAGTGAACATTTTTAGTCCCACAACATTCACTCAACCCTGTTAGCTGAATACATTCAGCCTTAGGAAATATTTGGAATATTCTGAATACATCACTCACATGTTCAACTGGAACCTGCGTCATCCGAATTTTCTGAAGATCATGGGAAGAAGAAAGGTAAGTTCTCGCATGTTTATTTCTTAACTTCTCTTTCAATAATATTCTTTTATTGACTGGCAAGGCCCCCTTGAAAGCACCCTATGTTTAAATGCATTATAAACTTAAATAAATAATATTTATAAACATTTTAAGTAGATTATTGGAATGTCTTCACATGGATGCTGCTAGTTAATCATGTTTGCTAATTCTATGCTAAAAAAAAATATTCAAACCTGTTATTTATCTGACAGCAAAGAAACATTGTAAAAGAGATATTGTTACGCGAGTTAACACATTATTGAAAACCATTGGCACCACAGTCAAGTCAAGTCAAGTCAAGTAGTACACTCCCACTTGTGATCGTGGAAGAGGGATTGTCCCACTTGACTCGACTCGACTGGTCTTGATTGCGGTGCCATTAAGCTCTATAAACATTTTTTTTTTAAATCAGAGATCGTGGGATCACTCAAATAGACCTTAAGTCTAGCCGAATTGTCATTCTGTAACATGCACAGCATTATAATCTAGACTTGTTCCTAATCAATGCTTTCATTCCCCAGTCTCTCTGCGGCTGGGGTTTTTTTTTTTGTGCGTGCGTGTGTGTGTGTGTGTGTGTGTGTGTGTTCTTCTACAGAGGTAGATACCACGTCTCCCACAGGGTATACCAGACTCAGACGTTATGTAAGAAGCCCCCACCGTGCACGGGAATGAGACAAGTGAGGGAGTGAGCGAATGTTTGTGCATGCACGTGCTGTTAGTGTGCATCTAGAATCAGTGGAAATGAATACCAGTATAGAATAACTGTCCAGAGAAGGAAAGACAATTGTGTCAGATTCCCCAGAGTGCCGGGAACAAGCTGCATGTGTTCTACAGCATGATTAAGATAGAGAGTGCAGGAAGAAAAAGAAAGAGCTGATGGTGTGAAAGAGCGTGTGCAAAGGAAGTGCTGAGGCGCAGTGCTGCGAAACTGCCAACCAGAGAACATCGCTGCAATTAGACACTCCTTCTGAAGCAAAGCTACACAAAATAACTCTCAAACCTCATGCAATCATCATCCAAATAAAAACCTGTAGTGCCAGAAAGCTGCTAAACTTTGCTATGCAAATGACGCCACTCACTGCTGGGGCAAAAAAATGGTATGAGGAAATATCGAAAGAATAGACAAAAATGAGGAAAAGTCTAGAAATCTCTCTACCTCAGCTTTCGTATCTACATTCTCATCTCGGTAATCAGGATTCACCTGAAACACACAAACACACTCACACACTTTAACATAGATCACAGGTTTTGCTTCGCTGCCGTATTGACCGCTGTCTCGGAAGACGTGACACTCGTTTCAAATGACCTTTTAAGAGATCACTTACAGTAGCACGTGACGTCAGTGTACAGCGTTACTAAACCATAGCATTAGCTAGTTGGCTTACTGATACCTCAAAAATCATATCAAACACATTTATTTGGTTACAGTCACTGGGTTGTAAGTACAATATTTATTTCTCGGTAACTCTTTTTAAATATTCTAAGAGAGAGAAAAAAAAAAAAAAAATTTGTATACAAATGCACTTTTCAGCAAACCTCAGTCCACCATCTCTTCATATTTTTTCCGATGCTTGAGGGAGTGATTCAGATTTATGGGTAATAGGCAGAATTGAGGAAACATCGGTGATGCCTTTAACTTCAGGCAGTTAGAAAGCATGTTACAAGGCAAGAAATAAAAGTTCGACAGCACTTCACTACGTTCCGAACGCACCCATGGTCATGATGCAGAAGGATGTTATAAATATGACAGGGGTGATGTTTCATATCATTGGGAACACTGCCATCTGCAGCGTATGACCTGGAAGCACAATTTTCAAATGTCGGACAACTCAATTAAGCTAGAACACTCCTGGGCCAAGGTCCAGATCCACCGTTAGCCTGACCAGAATAAAGCCCTTACTGAAGATGAGTGAACGTACGATTGATGAGTAAATAACGCAATGACGTAATGATGAGCTGTTTACCTCCGCAGCCAGGTATCTGCCTGTGGCCAGGTGTTTAAAGCGGAAAAGACTGTTCCATTGGCCAGCTCCTCCTCTACAGGGGTCATAATGTACCACCTAATTAAAACAAATAACGGCCATTTCAAACGAACAGCATGGAGAAGAATCACAAATATGGTGCTCATGAACATTACATAGAACACACTTTTTTGGCTCTTACCTCAACTTCCCAGAGTGCTTTGGAGCTGGTGGCGGAAGTGGCTGACTGGCGCAGAGTGGTCCTCAGGAAGACATGCTGCTGCTGCTTGTAATCATCACAGGTTAGAAACTTCTCCTGCTCAGCGTGGAACAACCTCACCACATCTCCCTGAGACACACACCGAGTCATTAGGTCGTTTCTGAGTACCTGCCTTTAAAAAAAATATTTAAACCAAAAGAGAAAGAAACAAAAACTCACCCCCTTTAAAACATCATCTCTGTAATCACTAAACTTCATGAAGAGTGTGACCTTCCAGCTGGTGTTACAGTTTACTGCATTCACCTGGCCCACACACATAAATCATAGTTAGTCTTATACACACGTTTGGCATGAGAAGATGCAGCACATACTCTACTGTTCGGGCCCCTCTGTATTTGTTTAACACAAATTCCATTGAAACAGGAGACACTGATGTCTTACAATCTTGAATGCTTGAAAGTTTGTGGCCCCTTTAGAACATAAATAAGTACTAAAAGAAGACAAAAGAGAACCCAATTAAACAAATCGAGTCATTTATTTATTGAGGAAAATGATCCAATATTTCAAATCGGTGAGTTGCAAAAGTATACGAACGAGGATTAGCAGTGAATTTGAAGGTGAAATTAGTGTCAGGCGTTTTCAAATAATGGAATGACAATCAGGTGTTGAATGAGCGGCATGTTTTACTTAAAGAACAGGGAGCTATCAAAGTCTGAGCTTCATAAACACTTTTGTGGAAGTGTATGATGGCACGAGCAAAAAGAAAGAGAATTGTTGATGCTCATCAGACTGGAAAAGATTGCTTTGTAATCTCTAAAGAGTTTGGACTCCACAGTCGGACAGATTCAAGATCTCCAGAAGTGGTCGAGTAACAAAGTTCTCTCCAAGAGCAAGGTGTGTAAAATAGTCTGCGAGGTCACAAAAGAACCCAGAGGAACTTCTTAGTAACTAAAGGCCTCTCTCACATTGGCTAACGTTCATGTTTATGAGTTCATCATCAGGAGAACAGCAATGGTGCGCATGGCAGGGTCATAAGGAGAAAGCGACTGCTCTCCAAAAAGAACACTGCTGCACGGCTATAGCTCACTAAAGGTCACATGGACAAGCCAGAAGGCTGTTGGAAAAATGTTTTGTGAATGGATGAGACCGAAATAGAAAGTTTTGGCTTAGATGAGAAGTGTTCTGTTTGAAGAAAGGAAAACTCTGCATTCCAGCACATGAACTTTATCCCTTCTGTGAAACATGGTGGTGGGAGCATCATGGTTTAGGCCTGTTTTGCTGTATCTGGGCCAGGACGGCTTGCCATCATTGATGGAACAATAAATTCTGAATCATACCAACAAACGCTAAAGGAAAAAGTCAGGGCATCAGTCCGTGAACTGAATCTGAAGATAAAGTGGGTCATGCAGCAATACAACGACCCTGAGCAGACGAGACGTTCTACCAAATAATGGTTAAAGAAGAATAAAAATTTATGTTTTGGAATAACCACGTCAAAGTCCTGACCTCGATTGAATAGAAATATTGTGGAAGGACTTGAAACGAGCAGTTCATGTGAGGAAAGCGACCGACATCCCAGAGCTGAAGCTGTTCTGTACACAGCAACGAGCTACAATTCCTCCATGCAGGACTGATCAACCGTTACCAGAAACATTTAGTCGCAGTTATTGCTGCACAAGAGGTCTGAAAGCAAAAGGTTCACATACTTTTTCCACTCACCGATATGTTATATTGGATCATTTTCCTCAATAAATTAATGAGCATGCATAATATCTGGTCTATTGGTCTCCTTTGTTTAACTGGGTTCTCTTTACCTACTTTTAGAACTTGATGTTTTCGGTCATATTTACACAGAAAATCCTAAAGGGTTCACAAACTTTCACGCACCACCGTAGGTCCTGTTTTAGCAACGATTTGGGTGTGTATAAACATGTGAAAACTTGATATCCCCAAAGAAAAGCATACAAACTGATTTATTAGCAGGAGGTTCAGAGGACTGTGCGTTTGTAAATAAACAAAAGACGCCGGTTTCATGGTTTGCCTTGATAATTACGCGGTTTGAGGACTCATCGACTCAAAAGTGCAAAATGCAAAATGGTGTTTCTGCAAATAGATTAATGTGGAACTTGGAGTGCCATTTCTGGCACTTCCTGTTAGCAGGAAAAGACGCGGATGCAACATTTGCGAAATCGGTGCTACAGACTCAGAATCACAACAGAAAGTGTATCAAGTATTAAACAAAGTATTATTTAACATTATTGCAGTAACGGTCTTTAATTGCGGTTATATAGTGAATTTGTGAATGGTCAGATGGTATTGATTCACTTTCTATAACAGCAGCTCTGATAGTAGTTCAGCTGCAAGATGAATCACAGGTTTACATCAATGCCCTCATTCTAATACGATATTGTTTCTATATCAACAACTGACACACGGACTTGCGCAGTGTATGCGCCATATAAATGGATTCAATTGTGTAGTTACTCATATGGTGACATTTTCTGTGACCAGATGTTTATTTGGTATTTTTGAAAGAGGTCTCCGGTGTCAGCATTATGTAACAGTCAGAAGTAAAGCTGTAAATTTACATTTTCTGACACAGGAAATTCTTCAGGATGAAGGGCTCTGTGGTTTCTCAGTAACATGACAAGCTATTAACTTGAAGTAAGAGGGCAGAAAAGAGAGACTGCTAATGGAACAACTGTTTATAGCCGATATAAAGTAAGTGGTAACAGGGACTAACTTGTTGCATGACATTAAATGCAACTTAGCGTTGAAAAATTGCTGTGGTATAAGAGGAATAACAAATTTGTTATTGTAAAATAATCAGCTCTGGTAACAGTCAATCCACTTTGTGACAGGCCGCATCCACACACCACACCGCTGCTGATCACGTTCTGTAGAGTTTTATTCCTTATGTGGTACATAAATACATAGAAGTGTGCCAAGTTCCAAGTTATGAACTTGCCATGGCTATCAAGAACACTGAGCACATGCAAAAAACGTATTTCAAGCTTGTCTTTAATGCAATAATTCTTTGTAAAATCACCCTCGAGTACATTATCAGACTGCACAAATTAGCCCTCTTTATCAGAGTTATTAATTCGGGGTTCTACCTGTCCATGGCTACACGTCTCACCTCGTTGCAGCCTGGGTTATCCAATAGCTCTATGTTGCTGGCGTGAAGAGGCTGGCCAGCATTCACAGGCATCAGCACCACTTTGTCCCCCACCACCACCTTACCATAGACAAGCACACACACACACACACACACACACACACACACACACACACACACACACACACACACACACACACACACACA
>JAQQZR010000037.1:9448138-9458893 GCA_030068235.1 Notoglanidium macrostoma | reverse complement strand
CGACCTGCCCAGGGTGTACCCCGCCTCTCACCCGAAGATGCTGGGATTGGCTCCAGCTTCCCCGCAACCCAGACGGAGAAAAAGCGGTATAGATAATATATGGATGGATGGAATATGTTCATGAAGCTCACTTTACACTCTGCACAGATAGAGGGCTGATCACTGGTGCAAACCAGAAAAGTAAATCTCAAGCAAACAGCTTTGCAGCATATGAAGGCAGGAGCATATTAAATGAGTTGAGTGTGATGTTCAATTACTTCAAATTCATTGCATGCAAGGTTAAAAAAGCTTTACCTTGGGTGGTAAATACAGAGCCACTAATGTCCCATAAGGTGATTTTTTTTTATCTTGTGTGAACAAGTTATTATCTTGTGCACAAGATAATTAACTATAAATTCATATTCATACATCTCTAACAGCTTCAGAAGAACACAGCCGTCATCCATCATATAATGTTAGAGAACTCATCTAATCAAGCTTTATTTTCACCTCATGGTCTTCAATGCGTAGGCCTGTTATATGGATATTAAATTGTGCCCACAAAACAAATAACTTGTGCATAACGTATTCCCTCAAGATAATTAACTTGAGCACAAGATTAAAAAAATAATCACCTTTCCGGACTTTAGGGGCTCCATAGGCGAAAGAGGTGGCTGGGAGCATTTGAAGGCTGTTTTCCATATTTGTGATGTTTTAGTCATCATTTTGTCACGTGTGTATGTGACAAACATCACCTACATGACATCTATCTATGTCTACCACATGCACTGTCCAACCCTCTACAAACATTGCAAGCTTTATTTAGGCTTGTGATTCCACATGAGGTCAGCTAAGAATTGGTGTAAGTATGCTGCCCTGTAACTCGTGTCTCATCCAGGGTATATTCCCACCTCACTCTCTGTGTTCCCGGCACAGGCTCTGGACACACTGCAACCCTGATCAGGATAAAGTGCTTACTGAAAGTGTTATTATAGGGATCTATACAAATAAACTTGACTTATGGAATATTTTAAACAACAACTAAACTGTTTTTCTACTTCAAAAATAATAACAGAATGCCTTATATATATCACTGTTCACACTGATTTCACATTCATTTAACAGACAGTTCTAAAGCATTATAAGTGTTAAAATACCACTAGGCCCAACCAAGAAGTCTAATGTTCATACTGCCATCTAGCGTACAGTAAAATAAGTTTAGCAGAACCACGTGGTTTCATGATGACTTAATGAGCCTCAGTGTGGGTGCTTGACCTCGTAGGAATTTTGAAGGTTGGAACTAAAAGATATACATACATTCAATTCATAGAGTTCCAGAGTTTTGAGTGTGTAGATGAGCTCTTTCTCTTCAGTTAAAGATCATATACTATTATGTGCATATTTCATTTCTTTATTTTTTGTCAGTCAGGTCCGTGTTTTAGATTATGCTTCAGATGAAGTATACGGTGACCGTTGGTGGCTCGGTGATAAGGCTTGCTCCTGACTAAAGGTTGTATGTTCAGATCCCAGCATCAGCAAGATGAGCAAAGCCATTAACTCTCAAAATCTTAATTATATCCTGTCTCAACTGAATATGTGAACATATAAATTCAAATGGTTAGAGGCATAATAAACAATTTTATAAATAAACATTATTAGTAAGCACTTAAACATGTCAGGTGGCACATTGGTGCAGTTGTTAGCAGAGTCGCATCACAGCAAGAAGGTCCTGAGTTCTAACCTGTCGGCCAACTGGGATCTTTCTGTGCAGAGTTCTCCCCATGTCTGCGTGAGTTTCCTCCGGGTACTCTGGTTTCCTCCAAAAGACATGCAGATTAGGTCAACTGGCTACTCGAAATTTCCCATAAGTATGAATGCATGTTCATCTCTGTGTTAGCCCTGTGAGAGATTGGTGACCGGCCCAGGGTGTACCCTGCCTCTCACCAGAAGTCAGTTGGAATTGGCTCCAGTGGTATAGAAGATGGACTTAAACAGTTCCTCAGATGTGCCAGTAAGATGTTCTTCTTCCAAGCCTGAAGCGAGCGGGAGAAGCAATTATAAATGATCCCAACCTGATTGTTTTTTTAAGCATGAAAGACAACTCAGCCAATCACAACACAAAATGCACCTCCACGAGCCAATCAAAGCACAGCAGCGATCTCCATTAACCAATCACAACATGTTTGAACCTTTTTTGCTTTCTTCTGAATGTAAATGAGTGTATTTAATGGTATATATACAGTCCCCTCCAAAAGTACTACGACAGTTAGTAACATCATTAACAGCCATTCCACAGGACAGAGTGATGATATCATAATCTCCCAATCGAAGAAGACTTAGAGAACGGAAATATAGAGGGCATACCACAAGATACAAACCGCTCATCAACAGTAAGTATCAGAAGGCCAGACTGGATTTCCCAAAGAAAGACAGAAATGAGCCACAAAATTTCTGACACTAAAATTAACACCTACCAAAGTGATGGAAAGGTCAAAGTGTGGCGAAAGAAAGGATCTGTTCAAGATCTAAAACATATGAGCTCATTGGTCAAGCATAGTGAAGGTAGTGTCATGGCTTGGGCTTGCATGGCTGCCTCTGAAATGGACTCATGATATCATGAATATCATCTTTATTGATAATGTAACTCATGATAGTAGCAGCTACAGAATGATTTGAGAAACATTTCTGAATCTACAGAAACATTCTGTCTGCAAATTTACAGAGAAATCAGAGAAATGCATCAAATCGAATTGGGAGGAACTTCCTCAAATAGCATGTTGGCACAAAACATACTGCCAACTCAACAGAGTGGAAGAAAGTGGAAGGTTTTAGACTGGCAAAGTCAATCACAAGACCTTAACCCAACTGACCATTCATTTTATCTCCTAAAGAGGAAACTGAAGGGAGAAACACCAAAAACCAACTGTAACCAAAATTAGTGTCTTCAAAATAAATGTATAGCAAAGATAAATCAGTGCTCCATGGTACATTTCCCTTTCCATGTAACATATACCTACTAGAGATACCTACTACCTACTAGCCAGCATGCTGGCATTACTTTTATTCATCAAGATTAAAATTTTCTGCCAATATTTTGTCATTCAATTTTATTTTTATATTGCTTTTAACAAAGCACATTTACAGAAATCCAGATAGTAGGATTATAAATCATTACACTTCTACATCTGAATAATATGAAGTCAGACAGTGCTAAGTGTGTTGAAAGATGTTCAGTTCTACCATCATTTGTAGTCTCTAACGGGATGTGACCTTGATAATCGGACTTATCAATGCACTTTGGAGGCACAAGTGATCATATCACCTCTATATATGGCAGACATTTCATTCCAGTGTCTTGGTAAAATTGATGTCTGAATAAATTTCATATTAAAATATCCATCCATCCATTATCTAGATCTAGATAGTAGAAATTAGGAGTAAGAAATACAGCTAATGCAACAAATACAGTCATGGAAAATAAATCACAGATTATCCATCCATCCATTATCTACACCTCTTTATCCGTCTGGGTCGCGGGGAAGCTGGAGCCAATCCCAGCATCTTCGGGTGAGAGGCGGGGTACACCCTGGGCAGGTCGCCTGTCCACCACAGGGCCAACACAGACAAACAACCACACACGCTCGCATTCACACCTATGGGAAAATTTAGAGTAGCCAGTTGACCTAATCTGCATGTCTTTCGACTGTGGGAGGAAACCGGAGCACCCGTAGGAAACCCACGCACGCACGGGGAGAACATGCAAACTCCGCACAGAGAGGCACCCTGGGTGACCCGGGGATCGAACCCCGGACCCTCGTGCTGTGAGACGACAGTGCTAACCACTGCACATATTAAAATATTTATACAAATTTTTCTTTTCCTTGAGTGTGTATACATTTTTTGGCTGACTCTGTATATATAATATAGGGTATGGTATTGTGATATCTAACCTAGCTATATACATGGTTTGAGTTTTACTTAATACCAGCCTTGCTATGATGATATAATGTGTACGTAATAACATTATGTCTTCCTAGCAAAACTGGTATTAAGTAAAAGTCACACTTTGTAATGTGTGTATCAGTGGTGCAGTGTCACCTGGGCTACATTAGATCTCACAGAGCAACAACTTCCTAAAATAGTTTCATCATGCTGCTGAACAGGATTTACTGGGCCAATTAATTCGCGACGAAGTCATGAGCGACGTTGTAATCTTTTATTTTGTTTATTATAGACTAGGCCACACAGTGTGCCAAATGTCATAAATGAGCAAAGTCCTCCTCCTTTGGTGTGTTAACGGTAGGAATTTGGGGATAGTCACATTTAGCTCGTTAAGGTCACGAAACAAAGGGAACTTGATCCTGTCTGTGAATAGTGTCTCTATATCTCCGAGTTCGTACACACGCGACTAGGTCCGAAACAGCTTTCTACCGTACTAAATAGTGTGTCAGAAAAGTATTGCTATTCTACTTCCTGTGTTATTTTAGCATACTATGTAGTAGGGTAGTGTGCAGCGCCGCTAGCTCCGCCCACTCTGTCTTTCCTCATATACTCAACAATGCACTGGGCTTTGTGGCTCTCTGTTGTGCTCTAACGGCCGCTTATTGTGTACGGAGCTGTTTCTTAGTGAGGTGCAAACGCCTTTAAACCACAAAAGGCTCGTTAAACTCTTATAAAATTTGTTTAAATCTTTTTTTCTGTAGCGTTATATGTTTCAGACCTGATGATTGATCACTTTTGTTTGCTGAGTGAGACTGAACAGCGAGGCAGTGTGCCTATAGACACACACACACCGCCTCATGGAGACGACTGAATCATGAAATAAAACGTAAGTAACCACTATTTAAAATATATATTTTTATATGTTGGTGGCTTATGAATAGATGTATGTAAGGTTTTTATTCGTTTCAACATTTTATATTCATAAAAACCAGCAGTGGGGACTCATTTGTGTAAAATAACGCAACAGGTGCATTGTCAATGAACAAAGAACAGCTGGGGCAGTTTGACCATTTCAGTGCAGATGTGCTGGATTAATGTTACTCTGCTCGTGCGTGTGTAGCCCTTCAGGCTGGGGTTTCGGATCAGGTGCACAGGTCCAAGCCAGTACTGAACTCGCCTTGTTTTCCCAAGACTTAGTCTCCCCCAATGTGACATTTAACTAAAACATTTTTTTGTGCAACGCTGGCCAGGCTGTACACATTAAACAGATCTCCTGTCCTTCAGTGTAAACGAGTCGGGTGTACGGAGCTTTTAGGGGTAATGCCTCGCCATTAACATTATTGCCCTGGGCATTCACTTCCTGAAAGAGTTTAATCTGACCGGTTTAAACAGTCAGTCTCACAAAAAAAAAAATCCCCGAACTCAATCTTGTTCACTTTTCTTTTTTTTTTTTCCAGAAGTTTTTTTTTTCTCCAACATGGCTCCAAAGTGAACCAACGCATCTGGAGCACATTCTTCATTTTCAGCCCTTCAGCGATAATCATGCCGCTTTGCACAAGATGACTGACTTAAATCATGAGTATATAAAGGAAAACGGAATGCATGTGGGAAAAACACTGGACTGGACCTACATCGAGTGGCATGATGAGGACATGGCAAAAACAACTGTGGATGCTCAAACCCAAACATCACTTGAGCCAGCCGTGGACAAAGAGACCCAAACCACCAATCCGTTCCTGATGCGGATCGAGCTGTCCAGGACACCATCCAGGGTAAGATGTGGCTCGCTGGGTGAGGTGGAAGTCATGCCCACGCCTCTCTTTCAGTTCGACAGGCAGGCGCCTGCTCGCATCTCCACATCTCCTACCCTGAGGAGGATGAGGAGCACCAGGCTTCCTTGCCGTGATGCAGGGAGGATCAGCAGCACTCAGGAGGAGCCTGACGTGAGTGAGGCTCCCTCGCCAAGTAGCCCTCTGTCACCTGCACACCGTCAGAAATCTCCTCTTGCTACCATTGTGAACCAGCCTAATGCGGACAGTGACCAGAACGGTCACTCCAATGACTTGGTGACTCCTGGGAATGTCAGATCTTACAGATCAAAGACAATTAGCAGCACTGGCCTTCATTCGAAGCAGGAGTTTCAGAGTGTGAATGAAAGTACTGATACCGATGACGATCCCGGAGAGGTAAGGTACAAAACGGCCCCATGCAAGTGAATGTTGCTAAACTGAGTGCACTGTATACCATGACTTTGAATGGAGGATTTTATTTTGCCTGTGGTATGCTTGTGACAGTGATAACAGTCATTTAAATAGACTTTACTTACTAAAATTGGTCACAGTCAATGTAGGGGGTCATAAGTGTGATTTCTTTTTATTGTTGCGCAATACGTCACACAGAGAGCCTTTGCATTGTCTCCATGCTCATTCTGCTCAGCCTCCTGTGGCGACTCTTTACAATGAGCCCTTTCGACAGCAAATGAATCAGTAGATACATGCGCCGACAGCTTTGACTGAACCTACGTCCCCAGACCCCCTCACGCAGACTCCTCCAATGGGCCCCCACTCCACACAGTCCACAGGCAACGAATAATGGTGGGGTCAGTGAGCGATCAGAAGAATGAAAGGAAAACCCCATTCCCTCAATTTATGTATTCAATCGGGCACATCTTCTATAGTCAGAACATCTTGGCAGATTCAGGGGTTTTAAGAGAACTTTAAAATAACAATTATTGCTTCAGAGACACATATCCTATTAATGTTCAGTAATGCAGAAGAGACATGTTTTGCTAGCCAGTATGAATGTACAGTGATTTTTATAGTAGCTAAACCTTCATTACTGCCTATGCTTACATCATATGTTTTTCACTGCAGGTGAAAGAGCCAAGTCATAAAAGGTAGGTGTACAGCCCCACTATCTTTAGCAATTTGCATGAACTGTGCTCTTCTTAGATTTGCATGTGCGCTACATAGAATTTCTATTTGGTTTCAATACTCAGTGTTCGTACATGCAAAATGTCATTCGCTCTCTCATATATGAGTGAAACTAATCCAGACAGCAGGCTTGGGTTTATTCTTTGTGCCGAAATCAACAGTTCCATACCTCCATTTCCTCATGTGTTGCGCAACATCACTAATTTGAAGTGCTATTTTATTAAAGGAAACATTTGTTTGGGTGGAAACACGCTAAGCTCAAGGATGGCCAAATGGCACATTTCTCAGCTGAGAGCAGACCAGATGGTGCGACGCTAATGGAGCTGGCCATTGGATACCCATTGTTCACTGTGATCCTACTTTGTTAGAAGCATATGAACTCTGTATGCTGAGGTATTCTAGTCCATGCTTCTGTGTGGAATACAGAAACTCATTAAAGCTGTTTTCCCCCAATGGATCTGTTCATCTTGCCTGTTGGACGAAGGGTTTCTTTTTAATGAGAGATAATCAGGCAGCTTTAGAGGCCTTAATTATGGTGCGGCACTATTCGACAACAGAGCTTGTTCTGGGACAGGCACTGGATGAGAGAGTTTGAGTCTGAGGGCATCATTATTTGGCAGAAGTGCAAGGACAAAGCCCCTTCTTTGTGGAAGCCCTGTGACATGGGACTTGGTACTCAGACTGGGCTTCAATGAGATGCGAATTGCATTATGGATGTGTTTTGTGATAGAATTAACGGCGACCTGTTTTCGTTTCATGAGCTAGTTCAAAGTGTCATATTTATAACGGGACCGATGAACATCAAGCAGTGTTTTCCTTCTTAGACCTGGTAGCTCTAATCTTTGTGTGTAGTAGAGAAGAAGGCAAATTAGCTGACCATCACTAATATGAACTCACATTGAGTCTTTTAAAGGGTTTTACAATGTCAAGAAAGGCTCAAACATACAGAGAAAGGCAAAAAAAAGAAATAGTGCTTTCAAAGGTCCATCAGATCAGGTGCTCTGCACTGGGCGTTATTGTTAAAGGTCAAAGAGTATTTGTCTCACAGCAACTGCGTCTATGACACTACTGATTGTCATTACAGTCTCATGGTCAGGTGCTGACAAACACTGATAAGAGTTGTCCATGTTGACCTTGCTATGAGCATTAGGTCTCTATTGTACATACAGTTTCATCAGTTTATTTGCACATTTGAAGTTTGTTCAGTTGGTTTATATACAGTCATCGTGGACATGAATGTCTTGGCGATATTGGGCTTTCGATGATTTATTTGAACTTTTCTTTTTCTGGGAAAGACTGTACAACATGCATCTTTAATTAAAAAAAGAAAAGAATTTGGTGCATTTTATTTTGGGAATATTTGGGAAATTTCTGAAATCGACACATTGTAAAAATATACATACAGCACAACTAATATTTGGTTAAATGTCCCTTATCAGGTTTCACCTTGACCAGATGCTTTTGGTAGCCATAAACACGCTTCTGGTTTGACCACTCTTCTTGGCAAAATTGGTAGAGTTCAGTTACATTTGTTGATTTGCTTGAACACACCAGACTTTTAAGCACAGTCCAGATGTTTTTGATAGGGTTGAGGTCAGGACTTATTGTTAGTCTGCTTTATCCATTTTACAGCCAGCTTTGATGTGTGTTCGAGGACCTTGTGTTGGAACACAGTCATGTCCAAGTTTCTGATGGTTTGAGATTATGCTAAAGGTAGTCTTCCTCCTTCATTATTCCATTTACTTTGTGCATTGGACCAGTTTCATTAGCTAGCTTAGCTGAGGGTGGCAGAGTGGGTCTTCTTCCAGACTTTTTGCTACTCCTCCCATTTACTTGTACTTTTCAAACAAATCCTTTCTATGTCGACCACAGAGAAGCTACAAGCTGTAGTCAATCAAGAGGCCTTTGTCTTAAGAAGTTATAAGACATTTTGGAACTTTCAACACCATTGAATTAATAATCTAAGTTGGTGTAAGTATATTTTTGACCCTGTGTTGATTTTAGAAAACCTAAAATAAATGAAAACATGAGAAACAAATTATATATTTTTTTTATTAAAGGTGTATTTCGCACGATCATTCATTCCCAGAAAAAGAAAAGTAAAGAAATAATTGAAAGCCAAATATTGCAATGACGTTCATGTTCACGATGAATGTATGTAAACTTACCCCAACTGTATTGTAACTTTGCGTAATGTCGAGGACTGTTTTCATTCAGCTGCAAAATACCTAAAATGTCGTGTTGATATACGCAGCAGCACATTTGGCCACCACCATTTAGCCGTTTCGTGAGAGGACAGTCACAACATTAAGGGTGGAACTCGAAAACCAGCCTGTCAAGTTACTGTTGAAAGCATTTCTGCTTCACGCCTGAGGTTTTCTGCCACGGTATAGCACAGGTCAATGGGGAACTGAGGTCACCTGAGCATAATGCAGATGAAACAATCAGTGTAGGATCAAAAGACACAAAAGCTCAGTCTAGATGAAGCGCCTAACCTTCTTATTTGCCATGCTGATTTTTTCATAAATCATAAATTTATCTGTATATGATTACCCTTAACACAAATACTAGAGGCCAAAAACAAATCCTCATTTTTTAAGCACTTTGCTGGGTTCTACAGCCACAGGCTGGAAAGCAGGGCGTTGCTTCTCCCATCTTGACTCTTCTTCTTTTTTTTTTGCCTTAACTGGTTCCACAAGACGTGACTTTCCATATTTCGTATTGTTTAACTGACTGGTGTCTGAAAACCAATGCCATGCATTATATAAACACAGAAACAAAACATTTTAGCTTTCGTTTTTGTGAACCTAATGACTCTGTTAATAAAGCACCGAAGACCTGTGTTACCCAAGGTCTCACATTTAGCTTAATATGAGACTTTGTAATACTAGAAAGAGTAAAAGTTACCATAATACTTGCAGTTTTGATGTAAACAGGCCAACACTAAACTGATGTTGTACTCTGCCTATAGGCAAATCAAATTCATGTGCTAATTTGCTTCTGGTGGGTGAGGCAGCAAGTACATGGCTAAAGTAAATAAGGAATTTCATGCCCTCAACTTGTGGGAAAGACTAGCTCAAGGAGTAATGTTTGGGAATATTTTTGCTTACCTTGCTGATAAAGATGGACCAACGATCGCAATATAACCAGTATGCTAAAGGAGTTCCAAATCCCTCCACTGAAGCAACTTGGCAGAGTATCTGTACAACGAGCATCACAAGCTGTTAGACGGCTGTATGCTGAGGAGCTTGTGCAATCCTGCAAAAGAGTTTTATCGAGAATGTACATTGTTTACTTGTAGTGCGTCATGAAGCTTGTGATGCAGCGTTCAAAAAATGAAATCGAATCAAATTATGAACTGATGCTGTTTAACATGCACACTGCATGTGATGCAAATGTCCCTGTCCATTCCCCACATCTTAAGTCACTGGCTCTATTTTTAGCTCCATATTTCTGAAGGTTCAGAATGGACTATAACAAACTATTTTATGCGTGTGTTTTGGGGAGAACTTCCATCCATCCATCATTATCTATACCACTTATCTGTCAGGGTTGCGATGAAGCTGGAGCCAATCCCAGCTGACTTCAGGTGAGAGGCAGGGTACACCCTGGGCAGGTCTGGCAAGAACGTATGGCGTGTGATATCTGACAAACGCCAGTGGCATACCGTGTTCAGAGCTACAAGGCACTAACACATGATTTCATAATGTTGATAAGACTTTAATGCTAACCGTAGTATTTTTTAAATGATTAATCTTTCCCAAATTATTGTTTGGTATTAAGAATCGTGATACATGTAAAATTCTGATATCCATCCATACATACATCCATCCATTATCTATACCGCTTTATCCATCTGGGTCGCGGGGAAGCTGGAACCAATCCCAGCATCTTCGGGTGA
>JAQQZR010000037.1:9402868-9432048 GCA_030068235.1 Notoglanidium macrostoma | reverse complement strand
ACTAAGTAAAGAGAAACAACAGTCCGTCATTACTTTAAGACATGAAGTGTCTTTTAAATAATAAAAATAAAGAAAAAAACATTGAAACTTTTGACTGGTAGTGTGTGTATGATAAAAAGGAACCAGTAAAATGTACTGCATTTCCATAACTTATGATCAGGATCTCATCTATCAGTCTTTGTAAAGTTGTTTGTAAATGTTTTTCTGGGCCAAACTGAATTAAAATTCCCACCAGATTTACAACACTTTTGGTTATGCAGATTTTCTTCATAATCGTGTGTATGTAGATAAACGCCTACTGTAATCTAGCAAGTGCATTCTCGGCACATCTGATTTACTGTCGTCCAGGAAACACCGAAAATAAAGAGGTGAAAGAGTTCCCCAGAAACACAGTGCTATAATGCAGCTCAGCCCCTGCAGCGTGTCGGCTACCACAGACGCTTACTGACGCTTCCTCCTCGTATCGGGGGCCGTTACTTTGCCCTAATTGAATAATGTAATTCATCTTAATTTATTAATTAGTTATTTGGCATTAACTTTAAGTAACCAAGTCTGAAACATTTTAATGAAATTTGTTCATGCAATTAAAATAAGCTAATAAAACTGGACAGTGTAATCGTAAATAAATTCACACTAATGCTTCAGTTACAAGATTTAATTTGTTGTACCGTTTGTTGTAAGCGTATTCTACGGATATGAGGCTTTTGATTCAATATGACTGTGTATCGGATAATACATTAAGCAGACTACATAATAATGTAGACTTCATCATAATCTCTCTCTCTCTCTTGCTTTAAAACAGCATTTCCCAGTTGATTATACTGTAAACAGTGGAAAAGGCAGGATTAAAAAATTTTTTTTAACTACATATAGCTGTGACTTTATACACTTGCTGAACCCTTCACACCAGCACAGTTGCCAGAGTTGTTGTTGTTTTTTTTTTTTTTTAAGAAAATTGAGAGCTTAAAAACAAGTCTGTTAA
Organism: Notoglanidium macrostoma; assembly: GCA_030068235.1. NCBI lineage: Eukaryota > Metazoa > Chordata > Actinopteri > Siluriformes > Auchenoglanididae > Notoglanidium > Notoglanidium macrostoma. Next base: position 9,431,066 of record JAQQZR010000037.1, on the reverse strand, counting down.
AGCACGAAGACTTGAACTAAATTTCTTGAGCCTTGGTAATCAGTGAAAGCTTAGCCGGAGTGCTAATGTTTCATTTTGTTACAGTCTAATGTCATTATATGCTGCCTAACTCAACACACAAACTGTCATTAAGTTTCAATTATCAAAATTTTTATAACTGGCAGTTTTAATCAGCTGAAAATGGAAACCCAAGGCAAATATTCACGCAATGTATTGAACCGAAGCACCACCACCATCTTATCAGGTTTTGGGACTCGTTACACCAGCCTCTCAATCGAGGTTCACATTACTGAGCCTCCTTAGATTTAAATTTATATTAACACTCAGGATATGAACATTTCTGACCTCACTGGATTTCCATGATTATTACATTTCTTGTGTAAATGACTTATGAATAAATTCGTTGGTATCCAGTTTGAGCAACAAGCCCTAATATTTTTAATACAACGTCCACCAAAAAAATGACTCAAATTGAAACTTCAGGTAATTTCTTAAACAATGTCGAGTAAATTAACAAAATAAAAATAAAAATAAAATGATATGAAATGATCCCTGTGATCTCAGCGAGGTGTAGGAATTTCATTTGCCATCATAGGATCATGTCATGCAGCGCTCAAAGACGTATTAAAGCACAAATGAAAATAGAAACACCTAGTTTATTTACTCAAACATATCAATGAAAAATTAGAAAACAAACATCTTGACATAAATTATATTCATAAACCATTTTGACACATTGATATCCACCGGCGCCACCGTACTGACAGTGAACAGTTATGTACGAGTGTAAAGCCTTTCAGCTCAGCCCATGTGACCGAGCTGCAACGGCAAGAAAGCAAGACTTAAGGCACGACCACATGATCACAACAGAAACGGTCTGTTGTTCAGATGAGAAGTGCGACTGTTTGCCAGTTTCACAGCTCATGCACAACAAGCATCATAACTGACTACCGCAGTGTAGTGTTACTCCTAAAATGCTTAACATTCAGATCTCTGGCAACTTTCTGGATTTATTTATAGCAACCAGCACTTTGACTGAGAAGCCATAGTGTTAACGAACCCATGGAGGGTTGATTTTATAGTAAAACAAATACTCAAACAGGGAAACACAGTCCAGAGGTAGCTGACAAAAATACAGAAAGCGTCTGGAATTTACACGTGATGATGATAATGACGGCATGATCTGCTGATTTTGGTGCATCTGAGTGTGTGTGTGTCTTAGAATAAAACACACTGCTGCGTGTATAATTGTAAATGTGCATTTCTAACAGTACAGCCTCAACGCTGAAGCCCACGTGTAGCTGACAGGTGCATTATAATACAGACATTTCACAGGTGACAGTGCTGAAGTTTACTATACAGCAGGTACAATCTGTACAATTTCTTTTGCATGTTTGCACAAACACCTGTGCCAAAGATTCAGCTGTGAACACCTTCCTCTAACAGAAAGCAAACTGATTGCATCTGTGTTTGAAGCTGATGTCCTGTTTCTCATATGTCATGCATGACATTTTTCACACCCTTTGGGTAGAATAAAAAAAAAGAAAGAGATGACGAGATAAGATGCCGGTAGAGTGACGGCAGAACGCCGAGACCTAAATGATAACACTATACAAACACTGACGGATCGCCTTCAGGAGTGCTCTAGCAGCCCGTGTTTTATACAATCAATATAGCGTCTATATATAAATCTCTTACACACAGATTCACACGCACGCGCACACACAATTATAGCCACATAATCACAATTATTGCTTAGTAGCAGGGCGCACACGCATGTGCAAATAACTGATGCTGTCAAACATGAAACTGATCAGAATTAGCAAATCTGCAAAATACTGCTCGAATGCACCCATTTGGAAACGCAGATGTATTAAAAACAAGACGTAAAAAGGGTTTGTTTGTTTTTTTTTAAATCAAATGGAAACATGAGCAGCATAGCAAGCATGTATTATACATAGACACCATTTAATAAAACATGCCTGAATTAATGATAACTGAGATGGAAAAGAACAATAGTGCTTTCCAAGCGACAGTGTGGCACGGTGTACTAACAAATCTGTGATTTCCATTGCCGAGTGAAGCCTGCTGTAGCTATGTACAGTGCATTGCGTGAATAATCATAATAACCTTGCACTTTTCCAAATTTTGTATTGCTGCAACTTCGTACTGAAATGGATTGAACTGGGATAATATGTCAGGAATCACACACAATATAGCTCATAGTAACGAAGGAGGTGGGAAAAGGTTTGGGGGAATTTGGCAAACTAGATTGATTTTATCTCAATGTAATATTATTGGCTATTTTGTGTAAAATCCTGCCTATGTTTAGTTCAGTACCAGGTGGTAACACTACAACATGTGGAAAAGTTTAGGGGGACGGACGGACGGACACTTATGCAACACAACGTGCCGGTACTGAATTTGGACACCCTTCTCGCCAAGGAACTAAACAATGAATTATGGGCAAAGCTAGAAATGGTGCATACCACTGATTGGTAAAATATTACAGAAAGGTTGTGTCTTGATTCGAGTCAAAGAAATATAGCTAGCTATAACGGCTTTTCTACCAGGCTGTATGCTACAGCAAAATACAGTTCGTGTCTGCTTCCTGTGGCTCTGCTTATTAAACCAAATCACAACGTTAAGTGTACATGTGAAATGAGACCTTGAAGCGTTTCCATTTTTGCTCCTGTTGTTAGTGTTTACCATTAACACTAGTGCTGCAGTGGAAGGTGTCACCACCTCACAGCATCTGGTTAACTTCTCCTAGTTTCACAGATGCCATTAGGCAATGGAAAATAGTACCTGACTCGGTTGCAGATCATTCCAGATGAATAACTGTATAATGCTGTGCCACACTGTCAGCTGGAACAGTGCTAGTAGCTTTCGATGGGATTTTTTTATTGCTCTGTGCTTTCTTCTTGCCTGACAGCACTAACTTTACTTGTCCGTAGAGCCTGTACAAAACACCCTCAGTCTAGATACCACTCTGGCAGATTCACTGCTGCTTTGTTCAGAAGAGAAAAAGCTTGAGGTACAAATCTTCCAGCCTGGTACCCAAAGCACAGAGCACGTTAGAAATCTCATCCAAAGCACATTCCATTACAAATGAACACTTTAAAATGCTGCACCAGTTTTCCTTTTAGATTCTTTGGAACCCCAAATGGCCCTGGAGGTGACCAAGGCACTGCTCGGGTGAGGACTGTCGTGATTCTCCAGTCGCTCTCTCTCTCTCTCTGAGGCCACCTCATGCCCAGTGAGCAGATCAAACCAGGCCAGTCCTCAATTATTCCTGCAGCTCTGCCACCCTGCCTCTCCTGTTCCTGCTCCGAGAGTCTGGGAAAGTTCTGTCCTGTGCAGGAAAAGTCCGTGGCGAGTGTGTGGCAGAGCGGCAGGCTTTGGAGAGACCCGTTAGCCCTGCAGCTCGTCGTAGCAGGCCTCACATACCCGCACTGGCTTCTTAGAGGATGGTGTCAGGGCACTCTTGGCTGAGCATTCCGCACAAAAGATGTTCCCGCAGTGACGACAGTGGTGCTGGAGGAGAGACAATGAGTCAGACTTTTGGGTAACAAACCAGGCAGATGCTATTCCATTTCAGAAAGCTTTGCGTTCGGACAGTTCTATATTCTGAAAATGACTAGTTAAAATTCAAAGGGCCCTGACGCTTGGTGGATCGGAGAGTGAGGCATAGCGTAAAGCAATCACCCAAAATATACCCACGCTCGGCTTTACACACTCAAGGGCAATAGTTGACATCTGCCAAAGTTTTTTTTTGCATTATTGCCAGTCATGGTGGAATGATAAAGAAATATCTCACGTTCTAACAGTGACGTAACTGGCCTCCATGAATGCAATGAATGAACACAACCCACACTCTTTGTGACACTCTGTTGACATTACATCTGCATTTGCGGCATTAATGACAAACATGTGAAAAGAGAATCTGCCTGGCATTTTATTCTGCCCTGTGCATTCATCATGGGTATTTGGCTGCATTTTAGACTCATTCGGTTTAACGGGCTTTGGCGATTATGCTGTGTTTCAAGTGAAGTACAAGGGTTTTGTCTTTGAACTCAACGGCTAAATGTTATCCTTACAGTTCAGATATCAAACACTGCTGATTTAAGTCGAGACACGAGTAAAGAAAACAAATACTTGAGTGTTTTCAGTCTCACTGATTAGACGATGCTTCTCTATCAGCACTTCATTACTGCTTCCACAACAACTGTGCTTTCACTGGAGACGTGCTGGAGTAGATAAAAGCGTCGCTGGACAATACACTTGTGGACTTTGAATGCCGCCTGTCTGAAAGCGGGTCCCTGCAGTAGACCATTAACATAGTATTGATTTAGTGCTTTGATGCTTTGATCAAAGGCACCATCAAACACGCATGGGGGGTCTGTGAGTGTGAGGGCAGGAGGCAAGAAAGAGAAAAAGAAACGTTAAAAGAACAGTCACCTTTCGGATGGTGACAGAGAAGCCTTTCCCACAGGACATGCAGTTCTGCACCTCGTGATCCTCCGCCCACTTCCGTGTGAGGCTCTGTGACTGCTTTATCTGCGCCAAGAGAGACAGCATAGCATTATAACCACAAATCCAGTGAGCAAAAGAAATCTTTACAAAAGATGCAGCAATACAAACTCTTTGCAATCACTGCTATGAAGAAAATACCGATGCCGCTGATGATTGTGATGCTTTCAGAGTGGACCTTATTTCCCAGTCATACTGGATTACATTACGTTTATGGAAATCAATGTGTGTCAGATACATATATATATATAAAATACTGGACAATATGACTCCAGTTACTGCCATTGTCAAAGATGCCTAAATTGGCCCAAAATCTGGCCAAACACGATCACAGTATAAGGAAAACTGGAGCCGGTTTGAAATGTAAGTAATGCAGAAGAACTCTATGCTCGGCAGACCTTTTGCTATCGGTTTTAATTACAACAATCTGTTAACAGACAATATGCACAAACAAATGATGTGTAAAAACAATGTACTATCACCATTAATACTGTTCACCACAATTGAACTGGAACGTACGCTGACGTAGCCATATGTAGGACACGGCAATCAGTCACCCACTCTCACTGCTGGACGTAGAGGAGAAACTAATTGTGGTTACACTCCCATTCAGAGCTGTATAATCCAGTGCAACAAATCTAATCTTTGCACATCGCCCCTAAAATCAATACTGCCAAGAAAACATCCATTTTTTTTGTTTGAACACCTATCTATCTACAGGTATAATGATCCAAATGCTTTGACTTGATCTATAAATTTAAAAAGCTAACATTTGTAATTATTTGATGCAACAATAAACTAATTATTATGCAAAAAAGGACTAGCCGGTGTGTAAAACTAATTCCGATTTTTTTTAAACAGTGAATAATTTAACAGGCTTGCAAGGTGATTTGTCCATTACTCAAATTGTAACATGTAATAGAGGCTTCAATGGTATTGTCAATTATCGGATCACTGCTTTATGAATCAAACTTGTATTTTATCATGTGAGGTTTCAACCCTGCTAATCATAATAATGTGACTGGCGACAGGATGAGGCGTGAACACAAGATTATGCTAACGCTATAGCATATGTTTTCAAGATGAATGTTTAAATAGTCATAAAACTTCGGAAAAAAACCCCACTTAATTTCAATATTGTATGTTTTCTTCAAAAATTTAAAAACAATTATGACATTACAAACTCAAATGTCTTTTTGTAATTCAAGCACATTTAGTTACTTCTAAGCAAGCACGGCTATAGGTTTTTCAGTACTCCAGTAAAACCCAGCAAGAAGAACCTTATTAGTGGTGTACATCAGGACCCAACAGAAAGGGCAAACGAAGCGGGTGGTTTTTACTTCCATGTGAGTGTGGGTAGGTGATCAGATATGAAGTTTGTGGGGCAATGAAAGGCCACATTCATTAACATGAAAGTGCACTTGATGCAGAGTATAGAGGGAGTCTGCAAGAGCAAACAGAAGTGGGATTTAAATACAATAATTCCCATGTTCACCTCAAAACTCCCATAGATTAGTGTATGTGTATTGGTGTGTATGTAGGACCTGTAAGGACTGATTTTCTCTGCCCAGCTCCTGCATGGCTGCTGTGGTATCATCTAGTTTCCTCCTCATCTCCACCACTTTGGCTTGTAACTTCTCAATCTCACCCTCATCCTTCACACACCTAGAGGCAGCACCACAGTGAGAGAGTGTGGGTATAAATGAACACTTAAAGCAGAGAAAAGAGAGGGGGGGGGACTGCAAATATGCAGTTCCTAACCTCTCAAGCAGGGCACGTCTCTCGTCTTGGTTGTTCTGCACAGTGGCCTCAAGCACAGCAATCTCACCACGCAATTCATCTGTCTGTTTCTCCAGCTCGCTCACACGTCGCTGACTGCTCTGCCACTCTCGCTTCAGCGTGGCAACGTTCTCATTAAGTGCGGAAACCTGCATTGTGAGCTTTGCTTCAGCCTCCTCCTTCCGCTTCTCCACCTCCTCTTTAGCCTTCGCTTCCAATGCCTGGAGAAAAAGTCACCGAGAGTGAGTGTGTAATGCTGGAGTAGCAGCAAATTGTGTGTATGCCGTGATACTATTCATGCAACTATTTTCATGGTGACCAAATTACCCTTTTAAAAGTTCAATTGTAAAGGGAAAACCAGCACTGAGTAGGAACTCTCATAAACCTACTTGTAGGTTTGCACACTCAGCCTTTTATGATTTTGAATCCCACTGAACACTAAACTGGCACCTTTGCACACTTCCAAAGCATATTTTACAAATCTCATGTATCATTATAAAATAGAGACTGTGAGATGCATGTATTATATTTGTTGGTTACTACTGATACTATTCATACTGCAAACTTGTCATTTCCCATTACGCAAGCACCAAATCTACCCAAACCAAATGTGTGTACCAGTTGTTTATGCAATTTGTCAGTTTCTGCTTTGTGTTGCTGTTGTAACTGTGTTATGGTCTCGCGGGTGCTCTGATGCTCTTTCTTTTCTTGCTCCATTGCTGCCTGGATCGCTTCCACTCGGCCCTGTAGATCTACTTTCTGCTGAAGCAACAGCTGCTTTGCTGCCTGAAGGTCCTTTAGTTCCTACACACACACACACACACACACACACACACAGAGATAAAGTAGCCTGCACTTCATGATCATTATAATTCAATCAATATAATAGTTGCGATTTTCATAGCATCACTAATAACAGTAATCTGCCAAGAAATAATAAGGGCTTGGAACCAGAGAGGTATAAAAGAAATGTCTGCTATACATATCGTATAAAAGGTCTTAATGAGATCCAATGTCTTAATAAGATCTGATACCAGAACAATTCTGAATATTCAGATTGTTTCAAATAATTATGAAAGCTTAAGTATGAACACTGCCAGTCCGAAACTATTTTTCCCCTCGTGTAAAGTTAAAGTCTTGCGGTGGAGGTGGATGATGTGGTGCAAACCATGCCTGAAACAGAACACGGAGATGAAAAGGAATCTGTGGGAGAGGAAAACCATGATGAGTTACCTGATGAGCGTGAGCTTGAGGATTCCAGAGTGAACGACATCCAAGAGCAAGAAGACACAGAAGTGAGACGGTCAACTAGACATAGGGTAGAACCTGACCTACTGACTTACCAGAAGTTAGGAAACCCCTTGACTTTAGTTATGCAGTCATTATTGAAAGGGCTTGACCAAGCTTTTACAAAAGCTTTGGACTTGGATCCAAGGATTAAGTCTACTCCTTTAGAAGTAGGCCACCTAACTACTGTTTAGGTAGGAACGAGTACATTCAGGGACGCATGCACATTCAAGGGGGGAGGATGTAGCCCACTTAAAATGCACAGGGTTGCCAGCGTTGTTTTTTTTCCAGTATTTCCCGTCCCTAGATGGCGGTGTGCCGAGTATGTGGCTGCGCCACCATTTGGATTGCGCGAGAGGAAATTGGACTCCCTTATGTGACAGTATCGTTAGAAGTTACCACTGAAGTGACAAAATAAGAGAAAAGGACCATTTGACACCGTAAAAGTTAATTTTCACCCTCATTCTTAGTTTGGAACATCAAGAAGTTTTTGTTTTGGTGAATTGCTTCTGAAGCGTTTTTTTCCCCTTTGTATCGTCAAATCTCCGGTGAATGTAACTTAAGTGTAGAAAAACATTTGCCAACAAACTGTCTTATCCATGGTCTAGTTCATCTTGATTCAGAAGGTATAAATGAGCCATTTTAATGGGCTAACTGTGTATATTACGTTATTGTGTGACACCTTTTGAGTAAAAAACCAGTCGGAGATGATTAAAAATTAAATTGTTATCGTGTTAATCTGCCGCAGTGATTTAGAACGGCGTTTTCTTTTCTGACTATATGCGCTCTTGTTAAGCGAGCAGCATGGCGTAACGTGAAGTTCGAGAACATTGCATATAATATTTATAGCTACGGGGTTACTCTAACGGGCTAGCGTTTTTAGGCTTAGAACCATTGTAAAGATGATGTGAATGTAACTTGACGTGATATACACGGATTTAGTAGCTAATGGTTTAATTGTATTACTACTGACGGTGTTCTTAGTCATTTTCTTGAACTGGCACTACATTGCACAGTCGCTAAGGTCCATGATTTAGACTGAGTAATGACATTTGAGGTTAAAGTGTTTATACTTAAAGTGTTAAGAGTTAAAGTGTTAAATCCTGTACAGCACTAATGGGATATTTTGTGCAGGGGTGTGCAGATTGGTTTTTTGGTTGTGCATTTTCTGCCACTGTTGAGAGAGAGTTTATATGGCGAGCCAGCGATTCTGTTAAGGAGTGTGACTGCAGCCAATCCCCATCAACATACCAGCCGGTGACCTGGACGCATTCTGGACACATTTCCTTGGGATACAGATAAGAGTTTATTTTTCCTATGAGATCTCCAACATCACCTACACACTGCCCGGGTAGTGATTAACAAGGCCTTGCTTCTTTTCCTTTTCCTTTATTCAACAATACAAAGTACCTACAAGGAACATCTCTTTCTGTTTTTTTTTTTACAAGTGGGATACACGGTGAAACTGAACTTGAACATTGAGTTTACTGACTTGACCTATTTTTTTTTTATATTCTGACTGACTATAAGAGGTATTATGTGTTATACTGTTTCCCATTTGTGATTCATAATATCTTTCGGGTGTTAAATAAACATTGTAACTATCTTTTTTTTTCTATTCAAATACTAGTTGTGCCAATTCTCATCCTTGAGCCGAACCTAGTTTTGATTTCAGGTGTTAAGCTTATTATTCAGGTTAATACGGTGATTCCATTCATATACTAACTTAGAAACGTTACAAATGTCATTTAGGCCACTCAAATATTTGCATCTTAGTTTACAGGAAAACAATTCAAAGATTTATCAAACAAGGGTCTACTAATTTATTATTCAAAATAAAATTATCGTGCATTATTTAATGTATAAAAAAGTGGATTGGCGGGATGTGCGTGTCATAATTAGGAGTTGCTTAGCAGCTAACCTTCTCACTTTTGTCTGCCAGAGCTTTGAGTTCAGCACTTAGCTTGCTTCGTTCTTTCTCTAGGCCATGCTGAGCCTCCCTCAGCTCCTCCACCTGAGAATGCTCCTTCTTTAGCTCCTCCTGCATCAGCTCCTGCTCACATACACATAAACAAACAGGAAGAATGATTAATGGCTGACTGAGGTGATCAGTGTACATATGTATTTGCACACTCTGCTCAGGCGTACAGAGAGTCAGTCATATACAGGGCCTGCAAGCAGTACCTGCTGCTTCTGCAGTTCTCGGAGCGCCTCCTCCTGTTGTTTGAGCTTCTCATCCCTGTTCTTTAAGTTTTTCTCCAGTGCCACATATCCTGTTCTCAGCTCCTGGATTTGGGCTTCGCGACTGTTCAGCTGGTTGGTGCTGGCCACCAGTTCCTCCTGAGTTAGAGCCAGCTTCTCCTCACGTAACTATACATCACAAGATGTGCCATTATAGAACTGTAAAGTTAATTTCCCACTGCACAATGTACTGAAAGTTTTGATATCACAAAACTCATACTGTACTCTGGCCAGTGGTCCAGTACCAAAGGTTCCAGTTAAATGCTTTTTTGTCTGCTCGTAACTTGAACTAATGATACTGGGTGTGGGGTTAAGATCACTATTCTTTGCTAATTATCTATGCATGCTGCATAATAAAGCACAAATAGAGTATGCAAACAAACACAGAACAACAGATCATATGGGACGAGTTTGCAGTGAGCTGATAACAGCGTTCCAATATAATGTTTCACACTGTCATATTTTCATCAATGATCAGTTCAAATTTAACAAACTAGAATCCCAAATTCTCTTGTTCCACTTCTTGTTTGTATGGATGTCAAAGTTCATAATGCTGTGCTGTTACAGATTTTTGATAAAATAAAATGCCATAAAAGAACATATACCTTTTGGTGTGAATGCCAATGTAGTGAGTGTCGTGTCGTGTGACTCTAAAGACTCAAAGTCATCACCGTTCAAAAAACGTCATTTCAATTTCAAACGTATGTATCTACTACAGTCCGAATGTAATGCACACACAAACCTTGAGGTCCTGGCGCAGAGCAGAGACTTCAGATTCCTTGCCATAATAGTCAGATTGTAGTTTGGCCAAGCTCTCCTTGGTGCTGTCACAGGTTTTCTGCAGCTCTGCATTGTGGCTCTTCTCTGAACTCAGCTGCTCAGACAGCACAGTCATCTGTTCCTTAAGTTTTGTCGACTCCTCCACCTACATACACACATATGCACCTTTGATTTGCAGACCAACATGTAATATGTAAAAGTAAAATCTCTGCTATCTGAGGCACAGTTTATTCAAGCTTTAAACACTTTTCAGATAAGGTCTTTTAAAGAAATTCTACTCTAATTTCACCTTCAAAATAAACGCTAATCATAGAGGTTCGCATACTTTTGCCATTCAGAGATATGTAATATTGGATCAATTTCCTCAATAAATAAATGACCAAGTATAATACTATATTTTACTATATATAAAATATAGTATAATTTATCCATCTGGGTCACGGGGAAGCTGGAGCCAATCCCAGCATCTTCGGGTGAGAGGCGTGGTACACCCTGGTCGCCAACACGGACAAACAACCACACGCTCACATTCACACCTATGGGCAATTTAGAGTAGCCAGTTGACCTAATTTGGATGTCTTTGGAAACCTGAGCACCCGGAGGAAACCCACGCATGCACGGGGAGAACATGCAATCTTCGCACAGAAAGGCACCCTGGGTGACCCGGGGATCGAACCCAGGACCTTCTTGCTATGAGGCGACAGTGCTAACCACTGCACCACCATTATACTGCACCTAGTATAATATATAATATAATATATATGTTTAACTGGGTTCTCTTTACCTACTTTTAGGACTTGTATGAAAATCTGATGATGGTCATTATATTAATGCAGAAATACAAGAAATTCTAAGGGGTTCACAAACTTTCAAACCCCACACTCTTAGTTACTGGTCTGACAGCACTACTGAAAAAAATCCCCAGGTGGCAGAAGTGACAAAGTATATCACATCATCAAAAGCACATGATGCTAACAGCACATACCTTCTTTGTTTGAGCAGTCTGCAGGTCTGCCACTTGGCTCTGCAGGTTTTTTACTTCCTCACTGAAGGACACTTGGGCTTTCTTTAGCTGTGTCTGGACCTGCTGGATGTCTTTCTCCTTCTCCTTCAGTGTGTCCTGAGACTGTGTTAACTGGGTGCTCAGCTCTTTCAGCTGTGCCTGAAGCCCCTTCTCTGCCTAATCCAATTCCATTCAAGTTAATGAAAGTTTTGCTCTAGGTAATAATATGTATAAAATGTCCGTTTATATTTACTCACCTCTGCCATTTTCTCCACTTGAGTTTTGGTTGTGCTCAATTCTTTAGCTGTTGCTTCTGCACTCTTCTGAAGCTCCTGCTTGGCCTTCTGATGAGCTTTTTCCTATAAGAGAGAAATGATATTTATCTCAACAAAGACTATAGCTCCAGATCACTTGTTTTACTGTCTGTTTACAATGCAGTCATGCACATTTTTAACAATATCCTGCCTATGTGTTAATAAATTCTAAATTAATATGCCACATAGATGAAAGTTCCATGGTAATATACAGCAAATACATAAACTACACATTAGCTTGAGTAGTCACTGCACTTAACATGTAACAAATAATACCTATATACGTGTATGTGTGGAAAAGTTTCTAAATTGTTTCTCACGCATTCTACATCATTTCTCAAGTGTAGAAAATTGGGATTCATGAAAAGTGCCTTCACAGGTCACACACACAAATGAAAGTAACATATACTCATGTCACTGGTTAACTAAATACAAACACACCCACAATTAACTATGTATGGCATGTAGACGTCTTTTCAAATGGCACCTAAATATGAACTCAGGCAAACAAAATCTCTGAGTCTGAGGTATTGATTTTGGTCAGTGATTATTTCATTTTTAATGTAATGAATTTGTTAAAAAAAAAATCAGCAAATGTTCACTGTAATTCAGCTGCAGATTAATACAATCATACAATCAAGCTATTGATGTTAGAAAACCAGCAATTGTGTGGAATCCCTCACATGTCTGATCTGAATCACTGGAGTAGTGATGGAGAGTTTGGGCCAAGGGAAATTATATCCAACACTGCGAGTATATTTCTACTCAATGACGGATGGGAAATGCCTGTTTTGTTTTCTCTCTGAAATATACCTATAGACTAAATCCAAATGTGGAAATGAGGAACTTGCACAGCGGTTGCTTTTGTGTTCTTGGATTCCCTCCCCAACGTCAGTCACAAGCATTACTCACAATTGATGGCCAAAATGTATTAGCTGTGGTAAACCACTCAGAGTTAAGAAAATTGGTTCTGGCACTAAAACACATTCTCTCTCTCAATGGCATGACTTGTGACAATGAAGTGAAAATAGCACGTAAGCATAACTGTGTTAGTAATTACATTAAATTTCACTGGCGTTTAATTTGCATCTTTATTTTCTACCTGAAAACTCTTTGTTTTCTTGATAAATCCCACATCATGCACTGTAAAAGTGTGCCTCCTGGATAAATGGGGACTGATTTGAGTCCTTTTTAAGGAGAACCAGCACACCAAAACCCACCTTCCCTTCTAAGGCTGCAGTACTGCTCTTCCTCTCTTTCTCCAGTTGGGTCTGATTCTCCTTCAGAGCAGTAGAAGCCTTGCTTAGAGCCTCTTTCACCTTCTGCAGTTCTTTAGCTTGTGCATCTCTCTCCTGCTGGGTTTTCTGGTGCTCTGTGCTCATCCCCTGAAGCTTCTTCTCCAGCTCCGCCGTTTGCACGTGCCCTTCCTCAGTGACTTGCTTCAGTCTCTTCGTAATATCACTCTGCTCCTGTTCCAGCTTCTCCACCTGCTTTTGAGTATCTCCCAAAGCTGAGCTCTTTTTCTGCAGCTCCCCCTGCAGAGTTGCAGTCCTGAGGGAAGCATAAAGAGAACGTTCCATTTAACACCTCAGACATCCAAGCAAAAAAACAAAACAAAACCCCAAAACAAACAAACAAACAAAAAAAATAGAGCACTACATTTTCTGGAAATCAGGGTTATCATTACAAAAGAAAATTACTGATGACAACGGACGCGGTCAAATTTTATCAACTTAATGAGCAACGATCCACAATGGCAAACAGTAAAAATGCTTTTAATTTCAACCAATTGTTGATAAAAAAATATAACATATGGTCAAAACATCTAATAACCTGTTAAGTCAATAATCAGAATGAGTTTGTGCAGGGTTTGGACTGTTTGTAACACCGTTTTGGACACCGTTTGTAATGTTACGGTGTTTATACAATCCAATTCAAGAAATGAAACTTAACATTTGATAGGAAACACTACTCACAACCCTAATAATTCCAGTTCACTCCAGTTTAGTTTAGTTTTTTTTTTTGCTTTTTTTTGATTGCAGCAATATAAGATATAATATGGTAAGTAATATATGAGAACAGGTGTTTCCCTGGCTCAGAGACACACCACAGGTCATAAATCATAATAAATAATTTTGATGATGGCACAAAGCAAGAAACATTTTTCTAATCATGCAATAAGTCTTTTCTCACATGACTGAGTGATGGTAGCCTGGATTTTAAAAAAACAAACAAACAAACAAACTAATTGGTGATATTAAAATTTCAGAAAATTTAAACTAGACAGAAACCTGAAGTACATATCATTTTCTTTACCTACATCTCTTTACCAATTAAATATATCAATATAACCTGACAACTGATAAAGATTAATTAATTAAGTCACACTCTCTTCCCCCCCATCATGTATTTGTGTATTACTCTTCAAAGACAGGACCAAACATAGCTTTGCCTGAAAGGTGAAAGGCCTACCCTTCTTTCTCAGAGTCCAGTTGGTGACTGAGCTCCTTATTCCTCTTCTCCAGCTCACTAATTTGCTGCTGCTGTCTTTGCTGTACCTTCTGTGTTTGTTCCCTTCCAGAGCGCAGCTCTATTAACTCAGCTTCTGCTTTCTGCCACACATATACATGCATTATAAGTACATGAACACGAATATGTTGTGAAGAGAATTAATGGCCAAAATGTGGAAATAAAACTATGGCTTGAGCCATTAGGGAAGAGATAGTAACAGGGGAATTCTCAGTTCAAGCAAAGAAGATAAAACCTGTTAGATAAAGTCTAACATTACTCATGGGAATGGTTAGACCTTGTGTTGACTGCTGACCTTAGTCTGGCTCTCCAGGGTGTCAGTCTTCTGCTCTGCAGTCAGCAGCTTCTCTCTGACCTCCTTCAGACTGGCCTCCAGCTGCAAGCACTGTTCTTGTTTCTCCTGCAGCCGACGGCCCTGTTCCTCTAGCTGAGCGTGGGCCTTACTCACCTCCTACATACACAAGCACACTGCATTAATACTGCCTGTAACAGACTCAAGGATAATGTAATACAACCATCGATAATCCTAAACTGTCATAAATTATATTGATAGTGTCTGTACTGGCAAAAACGTGGATGACTGGTTATTCACCTGTTGCTTGTCTTGCAATGCATGCTGGGCTGTTTCAAGATGGCTCTCTAAATCTGCTCTCTGGGCAGTTTTTGCTGCTTCAGCTGACAGCAGCATCTCTGTCTTAGCCTTTAGCTGTTAAAAAAACATTCATCATTATTTCACACTATTATTTTATTAGATACAGTTGTCACATGCCTAAACTTATCACTGCATTTTTTTTTTTTACTTTAACGTAAAATACCTGGGTGTCGAGTTGGGCAAGTCTCTCCTTGCTCTGGGTGAGCTGGGCAGTGAGATCTGTTACATTACTCTCCAAGGACAGGCAGCGGTCCTGTGCTGAGCGCAGCTGGCTCTTCTGCTCTTGTAATTGCTCATGGAGGTTCTCTTGGGCTTGTTTATGACTCTCTGACTGATTCTTCAGTTTTTCTGTCAGTTGACTTATCTATAGGAGAACAAAGAACTGCAGTACCCCAAAAAGATACAGGGTACTCCGTAGTGTGTGAAGCTTTGTTTAGCTATGTTCTACATATGTATATGTGTGAGTCTGTCTCCTATACCTGCTCCTGTAGTGTGTGGTTCTTTTCCTGAAGTTGGTTGAGTACAGCAGCTTCCCCCTCGCCTGCCTGGATCTTTGCACAAAGGTCTTCTCTTTCAGACTCCAGCTGGCTCAGGCTGGCTTTGCTTTTCTGCAGCAGGGCCTCCAGATTCTGGATCTTCTGGTCCTTATCACCGATCTGACGCAGCACCTGCTCCAAGTCATTCTACAAGACAGTAGATGACGGAAAGCAGCTCTTATGATCTTTATTTATTAAATGCCTGTTAATAGCAATATGCATTTTCAGAATTACTGAACAAAATACCTGTTTTTTATGTCTAGGATGATAACCATCAGTGCTTCTCAATCTCAGTCCTGACAACTCTGTACACTGCATGATTCTGATATTTATGATTTAACACACCTTTAATGCTTACAGAGCTTTGGAAAGAGACCAGTTACCTGTGCTTCTCGTAGCTTGCCATTGGTGCTCTGCTGGAGAGCTTGTAGTTCTTGATGCTGCTGCTTGGATTTGTCCAGCTGGTGGTGCAGGTCCGTGGACTTGGTAGTGTTCTCTTTTAGCTAGAACACAACAGACATAGTTTAACATGGTGGACCATCCACAAAACAAGAAATCTGATACACTCACTAGCATCATTATTATAGAAAAATAACTCCATCAATCCCACTTTATCAATATTCAATACGATACTGATATCCAAGCTCTGAGTATTTTCCGAGACCTTGTACTATTCTTATACTGACTTCTTCTTATTAACTGTCTCCACAAGCTCAAGGTGACAAGTTATGCAAAATATCAGCGGTATAATTACAGCATGCTAGAAGGCAAGCTGTACAGCAGATGTGTTGTGCCAGTTAACATCATACAAGGACTTGGAATGAAGTACATCAATGGCTCAAACCGCAAAATGGAATCCAATACTGATCCTGCCTTTCAGGACAGTATTAGCCATGATGCTGATACATAGAAAGAAATTCTTCTTTCTTTTTCTGAGAGAATGCAAAGAATTGTGCTTGGAAAATGTCAGTATCCTAACAGTCCTGAGAAGTTGCATAGCATGTGGGACATGGCATAAAGCCAAAAATCAGAACCTTATTAAACAATTATTCACTAATTCCCTACTAGTAGCTTACTTACTTGTTCTTCTAATCGGGAAAGTTTGAGCTGCAAGTCAGCACCCTGCTGCTCACGGTCTTTGAGTTTCTCTCCTGCAAGCTGTCTCTGCTCCTTCAGCCGGCCCTGCACCTCGCCCAGCTGCCGCTCCGTCTCCAGCAGCTTCCCATGCAGCTGCATACCAAAGTACAGAGCAGTTCACTCCAATGTAAACTATATTTTCTTTCCATACCTGAGAACGCCTGTGGAGAATGCCTGTGTGCAGTGTGTGTATAACTGACCTGGCTGATCTCACTCTGCTGATGCAGGCCCTGACTCTCTCGTTCCTCCCTCTGCTGCTGGAGTTGTTTGCGTTCAACTTTCAGATCCTGGTGGCTTTTCTCAAGTTCAACCAGCTCCTTTCTGAGGCGCCCCACGTCTTCCACGCGTTCAGTTAACTCGGCCTGGGCCCGACTAAGGGACGCCTCGCCTGCTGAAACGCGTGCTTGGCTCTCCTGCAGCTCCAACTCTCTTTGGTGAAGGCTGGCTTGCAGATTCTTCTTAGATACCTGCTCTTGGCCCAGGTGCTCCTCCTGCTCTTGGTTCTCCTTCTCCCGTCGTGCCAACTTCATTGACAGCGTCTGAGAAGGGTGCAGGCTAATTATCAGTATAATAATTTCAGTAATGAACAATCTGAATCAAGGCATCTGCAAAAAAAAAATCTAAATTTAAGCGGAAATCTGTTGTTATTAACTCCTGTTATTAACGTAACAGGCTTCATATTACAGAGAAAATGTGAACAACATATACAAACGATAAGTTACATATTGCAAAGAAGGGTTGAGAAGAACTGTACAAGAACAGCATTTGCACTTCTGAATAAAACATCTAAACACATCTAAAATTTATCTGCTATCTTGTTAATTCTAAGACACATGGGAACCTGCTCACATTTAATTTAGCATACACTCATGCTAGAACCCACAAATCTGATCAGGTGAAAAAGAGAGACAAAATTAAAAGAGACAAGCACAAAAATCACAGAGTACGCTTCTGACGCAGCCTCGGAGACAGCTGGACTCCTATTCTCAGTGCCGGCATGAAGTAACATTTAAAAGCGGACAGTTTTACAATGCCTGGGATAGCACAAGGAGCACCAGTGAGCAGTATGCTAAATTCTGCTCTGAGACAGCTATAAAGTCAGCTTCGATAACGACAGTGCTGGTAAAAGGGTGTGGTTACAGGACCAACCTTTGTCACGAACTGAGATGTGTAGCTTATACCAGAGACAGCTGCGGTTGTTTTTACAAGCAGCTTTTCCTGTGCTTTAATCTTTTACACAATGTCTCATTTTCTTTTGTTCATCTGTTATTTTTAATCATCACTCTGACCTAATCATTTCAAGCATGTTCTTTATGCTTCATCCTATGATACTCATTTTCTGTTATCATTTATTTGGAACAGCTGACTCATCAGGCATTTTTTAATTCTGGTGTAGGTTTTGGAGAACAGATTACAGTGCACTTTTAAAATTATTTAAAAGGTGGGATCAGTAGCTATGCCTACACAATCACTCCACTGATACAAAATTGCCCACAATTAAGGAACAAATGATCAGTTCATCAGTTCTCTTCCCATCTTTCCAATTGCGGTCACTTAGCTTTGCCTGATATCTTTGGAAGCCTTTTTGTAAAAATCTTTTTTGTTCCACATCATCTTCAGCTGTTCACTTAGGTTGTTTACTGCGATGACCGGTCTTCACATCCCTGACATAAACCTTTTTCCAGTCAGAGAAGCAGTGGGAATTTTCCCAGAGACTCCACACCAAGGCACTCTGACATTCTAATCTCTCCTGACAACAGGCACACAAGCCACTGACGGCCATTAAATGGGTCTATACATCACCCCAAAGGACAGTGGTGGCATGGCACACATCACCCCCTGCTAGTTTAATTATAGAGGCTTCAAAGCGCATCAGCACACACTGACAGACAATAAAAATGCACCATGCTGATAACATTACACAGTCATCCTAGGCTGGACATGCAGGGTCAGCAGTGAATAGGGTCTTCATGTAAAACTCTTTCTCTCAATAGGGATCTCATGGAAATACGAATCATGAAGATCATCGAGGCTGCAGGATCTCATCACAGACTTTTTCTTTTTAAAAACACGTGGGATTTGAGCGTCCATAAAACAGGTCATTAATGGATAGAGGTAGATTTGCTGTTCCGTTCTTGCTGTGGAAAACTGAAGACATGACGTTGATTTGTGTACTTCATGCGTGTATATACCTGGTTCTGTTGCTGGAGGTTGTCCAGGTTACTCTGTAGTTGGTGGATCTGTTGTGTGTACACAGCAGCTTCCTGGGGACCCTTCTCCAGTTCTGCCTTTAATTTGGAGACAGTTGTCTGTAAACGAGAACCGAAATGTGAGCACAAAACATATTCAGTGTAGGAGCAACGGCTCTTGGCTGTCCAGAATCCCACAAGACACTAACCAACATGCACGACCAGAATGGATGAAGTTGAAGTGGTTTCAATGTTTAAAACTTTTACAACTTTACTGGAAAATAAAGGGCTTTAAGAAACGAGATCGAAATGTAGGTAAAAGCACATAGTGTTACCTCCAGTTTACGAATCTTCAAGACAAGGGCAAAGCAGGTAGAGAAGGAATAATGGGAAGACAGACAAGCACAACACCCAGGTAAGTGAGAAACCAAGGACAGAGCACAAATATCTCCTTCATGAACTGCTACATATAAAGCCTCCTTAAATATTTACCAATGTGAAACGCAGGACTTGTCTTATAAGCTTTAACACTCTTTATTAAAGCGTAATAGTTGATAAGACAATCTTCCAAGGGTAGGAAAATATATACTCTTCTACTTTTTTACAGACTTTTCCAATAACTATGATTGCATTTATAAAATTATTTGATAACCACCAAAATCAGAGTTTGGCAACAATTCATCCAGTGTGTTCATATATACACTTAAAAAAACACTGCTTTGTTTCTAAATATATCACGTTTCATAGAACTCAAATTTCCTGTTCTGTTTTAACTTACCATTGGATTGTTTTACTGTAAATAATCATTTAGAAATGTGTTTTGGGAAGCTGCTGCTGTGTGACCATTTTGTAGGTGGGGAAAACTAAAGATACCAGGCTAATGGTGGAAAACCTCATTACCGTTTTACTGTTTACATGACCATGAAATTATAAATAATTGGAAAGCAGACTATATTATTAGTGTGCATGTAAATGCATTCAAAATGCACTGTATTTTTGCCATTGCTCAACACCACAAGCTATAGCCATGAACAACCTGCAGAGTCAGCTAACACAGGGCAGACCATGTATTAGTCACCTGCAACCAAGGTTTAATAAACCAAAGCATATCTATGTGTGGATGAGGGAACTTCATGGTATAGAAAGACCTAAAGTCTTTCTAAAGGTGGTGACTATAAGCATACTTATAGAAAACACTACAGTTCATGGTAAAACAACAACTGGAATTTCGATTACTTCGATTACTGATTACCAGCAAATAACACAACTGGACAACTCAAATAAGAGGAATATTCAGAAACAGAAATATCTACAAGCAAAGAACATTTAAGTTACGCAATACAGTTTTGACCCCTTGGTTGTTGTATGTATGTCTCACCTCTGAGGTAGTGAAATTCCTCTGCAGCTGCTCATACTCATCTTTGAGTCGTGCAGATTCTTCCTCTCTTTCACGAGTCATGTTGTCCATCAACGTCTGCACCTGCACCAGTTCCCTCTTCAGCACCTCCACATCCTCCACTCCTGGTCTCTGCAGCTAATTTCAAAACACAGGGAGTTATCTATCCAAAAGTGTGTCATAACACACTTATTTTCAGTGCATTGCTAGATTAGGTTTGAAGAATATTTTGTTTAAGACTCGAACTCAAAGTGTGTAATGGCAACTGACACTGGCATTGAAGGTAAATAAAACCAGTTAATCAAAAAAAAAAAAAAAAAAAAAAAAAACCTGTTAAGGTTGGGATTTATTTTTATTTTTTTTTTTAACCTCAATTTTATCCCTAATTTTTAGTCATAGTCAATTGGGCATCTCTGGTCTACCATACGACAGCTAGCAACCAAGGAGGGCATTGACCCATCTTTTCAAGCTGCTGCTTACGCAAAGCCAGGGTGCGGCTGTCCAGCCACTACCACAAGAGCGCCCATACTGCATGCATGATTGCTGTTGTGACTGACAGCAGGGCAGAGAGAGTATGCCAGCCCTCCTGGCCTGAGAACATGGCCAATTTTGCACTCTTGGGCTCCCAGGCATGGATGGCTGTGCCAACACAGGCATTCAAACTTCCATTTCCGGATGAGACGGTGAAAGCTTTTCTGCAGTGCCACTGGGAAGTGATGGGGGTGTTTTGATCACAAATTGCACACAAAGTGAATGCAAGATTTAAAAGGTTATGAAAAATATCTTGGGTGTCTCTGAACTCATGTAAGCAGACCGTGCTTTCCTCAGTGTGTCCAGCTGTGATGCAGCTGTTCAAGAAAGATGCACTAGGCTGGAATCACATGTGAGCTTTCACCCTCGCTGGTAGGTAGCTGCTGTATGATGGGGGAAAGCTATAAAAACAATTATTATTGTACATCATTTACTTAATGTCACCTTGCAGATTGTTTGGGCAGGTGAGAACACAGCAATCACATGTGGGTTTGGATTAAAATGAGCACTGAGACAGTCTGAGCTCTCTGAACTCAAGCACAGCTTGATAATAGTGAGAAAATGATTTCACCTTCAATCAAGCCTGTTCATTTCGGAACGTATATGCATTTGTGAAGGGGCGGGCTGATAGAAGATTTTGGGAAGTCATGGGAGGAAATATATGAAATAGGAAATAGTATGAAAACGTGTGTGTGTTTTATAGGAGCGAGTGAGTGTGAGAGGTAGGTTACCAGTTCTGTCTGTAGTTTGTCTTTTTCCTGTCTCTCTCTCTGCAGGTCCTGCTGCAGGCTGGTCACTTTCTGCTCAGCCACCGCTCTCAGGCTCTTCTCCTCATCATAGCGTGACTTGATATCTGGAATAAAACACATGGAACACAAATGAAAAATAATAATTTAAAACAGATCCCATTTCAAACTATTTCTTTTGGGAAAGGAAAAAAGGAGGCAAACTCTCACGTTCCCTTACCTACAACCTCAGTGGCCAGCTGGGCAGCCTTCTGTTCAAACAGGTCTTTCATCTGTTTGATGTTGAACTTCTCGGTCTCAGCCTCATGGAGTTTCATCTCCAGATCTGAGATGCAAGACAAGCAAGATGTTTGAACCAGCAATTTCCATTTGAAAGCATCTATAGCGATCTAACGCATGATATATCTTCACCAAACTCAGAGAAACAGTAGGTTAAGACTGAAGCGCGAGCTTACCTGATTCCTCTACGCCTACCTGGCCATCATTCTGAGGTCCCTGGAATGGGAAAAAAAAAAAAAAAAAACTAATTACTTAATAAACAAATACAATATTACTCACAAGGCTAAGGCTAGACCCCTTAAAGCTCTTTTAGCATGAGCATGATACATTTAAATCAGTAGCATCAATAATATTAATAGATTAAAAATTTAAAGAAATTACTTGCTTCAGTTGTCCTTGAACTTTGTCTAGTTCTTTTTTCAGTTCTCCTGAAAACCATCTTTCCTCCTGTAAGAATTATAAAAAGAGGTCTGAAGAGTTGCAAAGAAATGCAGATAAATAAAACTATAAAGGAAGTAAGTCATAATACATGGTAAAGTTTACATTTAGCTGAAATGGCACGCAAGTACCTTCAGTGACGCTTGTAAATCCTGTACTTCTTGTCGCAAAAGAGACAAGTCCTCCCTAAAAATTAAAAATTATTAAAAAAATGTATACATAAATATTGAGGGCTGATGTTTTATCTTTTTAAGCCCTGATAGTATCTTAATAGTTTTCTGTTATCAGTTGTAAGTGGCAATATATCACTGTATCAGTCTGCAATTACTTATTAATAAATGGCCTATAGGAGTGTAACAGTTTTGAACAGAAATGGAAATCTACAGGTCATGGTTCAATGCCTAATGCATTTCTCCACCATATCATAATTACTAGGTTACAGCTGCTATGATTAGTTTAGTATAGTGTAGATAATGTAGAGCTTCCCCCCCCACTAGGATAAAATAAGCTTCAGTCTGCTCATTATGTAGCAAGTACAGAGCTCAATCTTTAAATGATCAAATAAGAGCATCTTTAAACAACAATGTCAAATAAGGGCCATTTGTAAACAACAATTAACAATATTAAAAAAAACTGCTTAAGTCAAATCTTCTAGCAAGGCTCCGTGTAAAAATCCCCTTTACTTATGATCATGCACAAACAATAACCAAAGAATGTGGAGAATCTGGTGACCCCTAAATAACAACAGAGCACAACATGCAATTCCAAGCAGACAACGTTTCCATATTTCAAAGTAAGCTGTGATACAAAGCAGAGCACGGCCCTACAACCAAAAACTGATCCAAACCATGAACGACTTGTCAGCAATAAATCAGGAAGTCCAAAACTGTGGAACATTTGGGCTTCCATTTCTGAGGAAGAATTAATTTAGCTGAGCACAAATAATGAGACAAAACAAGCACATCAGTAAAAGTGAACAATGTCGCTGAGGTACAAAGCCTGAAGGTGAAGTGGAGTGGAGATCTGACCTCCCGGCGCTGAGATGAGATGGCTGCTCCTGGGGCTCATGGTAAACTTCATAATGCTTGAAAAGCTCCTCAGCGGAGTTATGAGACTTCATACACTGCGGGCAAATGAAGCCCTGCGCACAAACGCAGGCAGGTAATTAACACTAAGGTAGGTACCTACAGGCCTGTGATGCAAATTAAAATTGCAATGGAAACTTGTACCTGTATCTCATTAGCTGTCTTTTTATTTCAAAAACGTACAGGCTGTGCAGTCCCTTTGTGACTAACGCCCTGTTTAAACTTGGTTTTAAAATGTGTCTTGTGCAATCAGGTCACAAGTGGACAGCCGAGACACATCGCCGTTTACTCCTGTGTCTATCACGCATTTCCAAGGTGTCCAGCCGACCACTTATGTTCCCATCTCGTTACTTCTGCTAGAAGTCGTTACGTCCATGTCGAGGACGCATCGGAACGCATCAGCGTTTACACTATGTGCTCAAATGCGTCCTAGCCCACTTCGGCAAGTGGTTTGAGTGAATATGTCTTGAATGCATCTTGGAGGTCGTTTACACTTGTATGTATCGCTGTCCAGATGTAATCAGATCGCAACCCAAGACGCATTTCAATAACAATTGTAAACGGGGTCTAAGGGAAAAGCTCATTTCCAGGCCATAAAAATGAAAACAGAAAATTACACTAATACATTAATATCTATCATACTATATGATGATTAGGTCTATAAAGACTTTCAGAAATTACAAAGAGCATATTTGACGTAAACAACGTAAGTGCCATGTACATTAAACTAAAACTTAACTCAAGTTACCTCTGAAGTCTCGTTATTTATGTCAGCAGACGGCTGCTCAGACTCAGGTGTCTGGGAGCCTCCCTTTCCAGGAGTCTGTGTTCAGAGAGAGCGAGAGAAAGAGAGCGAGAGAGAGAGAGAGGAGTCAGTTCATGTTAGATGTCTGTGTATAACGTTCATCTTTGTTGCTGTGGTGCAGCTGAACTGGATGAGTTGATGAGCAAGGCTTGGCCTGGCTGTTACATTCCACACGATTTCACGATTCCTATGTGACTGGTCTCAATCCAAGTTTCTGCAATACTCTGATAACTTCCATTTAAAAATAAATCATTGCTGTGTGGGGCGAACCATTATCCACATATAAATATCCAGTTGAACAAGAAGCATTTAATCTGTGCAAGGCTCTTTCTTCCTCAGGGCCTGACTCACTAACAGAGGAAAAGAGGAAGGGCTTGCATGTGACAATGCTGTCATCTCGAGTCACTGGAAGACACAACACCACAGCGCATTAGAAGATGGTTAAAGGTGACCACAGCTACACTTTGACCCATGAATCCAATCAAGAATGAATCCAAACCATACTACACAGTACCACATGACAAATCGCCTTTTAAAGAAGGTAAATTAGGTTACAGGATGTCACATTTACATACGAACAATGAAACTGATGGAGGAGGTTTTTTTAGGGGAAATAAACCATTTTACTTCCTTATAAAAAAATTTAAAAAACTCATAACCTGATGCAGATTATTATAAGTGCTTTAACACTCCAATATTATTTAAAAATACTATTTCTTAATAATCTACTATTAAAAATCCTATCCCTGATCATTTAAAAAGGACTCAATTATTATATTTTGAACTAAAACAAACAAGAAAAAAATCATTATAATACCTGTAACATTTCACATAACATTGTAACAAGCTTTTGAGTTGGTCATGGATATCGATATGTAACCAGCTAACTGTGAAAGTAGCTCTAACATCCCTACTCAAAGCTGTGATTACACAGTGGTGCGTGAAAGATGGCCAAAGCCTATAGAATTTTCTAGATTTCTGTATAAATATGACATAAAACATGATCAGATTTTCCCACAAGTCCTAAAAGTAGATAACGGGAGCCCAATTAAACAAATGTGACAAACATATTATACGTGGCCATTTATTTATTGAGGAAAATGATAGAATATCACAAATCTGTGAGCGGCAAAAGGTTGTGAACTTCTAGGATTAGCCCTTATTTTGAATGCGAAATTAGAGGCAGGTGTTTTCAGTCAATGGGATGACAATCAGGTGTTGAGTGAGCGCTATGTTTTAGCTAAAGAACAGGGATCTATCAAAGTCTGATCTTCACAAACCAAGTGTATCATGGCATGAAGAAAGGAAATTCAAGATCATTTTTGCCCTCTCCAGAAGTGGTCGAGTAACAAAGTTCTCTCCAAGAGCAAGGTGTGTAAAATAGTCTGCGAGGTCACAAAAGAACCCAGAGGAACTTCTTAGTAACTAAAGGCCTCTCTCACATTGGCTAACGTTCATGTTTATGAGTTCATCATCAGGAGAACACCAATGGTGCGCATGGCAGGGTCGCAAGGAGAAAGCGACTGCTCTCCAAAAAGAACACTGCTGCACGGCTACAGTTCACTAAAGATCACATGGACAAGCCAGAAGGCTGTTGGGGGGAAAAAAGCTGTGGACAGAAAAGACCAAAACAGAAAGTTTTGGCTTAAATGAGAAGTGTTCTGTTTGAAGAAAGGAAAACTCTGCATTCCAGCACATGAACTTTATCCCTTCTCTGAAACATGGTGGTGGGAGCATCATGGTTTGGGCCTGTTTTTATTATACCAACAAACGCTAAAGGAAAAAGTCAGGGCATCAGTCCGTGAACTGAATCTGAAGAGAAAGTGGGTCATGCGGCAAAACAACGACCCTGAGCACACGAGACGTTCTACCAAATAATGGTTAAAGAAGAATAAAGTTAATGTTTTGGAATAACCACGCCTGACCTTGATTGGACAGAAATGATGTGCGAGCAGTTCATGTGAGGAAATCCACCGACATCCCAGAGCTGAAGCTGTTCTGTACACAGCAATGAGCTACAATTCCTCCAAGCCGACGTGCAGGACTGATCAACCGTTCAACCGTTACCAGAAACATACAGCTGCAGTTATTGCTGCACAAGAGGTCTGAAAGCAAAGGTTCACATACTTTTGCCACTCACATATGAAATACTGGATCATTTTCCTCAATAAATTAATAACCACGTATAATATTTTTGTCTCATTTGAGTTCTCTGTATCTACTTTTAGGACTTCTGGTTCTGGTAATATTTATACAGAAATCTAGAAAATTCTAAAAGGTTCACAAACTGTCACGCGCCAAAGTATTTCATCATCAGCATCGTTATAATCATTAGATCTTCTGAACACAAGAAATAAACATGCCAGTTTAATTCATCAATTCACCAGCACCAAAAATATTCATCAGGAACTGCGCCTGTTGCCATGACCGGGTCACGTGATCAACGCGTCACATTTCTCGAGAAAAATAGAATGTACTGTAATATACATATATATATATATATATATATATATATATATATACTGTAACTAACTCTTTTTAGTTGTGGTAAATTGTCCAACTCGAACCGCAACAGACATGGAAAGTGAATTTATTCACGTGACCAATTCACACGCCGGTATAATAATAATAATAATAATAATAATAATAATAATAATGACATTACGTGATTTTTAGCACGAGCCACAACCGAAGTATTTTTAAACGTTTTAGCTCTGCTAAGCTCGCGCGACCTCTTGCTAACTTAGTTCATTTAGCCAACAGGCTAGTCAATTACTATACTGAATTTGCTAAGCTACTTAGCTAGCTATGCTTTCTCCCATGATGACAAACAGGCAACGCTAGCTTACTACTTGATTATTGTGCTAAGACCCACATTTACAACTCTAACTCCGCAATACTGTACTATATATTTAATCCCGAACACTTGGCTAATACACAGGCCTGATAATGTGCCAGTGCAGGCCTGCTGGCTGAAGCAGAGGGCTGCCGAGCTAACCAGCTAGCTTACCATAACGGAAACATTGATGGAACAACAGTGCAGCTTTCGCCGTTTATCTTACCATTTGTAAAATTCGTCTGAGCATTGTTCGTTCTTCTTTTCTACCTTTAGCTAAAGAAAACCAGATGTGGCGACCTGTCGCAGATGTGAGCTGTGTGTGTGTATGTATGTGTGTATGTATGTGTGTGTGTGTGTTTGATGTTGACACCTGCACAGAGCGCAGCCTCCAACCAGTACATCACATAGGGCAGGGCTACCAGGGTTGCCAGATTCTCACTCGAAATACTCTCTTAGCAGCTCCCAGCACAATCCGAAACATCTCGGAAAACTACAGAACCTACCTGTTGAAGTGCAAGGTCACCAAGAAACTCCAAAGGTGGCTCATTATATGGAATGGGTCTGTGTAGCTGATGTTCGGATTATTCTTTCTGCAGATACTGTTTCAGATACTCTTCAGGAGTATAATGATTTTCTGTGCTGTAAAGGTTTCCATTTTTTCCCAATTTTTTTCATTTATATGTTCATCTACATTTTATATATGAAACACTACTTACAACTGTGATCTTTTCACCCAAACGTTTATTTTTTTTTACTATTTTCATGGGAGTAAGAAGACAAAAGATAACAATAGCTGACAAAGATTTGACCCCACAGTAGACTTTTTAAACAAAACAAAACAAAAACCATATCATAAAACATGTTAATTAATTTTCTTTTGCTTAATTTTTTAATTAATTTTTTAATGAATTAGATACCATTTCCTGCATTCTGGGGTATTTTTAACAGGTTGTTAAACACCTAATTTTACCTAGAAAAGTGACTTAATTCAATGACTATTTTAGAGACTCAACAATAAGTCGTCATTCAACTAGTCCATATTCATCAGCCTGTTTTTAACTGCTACCCACTGCTATGCCTAAGATAATGAAATGAATGT
>JAQQZR010000037.1:9372063-9384510 GCA_030068235.1 Notoglanidium macrostoma | reverse complement strand
GGATGCACCCGAGCTCAATTTTGAGCTTCATGGCAAAGGCTGTGAATACTTATGTACATGTGCTTTCTCAGTTTTTTAATTTTTTATAAATTTGCAAAAATCTCAAGTAAACTTTTTTAATGTTGTCATTATGGGGTGTTGTGTGTAGAATTCTGAGGAATAAAAACAATTTAATCCATTTTGGAATAAGGCTGTAACAGGACAAAATGTGGAAAAAGTGATGCGCTGTGAATACTTTCCGGATGCACTGTAGATTTAACCATCCTGTTTGATTAAACCATTCGACTTTTGACTGCTGTGAAATGACAGTAAACAGACTGTGACAAGTTTTAATCTTCAAACTGATGATGCAACCTGATAGATACATCACTGTAGGCTGTATTATCATTAAAAGAAAAAGATACAGACTCCTGTCATCTGGTCTGACATTAACTGCACTCATTCTCTAATGAAGGCTGACCTCTGAGCACACAGCAGCAAGACAGACTTGTCATTTCTTTATTTAGCCAAATATGTACCATGTTTAGCATTCCTGTGAAAGTAATTATTCATCTCTACAAGACATATAACTGGAGCATCATAGCAGAGCTATGTCAAATCATAATTTCATGATACTTAAAAACATTTTCATGTTTTTTACATGAAACACTTTCATGTGAGTGCAGGGTCAGTCAAGATACATCACCCCTGGTGCCTTGCTCAAGGTAGCACTTATGTAATGCAATACTTATCACTATTACATTATTGTAAATATTATTAAACCAATGTCTAGACAGTTTCACGTTTTACTTCTTAGAAAGAAGCAAAATGATCTACCAGTGGAATAACACCGTCTTAGGCTTGAAATTAGTAAGTGCCTAGAATTTTTTAATGTTAAACTGGTTTTATAATAATCTTATGTTAAGAAATAGCAGATCAGTTTACCTTTATATTTGACTTGTCAAGATATTTTTGCAGTGCACAGTCCATATTTCCCCTTGGGGATTATTACATTATATCTATCTATCTAAATCTGAGACTGCCGCCAAGAGAATGCCAAGTGGACAATTCTATGTACAGTTCCGTCAGAAAATGCCTTGGAAAGGCGAAGCCAAGTCTTGTGTTTTTTCTATATACTGTACTGAAGACATTTGTGTTTGAGAACAGAAGATGAATATGACACAATAGATTAGAATTTCAGCTGTGTCATTTCTTGATATTTACACTGAGATGTGTTAAATAGTTTAGAACATGGCACCTTTGGTGGCAGACCACCCAAATTTTAGGCAAGCAAAAGTATTGGAACAGAGTCCTAAAATAAATGACAGTAAAACCACTCTTGTCCCCTTAGTTGTGTTGGAAGTATGTTTTGGATAATTGTCTTGCTACATGATAAATTTCCTCCCAGTTAGATTAGCTGCATTCCTCCGTAAATAGTAGACAAAATGGATCTGTAGATTTCTGAATTAATTTTGAAGCTACCATCATGCTGCTACCATCAGTTACATAATCAATAAAGATTAGTGAGCTTGCTCCACAAGCAGCCATGGAAAACAAAGGCATGAGCAGTTCCTTTCTTTCTCCACATTTTGACCTTTCCATCACTTTGGTAGATTTTAATCTTGGTTCAAGAAATTGTGTGTCTCATATCTGCTTTTCTTTGTGAATTCCTATGTGGTATCTTGAACCTTACTGCTAATGAGTGGTAGGCATGTTGTTGTACAACCTCTATAATTCTGCTCCCAAAAAAAAACCTAATATATACATACATACATACATATACACACACACACACACACACATATATATATATATATATATATATATATATATATCTATATCTCAATCTAAAAGGGCACACCTGCGCAACAAGAAACACCTGTCAGTCACATGTTCCTATATTTTTGATCATTTAAAATATGGGTGGGTTCCTACAAAAGGTGCCATGTTCTAAGTTGTTTAACACACTAATTTCAGGAAATGAAACCTGAAATTATGATCTATCGATTGATCTCGAACCCAAATGTCTTCAGCGTATAGCAAAAAGAAAAAAAGAAAAGAAAAAAAAGAATAGGCTTTACCATTCCAATACTTTTGGAAGGGATTGAATGCAGGCTGGCAGGTGGCGGCTATGCTTAGAATCCCAGCCACAGAGATGACATCATCATCCTAATTCCAAACTTGAGTCAAGGAGAAAGGACAATGCCTTATGATTCAATTGCACTACTAAGGAGCCATGCAGCTTGCAATTTATAGAGTCTGTCTTCATGAAACATGCACAGAGTCACTGTATTTTAGAAGTTAGGACAAAATTTGATGTGTATAGAAAGCCCACACTCAGAAATTCATTACTCTACAAAATAGGGAGCAGCACATGGAGGCAGTCACTGGACACTGGAAGTTACTCCCTCATGCTTGTTCAAGCAAATGTTTTCTTCCAAAATGAGGAGACCAATGGTAACAGGGCACCAACTCCAAATGTCAACTCCACGTCTCATAGTCGTCAACAGATGAGAGAGGCCCCTTGAGGCAGCCTTTTAATACACTCCATCTACAGCCTTTTGTTGTAAAGTCCAAAACAATTAGCAGTAAAACTACACAGAACAAAAGCAGACAGGTGCAAGGTGAAGTGAAATAAAGCTGTAATCATTGAATGTTAAGGATAATTACAGGTGATTAATATAATTCATAGCTCCAGTGGTATGGGTATGACTTTCATACCTAAAGCTTCTAAAATGGTTCTGAAAGTGTGGGCAAAGGTTCACAGGAATGCAGCATGCCATGTCACATGCTCAGCTCCAAGCTGTCTTCATGGCTGTGGTCAATGGTGTAGTATCAAGCTGCCAACAAGTACGTGACATGAGGTCAGTAATATACCTGGAATATTCTTGGGAACATGAGCCTCTCCAATTTTAGTCCAAGACAAATACTTGGCACCAGTTTAAATTTCTACATTCCAATCATGTTTACACACAGTAATAAACAAGGAAATGTGATACTGACAGACTCTGAAATGGTATTTGGACTGAGGAAGGAAAATGGTTTTGGCAGGCCATTTGAGTTTATGAATATACGAGACATTTACTAGCAATCACACTTTTTTATGATTGATTCAAAGGACTGACAGCTCACCTCTTCATAGACCTCTCTCACAGCAGTCCCACCCGGCTCTTCTTCTGGCTCCATCCCACCTCCTGGAACAATCCACTGATCCGGGTGCCGGCTGCTGCTCACAAGCAACACCTGATCACGCACAGACACGCAGACCGTCAGCAAGCAGTCAAGCACACCATGATTAACAAATTTTCATGTTATCATGGCGACTGATGACATCTGTACACAGTTTCCATACATTCATACATCGAATGAGAACAATCAGAGCTTCAGTAAAAGTGTTAAAGGGGATTAAAAATCCATTCCTGAGATAATGCACTAAAAAAACGTGTTTTAAATGGCATAAGCTGGTACGCTGGATCTGAGCCCTATCTGACCTTAAGTTTTATTTGTGTATACTTTCCTCATGATGGTTTTCATTCAGCCATCACTGTATGGAAAATTCAACCCGATCTGATCCCATAGGGCTTATTGCGTCCACACTTTATCCCATGTCTTAGTTTTGAAACATGAAAAGGTATGTAGCTAATTAGTTCCAAGAATATTAAACAAGTTATAAACTAATTAAGTATAAGAACTACAGAAGCTATATAATGTATCACATACATATATGTATAGATATGGTGTAGTGTATGGTAATGTTGGATACGAGGCTCAAGAATCAAGAAGTTAGCATATCAAAAAATACATTCAACAAGCTGCATAACAACGTAGTCCATTAGTCATAGTCTTCTAGTCATAAAGTACTGCTTGTCTTATGTGAGATTAAATTAATTTCCAAACTAAATCAAGCCCACCCTCCTGCTCTTGAAAAAGTAACTCCTGATTTCAAATCAGAAGAGGTTTCTGAAATGCCCAGATCTTGAGTCACTCATGAACCATGACCGATTCTGTCAAGATTAAAAAAAATAAATAAATAAAAAAAAAACGCCCTTCTACCAAGCCTGCTATTTTTCACGTGTAAAAACATGCTAGCGCCTATATTTAGCAGTAAGCAGGAACTGGAAGCTTTCACAAAGTCTTAAAGATCTGTTGT
This sequence comes from Notoglanidium macrostoma, assembly GCA_030068235.1. Lineage (NCBI taxonomy): Eukaryota > Metazoa > Chordata > Actinopteri > Siluriformes > Auchenoglanididae > Notoglanidium > Notoglanidium macrostoma. Next base: position 9,380,381 of record JAQQZR010000037.1, on the reverse strand, counting down.
ATAGACACACTTAGGCTTTCCTGCAAGTTATAACGCTGATGGCCATAGAGTGGTGGGCCAAAACATAACGGCATGCAGCATACATCAAATAAATACAATACACCGACTCTAGTACTGCAAACATACATCTTATACCCTCCAGCATTCAGGCAACCTTTTATCTGTGATTCATTCCAGAGAATCACCGCTGAGACTAGGAAGTTCATATTCGGTAGTAGAGAATGCAAGATTTAAAAAAAAAAAAAAAAAAAAAGAAAAAAAGGCTGACAGAGTACAACTAACTAACAGAAGAATACGAAAAAGCATCATGCTTTAGACATGGCTTTCACCAAGACACCTTACACACCATTCAAAGCTATTGTGCCAAGAACCAGAATGGATTACACAAACAAACACTGTCTTTACATTTTAATATCATTACTTTTATAATGTTAAAATTTTAATCAACTGAAAATGTTAGTGCTCTAGTGCACCAGTGCTCTATAGACTATGCATCAAATTGAAACACCACTGTATTGACCAAATTTGAATTTTGTGCGTCATGACACTCTTAGTATCTTACCATAAAATTTGCATAATGCTGCGTGTTATTATAAACCGCCCAACTTGATAGTGCAAACATTTTCAAGGCGTGTCATTTTGTCACTCAATCAACAGACAGTGATTCAAGGTTCATGAATGGGTGTGTCAAGAGTGACGCAAGACCTGGGCATTTCAGAAAAAATAAATATACACAAACAAATCAATTATTAAAAACTATTTGACAGAAACTCTTGGACAAAAATTTGATACGATACAAAATATTACAATTTATATGACATATTCCTTTCATTGTATAGATTTGAACCACCCTATGTTCAGAACTATTGTATTTACCCAACTAGTGCTGAACTGTGGTCTTACAATACTTTCAGTTACACTGACCGCTGAGTTTAGCGCTATTATTTCTGACTAGGTTTACTTTAATATACAAAACAAAACCAAACCTAAAAAAATATTTTATGTGCCTTAAAGTCCTCAATCTGGAAGATAAAAACAAAAGAAGACACATTTCAAAGCATGAGTCTCTTGATTTCATTCGTCACTGTAGATTAATGCCAGGATGAGATATTTGTGTCTTTCACAATGGTCACCTTGTCAGATTAAGCAATCATAGTATCATAATTTTCTGCCGTGTCTTGGTCGGGAGTCTGTCAACATTACAATTCTGACCCTGACCAATTGTCGTTCACATCCTTGCATGTCATCTAGGAAGAGGGTCAAGAAATTACCAATCCTGACTACAGAAGGAGCGTCAAGGAACATGTCGTAATTTTCGTCGAACTAGGCGAGGAAATACAAAACATTCTGACATACTAGGCTTTTCATCGGGGTGTTGTGGGGTGTTCCAGATGCCACGTCACTGTTCTTTGATTATGTCACAATACAAGGCCCGTTCATTATTTCCAATGTTCATATTCAGGCCTGATGCTGGAAATTTCCCAGCCATGAAAAATGTGCGTCCAAGTTGAGCTGATTTTGTGTAGTCCAATTCCATTATAACCCTCTCCCTCGTTAATGGACAGCCGCACTCTTACCCATCTCTCGTTTTTCTATTCTCAACTCTCTATACTAGGCCTACCAGTTATTTCCTGACTCTAACAAGGAGCTAAAACCATCTGTGTAATGTAGGCATTCAGGAATATAGTGGTCCAGTGATTCCCACACACAAGTGATACTTTGGTGCTGTGCCCAAGTATATTGACAGAAGGCAAATAAGAGAAGGAGGAAGAGGTAAAGAAAATGAAAAAAAAAAAAACCTCAGAATTCCTGTTCATAAAAATGGGCTCAGCATGTGAAATCAAACCAAATCAACATGTCTCACAGCATCAACAATAAACGAAGTACTACTCTTTACTTTTAAATAAATTATGCTGTATGTACATACTATTTGCTTTAAACCAATCAACATACAGACATATTCACGTCATCTAGAACACGGACTCTACAGTTTACTGTTTTGAGGATATAAATGTATCTAGCACTCATAACACGGAGGCGTCCATTTTTTCCCCCTCATTTTGTGGTTTGAATGCACGGAGGTAAAAAAAATGATATAATGCCAAGCTCTGACATCTCATTTCCGAGGTAGCATAACTAATAAGAGACAAGAACTGGACAGAACTGATAGACCATTATCCTTTCCTCTTTATACTTAAATTATTTACCCTATGATTGCTTGATTTACTGTTAGCTAGTAACTTCCAAATGTAAAAAAGCTGACATTAGCAGCCAACTGGTGTTAATTCACAGTACAGTTAGACATGCAAAGTGAACACTACATGATGTTCAATTGCAGAACTGCAGATTCCCAAATCTAGCCTTCTCATGAAAACAAACATGAGAGCTGTCCATCATATGACTGTTACTATTCTGTATGCCACTATTCCCTGTGACCAAATGATCACATACACACTATATAGCCAAACGTTTATGGCCACTTAACTAATCATACTCACCTGCTTATTAAACATTCCATTCCAAATGATTTAGTTTGGAATTAATTAATTTAGCCGTGACAGACACGTCTGCCGACATTGTCAGAAACATCACACCCGTCTCCCGCATTGACACTCTTCTTTCCGACACCATTGAGAATTCAAACAACTCTGTCCGTGATTTCAAACGGTGTATAAGGTCTAGCGCCTATCTGCCTCGAATCGCTTCCCACTTCTCTTTAATTTCTCATCCAACATATTTCTGACCCCACAAACACACTGCTCAGCAACTTTGCTCGCGTTTGAGGAGTAGTATAAATGTGCACGGTTACCAAAAGCACCGTAACACAGTTCACCTGCTGTTATTGATTTGAAAGCAATGTCAGTATGTGCAAGGTATTCATATTTCCGATGCGTAATGTGTTATACTTATACTAGACATTCCAGAATGCTACGTAAAAAAACCCTGGGATGGATTTTTATAGTGGCTTTTTTTTTGTTCAGTGTAAAGAACCAAATTCGACACAGTGAGCGACCTCCTTAATGGCAATATTGTGGGATGTCTGTGTAAAATGGCTTTTGCCATTTGAGTTAACCGAGCTGGTACTCAGAACTCCGAGCTCATTTAAATTATTTCATTTGCCTTTCATCTGGCACTACACTCCGAACTGCGGTTATAAAAAAATTGATCAAATCCTCCTCACCCGTCAGAACTGAGACTTCAACACATTTATGTGTTGATGTCGTCATTTCTAGGAGTACAACTTGCAAAATATATATAACATACACCCTACACTTCCGACCACTGATCCCTTTATCCTTTACCACATCACTGCCAGTTTGCAAATACGTACACCCATAAATAAGGAAAATACTATATCTGACAAATACCTGGACACAACTCAGCTTCAAACAGGTAAATATCTATAGCATGAGCTGATGTGGACGTGTAATGTCTGACATGTAAAGTGAAAACCTTATGCCACCTTCTCTTAAGATCCCTTCAAGCTCCCTCTAAGGATGGATGAAAGTAAAAAATCCATATAATTGCAAATAAACAGCTAGCTGTGCCATCATATGCCCTTCTGAGCTACTGTTCCTCATGTATTAGCAGGTTATACAATTACAACCCAAGGGTTCAAAAGGAGCAAGTGTTTATGGCATGAGGTCAGGGGGATAAATGCTGCAGTGGCATGTAGCGGAGTGTGATATTCTCTACTAAACATCTGCGCTAGACACATAGCTGGACTGAAACCAGTACTACAGACTTTAGGAGAACTTAGTAGGTGGAGCCACAACCCGTGGAGATACTCGGTATTCCTTTTTGCAATGAGAACAACTTAAGCAAAGGACATCCTCATAATTTTTTTTTTTTTTGCTTTGCCTTACACATGGATTTGAAGTTTCTAATTCAGAAAGTGCAATCATTCATAAATAATAACGTTTCATGATATGGTACATACTTCTCTTATTTCTGGAGCCTTAGACTTACCTTGTATTGCTCTCACTAACCAAGTTCATTGTTATAAATACAACTAGAGACTCAGTAAAACAGATACTTGTATTGGTCTGTTACCATGCTTATTTTCTCATCATAAAAATAATCTGTCAGTAACGTCCGATACCACGATGATATGTTATATGCAAGCTCTACATGCTGTACTTACGGCTGCACAGAAGACCTTTTCTGGAGTGAAATCTATTGCGTTCTTTCCCATTGCAACCTTACTGAATCCAAGGTAACTAACGTAGCTAGCTAAGTGAATGAACACGCACGTGCACGCCTTACACAGCCACCACATCAACCAGGAAACCAAGAACAGAGTTAAATAAAGTGTTCCACGATGCCCCTGATAAACAGTACATTACTCATTTCGGTATTAGTGTTCAAAAATACCAAAAAACTTACTCAGTCGGAAACAGAAAATAAGGTTTCCTCTAGTTCCAGCTATAGTACCCATTTGCTGGGGTCTAATAAAGTGAACTTTAATTGGGCTGCTGTTCTCTTAAAACTTCTTCCTGCTTTCGTGTCATTTTAACAAGACCTTTTAATGAACTGCTGTGTTGGCACGTCTTCAGAAAAGAACACTGGAAAGCAAGGCTGTCTTCTCTGGGTAAATGAGCTGGAAAAAAAATGACAGTCCCAACCAAATCACAAACCACGGACACTCCGAATGACAAAGCCACTGGAACAGCACTCGCCTCTCTGCCTGAGAACAGAAAGATTAACTGCACAGCTGAACAGTAAACAGGGTTCTCACAAGCATTCCTTATGAACACTATCTGATTTGATCGAATGTGAAATCGATCACAAATGATCCATTTCAGTGTTTAATCATTGGCAATGCATGAAATCAGTGATTTATTTGAGAAGCTGTCAGTGTGACTCATTATAAAGTGATTTAAGATACTAAACTAGTTGAAAAGTTATTTCATGCTTCTAAATTTGCACTTTTTTCCAATCCACTGTATCCTAATGCTCTATCTGATGTCTGCTTTAATCCTTTTTGATGTCTAAGTCCTTTTTTCTGAGTACTAAATGGGGATCTAAATGTATCCTTTAATACATTTTTTTAGCTTGCAACATGACAATCAAAACCCAAACTCTTCAAGTACGGATCACGTAATTTAAAGGCGTGTTAGTAATGTTTTTATTTCTCACTTGCACAAATAACCTGGAAAATTCGAAGAGTATGATGGGAATCATTTTAAACCATGGCTTCAACACAAGCATATTATTTGGCTGATTAAACACATTTGGAAAACTGTGTTCTGGTCTGGATTGCATGTTTGTGCTTGGATGGGCCTCTTCCCAGTCATTTCAAAGACAATCCCCACGGTGCCTCCACAATGTCCCCATTCCACCCCCGTCTCAGTCTGTTCAGAAAGAAAAAATATGGCTGAAATTGGTAAGCTCTCAGCGTAGCCTGATAATTCTCCTGTAAGCAAAAAATATATATATATACAAGAACAAGAAATGTAGTAAAACCAGAATAGCCTCTGGTAGCGCTTTTCCATGAAGGAGGAGGAAGTTGAATGACGAATTAGTGACGTTACTCCTTTACAGGTATGGAAAAAACCCTTATTTAAAATCACCTCTTTAACCATTACATGTATAACCTTGACACTTTTTTTTTTTTTTTTTTTTTTAACAAATCTTTAAAAATCGAAGGCACCTTTCAATGCCCTCAAAGAAATCATGGAGAGAGGAGCTAGGAATCATACGCTGCGTTCGTCACAACTTGTAATTCCCAACCTCCGACCAGAAAAAGCCAAAGGAAACACCTCCACAACTTGAAATTCCTATTCGTCAACTTGGGGTAGTCTTCTCATATACAAGTTCCCAATTTATGGAGTAATGTCAATTCAACATGGCTGTAGCTCACTCAACAAGCAGACACATTTGCTTGTTAAATCCACAACACTGACTATACAGATTGCCGTTTGATGAGGAAAATAGACATATGGCACAGTTGAAAATAACATTACCGTATACAACGCAAGTCGAATGGAGCATTATAGATCAAGGATACACAGGCAGTTTCTAACCTGAGGTCTACACAGAAATTACAATAAATGTCACTATATAAAATGACCAATATTAATAAGAAACAAAGGGCTCAAATAAAAACTTCGGACAAATATCAGTTCAAATGTGCCTGATGTAAAATAAGTTAGAACAATTAACTTAAAATTAGTAGCTGCTAAAACGTCTGGTACCGAGTTGCATTACTTTTAATATTTATTTGGAAACTGTTATAATTGCAAACGGACATTTTTTGTTCTCTGGTTAGGTTCCTACAACAAAAAGGTGAAAACAGACCGGGTTGAGTCTCCCGAGTCATTTCCCAGGGTTATCTGCACAGTGCTGGTCATGTTTAGTGCTGGTTTATTGCCAGTCCCAGTAGAAACAATGTAGATGTGACTTATTACATTGTGGCTGCATGTGTAATTAAATCTGTTTTCCCCTTAACAATAGGGTTTGTTAGACTAGCATTTGTAGTAAGATTATAGTCAGAGTGTATAAATACAGCCTACAAGCTTCTTTCCTGTCAGCAGATAAGATTGTAAAAATGCATCTTGGATGAGTGGATGATGCTACTTTCAATTTCTATTTGCATGCAAATGCTTAAAATAGCACAAAAAGGTTCCCATTTGCAGTAGGAGATCCTTGTATTTTATTCTTCTAATGATTCCACTTCCTGTATTTGAAATGAAAAGTAATACCTTTATTTATTTAGGTTAATTTGCTGTATTTTTCAACTTCAACTTTCTAATCAAATTTATACTGGGTATTAAACATTTAACTGGCCAACACATTAGTCCAACATCGGTTCTGTCCAATACTTACCAGCTGCGCATTTCAATACAAATGAGTTATTGAATTTCATGAATTATGACACGTCTTTCTCTGATTTAAGATGTCATGGTGCGCTATTTGGATGATCACTTCAGCAGCCTAAAGGCAACATTTGCATGCACATTCATTTCTCTAATTACATTAGTTATCAAATGGCCATGCAGACAGCATACAATGACATTTTAAGTCAGAGAACATCGTTTTTAGACTGTATATGTGCTGATAATTTGATTAAAATCTAGGTGTTTTGGTTGAATTTCTTGACATCTTTAAGTCTTTCTCTGGTTTAAGACGTAGTATGCCGTTTACTTGATCATTTCAGTATCTTAAAGTCAGATAAAGGGATAGTTCATGAAAATACACGATCAAATAAATTGTGCTAAATCTGACAGTGATCTGATGAAGTATGTGTGAGCCAATGCCTCTGATGTAATTGTAAAAGTCCTACATCGGGCTCATTCTTTTCTCCTCCTTGTAGGAGAACGGGTCAACTTGTGAATTTAATAAATCGAGTGCAGTGAATTTGTATCGCTCACACCTAGCGTGTGGGCAACAGGAATAGCGTGACGTTCATGCAGTGCTATAGCTAGATGTGGCATGCAACCTTATCAGTAGTGGATTAAGTAAGAAAGTGGGTGTCTGTTAGAAAGTGGAAAATGGGAGATGTGACAGAGTGTCAGATGTACGTGTGACTTTTTTTGCCTTTCCTCCTGAGAGAAGTGAAGTGAAAAGAACGGGTAAAGGAACTCTGTCAGGGGACGACAAGTGCTTTCATTCCAGTTCTATAAATTGCTGCTGACGGGTCACTTGGTGCTTTGGCACATGGTGTAACTTGCTTCCCCTCGTTACCCCCTCCTTCTCACGATCACATGGAGAAGATTCAGTCCTTTCACTACGCTGAACAGGATCCAGGACACTCACAGTGCCTTGTGTCTTAAATAATCAAGGCTCAATTCTGTACTGAGACGGGTCAGAATGCTTAGCTTGAAAAATGGACAACTTGATGTGCTTTCCTATTTTAAATTTTAACTCCTACAGAGTGTAATAGCCTCGTGTCTCATGCTCACATGTGCGCACCATGCATCACTCAGACGAAATGTAAATACTGCACTTATACACTACATTTTATAAGTCTGTGTGATGAAGCTCTATTCATATCTTGCGGGGTGTGTTGGAATTGTGCAAGATCCATAATTACAATTTTGAACTGCGTAAATAAGACCATTGTGAATGTTCTGTTTCTAAAAGTAGCTTAAACCTGAGGTTATTTTAATTCCGAGCTTGAAGCATCCATGTTTTGAATGTAATTTGAAGATAAACATTGAGCAGTCTAAACACACTCTGAAGAACATTCATTTGATTCAAAAATAACTCCTGTGGAGCACAAATTTAGGCTGAATGACACAGTGGTTAGCACTGTCGCCTCACAGCAAGAAGGTCCTGGGTTCGATCCCAGGGTGCCTTTCTGTGCGGAGTTTGCA
>JAQQZR010000037.1:9349729-9371963 GCA_030068235.1 Notoglanidium macrostoma | reverse complement strand
GCCTCTCGCCCGAAGATGCTGGGATTGGCTCCAGCTTCCCCGCGACCCAGACGGATAGAGCGGTATAGATAATGGATAGATGGATGGACACTGAAATACGATGAACTAGGTTTTCGAGTAAGCATGCAAACATGGATCATGGAACAAGGAATATTCAGGCTAAAACAGTGAAAATATTTTATCGTCGTCTTTAGATGAAATACTTCGCCTTGCATAAGTATTCACCAAACATCTTGGACTTACGAATACGACGACCAAATGAGTGTATATTTCTTTTCTAAATAACTTATCGCAATGAAAGACGTTGCACCTTCAAAATGTTTGACATATCATCTAAAGTCAAAGAGTAAAACTTCAGATCAAATCCTTTTCAATTCCATGTTGTAACACTACATAATGTGTAAAAAAAACCCAAGGGGAGTGAATACTTAATGAATCAGGTTTGGAGACGAAATTTTAAAAGAAGGCTTTTTAATGCAGTGTAAATCTCACTAATGAAGAATAAAACAGTACTTGGAGGAAAAATAAAACATGTTTGGTGTAAAAGTAAAAAAGCTACAACAGATACATCATTTAAAAGGTAAAATGTCTAACAGTTATTTCATATTGTTCAAACTGAACTCTATATTACTGATTAAATGACCAACTGTTCAGTAAGCATTTCAATAATACATCTCAATAAGTGATCCTCAAACCAGAGTATTTCTAAAGCTACACATTACAAGCTTCATTGCTCGATTCTGATTTTTTTTGCTCAGATCAGATTTGCCTATCTTGATGGTTCACATTCATAATATTCATAATTACGAGTGACCCGTATCTAACGCTAATGTGAACCCGCCTGTCCTCGGAAGCGTTTTGGAGGAGTCATCGGAGTCACCAGCAACAAAAAACATATTTGTGAGACGACTCATGGTATTAAAACTGACAAAATGGACATGCTAGGAAGTAATATACGCATCGCATTTCTCGCAGGAGGACAGCTAATAGTTTGACAGCTGAAGCTCTTATCCATAGTTGTTTTGCTTTGCTGCCAGCGTTGTTACCATTTGTGCTACTTTGAGAAAAAAAGCCCGTGTAGCACGAATAAATACTCCCCATAGCGGAGGCTAAACTCTATCATAGCCATGGCCCTTAACCTAACCCAAACCTTAACCGTAAATTCTTAACCTTAAACCTAACACACAACTGCTAAGTAGCATATCTTGACACAACTCAACACAACACTATGCAGGCTGACGATGACTGTGCTCAGCGTATATGCAAAAAGCCACAGGAATTCCGATCTGACCATTATCGGTCAAGTCATACGGCCACAAATCGGATTTAAGACCACATGTGAAAGTGGGTTACATCTGATTTGAATAGATCACCTTTGTGTGCCCTGAAAAGATCAGATCTGCATCACGTTAAAGTAAAAGATCAGATTTGAGTCATTTCAGCCTGGAAGTGTGTACACAGATTAAAGCGATGCCAAAAAGGTCCGGTCAAAACCATGAGTTACAGTTCTAGCATTCTGTGCATGTGCGCGCCCATGCACGGCTTTTTACTGGTCATATGACAAATGAGCAGGTTTGTTTTCTTCTCCATTCTGAAGTGAAAGGAAGTGCAATCTGAAGTGAAACACAAGGGTGCAATCTCAGTTCCAAAGTTCTTCAATTTCCCCTTCCACTTTTTCAACCAGCCCTTAATATAACAGAGTCTATGTGAGATCAATTCAGTATAGACTCACCATCCACTTTATTAGGAACACCTGTACACCTTCTCATTCATGCAGTTAATACACAAAATTATGCAAATGTTCAAGAGTTTCAGTTAATATTCACATAAAAAAAAAAGGGGGGGAATAAATTACTTTGACCATTGCATGGTTGTTGGTGCCAAACAGAGTGGTTGGAGCATTTCAGAAACTGGTGATCTCCTATGACTTTCACACATGACAGTCTCTAGAGTTTACACAGTATGGTGCAAAACACACGCACACACACACACACACACACACAAAGTGTGAGGAGAATGGTCAGACTGGTTCAAACTGACATGAAGACTACAGTAACAGAAATAACCACTTTTTACAACTGTACTGAGCACATCATAATGCACAACACATCAATCTACAACAGTAGACCACATCGGTTTCTACTCTTCTCTGAGGAGAACAGGAATCTGAGGCCACAGCGGGCACAGGTTCACCTACACTGGACAGGTGATGACTGGAAAAAGACCAGGTGATGGTTTTCCAATCTCTGTCCAGATTGTAACTCATGAGAAGCACATACGGTTAAGGTGGTAGAAGGATGCACCAAGTCTAACAATGCTGGAGAAGAAGAAGAAAAGAAATAAGTAAGATGTTGAAGGTTACACCAAATAGGAATTTGCTCTTGCTGGGACTTTTACTGTGCGAGAGAGCAAAGCTTACCAAATACTCAGAAAAAAGGACTTTGAAAATAGTATCGTGCTTCTCAGATAATGATTAGTCCTTAATGTGCTGTTTAATCCAAAACAGCTGATGGTGTCACTTTCAAAATTACAAAGACTCAGAAGTGAATAGAAAATTGGTCAATGTTCAACTACACAACATCTGCGGTCTGTTTCATGTCTGGCTTTAAGGAAGCTAGTTTAAGGCCTCTACAACCTAATGTACACAAGAGTGAAGTGTACAATAATGACAGCAGCACAGTACGCTTACTGGGTTTATTTAGTATGCATTCAAATTTCACAGTTTGATGTTTAAACTTTCATTTTTAGCTTACATTACATAGAGCAGTGGTTCTCATCTGGGGTCAGTGATTTTATATTTGTTCTGTTACAGTAGTGTAGCTCATCCTACCATTAGGAAAGCTAATATATTTATCACTGAATTCATATAATATAATGAATAAGTAGCCTATTTCTTTATATGGTCATGTAATGACTGTTTTTATTCAAACTTCAATAACTTAAAACCATGTAGGCCTGTAAATGATGTCAACTTGACGCGCTGTTGTTGGAGGAATAGCTGTTGCGGAACGAAAAGCTCCATGGCACTAATAAACAGACAGAATATAACCGTACGCGTTTGAATAATATCGGAATAGTTTGACAATTTTCATAAAATAAATCTGTACTGAGGGGGTCTACAAACTTTATTTCAAGTTCACAAGGTCCCTGGCTGCAAAATGTATGAGCACCTGCGTTATAGAGAGATCAGCTCTGATCGCTTTTGTATATGTGGATCCAAAAGTGTTCAAGAGCAGATGTATTGGAGTGAATGGGATTCCAATAGTGCATCATCCTGCCACATACACTTGACCACTGCTCGACATGCCTCTATAAGAATAACAGGTTTAAAGGTCTGCTCTGATATTCCAATGTAACATGATATACTTGACATACACCATGAAAAAGACATACACTATATGGCCAAGGGTTTGTGGACACCTGTCCATCACAACCTTATGTGTTCCTTCTTCCTAACTGATGCCACGAAGTTGGAAGCACACAACTGCAAAGGATGACTTTGTATGCTGTAGAATTACAATTTCCCTTCACTGGAGCTAAGAGGCCCAAACCTGTTCCAGCATGACAATGCCCCTGTGCACAAAGCGAGCTCCATGAATACACGGTTTACCAAGACTGATGTAGAAGACCTTGAGTGTCCTGCACAGAGCCCTGACCTTAACCCCACTGAACACCTTTGGGATGAATTTGAACACTGACCAAATTGTGAAGAATCACTCTTCATCCAACATGGCAAATGGCATTGACATTTGATGAAAGAGTAGAGAGTGCGCTTTTCCGTACGCTCATTGGGTCCTGACTTTTCAGACACCCTGTGTATCTGTTTTCATGATCGATACATCAAGGTGTATATCAGAATGAGCATCAAACTATATACCAGGACGAAAATCAGATTATATATCTTGAAGTAGCTCACATGTATTGGCGTGTATAATAGCGTGTATATCAGTGCGCATCAGTGTGTGTATAAGGGTCTATACTGGGGTGTATATCACAGGTTTCAGGGTGTATATTCCTCAGTTAGATAATGCAATATATTTGGTAATCCCATGAATTAAAGCTGAAAATCTACACTTCAATGACATCTTGATGCCTTTATTAGAAATCAATTGTGGTGGTGTACAGAGGGAAAATATGAAACTTGGGTCACAGTCCAAATACTTTTGGACCTAACTGCAGACCAGGGTGTATTTAGAAGTGTGTATCATGGTGTAAGTGTGTATATCAGGGTGTACATCCGGATGGCAGTGTGTATAACGGGTGTAAGAGTGTATATCAGGGTGTATATCAGAGTGTAAGTGTGTATATCGAGTGTAAGTGTGTATAACGGATGTAAGTGTGTATAACGGGGTGTATATCAGGGTGTAAGAGTGTATATCAGGGTGTATATCAGAGTGTAAGTGTGTATATCGAGTGTAAGTGTGTATAACGGGTGTAAGTGTGTATAACGGGGTGTATATCAGGGTGTAAGTGTGTATATCAGGGTGTAAATCAGGGTGTATATCAGAGTGTAAGTGTGAATATCAGGGTGTAATTGTGTACATCAGGGTGTAAATCAGGGTGTAATTGTGTATATCAGGGTGTATAGCTATCAAGTATATCACAGGTATCTTAAACCTTAAAAGGCCGAAGAGCTGAAGTAGTTAAGAGCAGGAGAAGCCGTAATCGGTCATTAATCACACAACAGTGTGAACACAGAGCCTACCTCGTCTTCCCGGTCATTCTTAAAGCACAAACACGCGGCCCGTTTTTTAAAGCCCTCGCCGTCGTACGTCCTCGTCTGATTGGGCTTAAACTTCATCATGTACTCCAGATTGCTGAGATTCTCCATAAGCCGCAGAAAACTGTTCCTGGTGCTCTCCTATGCGGATTTCCGCCGCGTTTTCCTCTCAGACCAGTAAAACAAAGTGGCCCCCGAGTTCTCCGGGCTCTTCATGCACTGCGCATCTCTTTAGCTTGACGCTGAACAGAAAACCTCGCGCTCGTGCTCTCTTCCTCACCCTCACCATGGTGGCTCTTCTCTGATCTCCGCGCGCATCATGTCCGACTGCGCTGCTCGCTGTTCCTCCTCCACACGCACGAGGACGGGCACGCGCGCAGAGTGGACTTTCGCAAACCTGTATGGCCAGGAACATGCACTGGGAGAAGCGCAAGCAATCGCGCGAGAGGAAATCGAGGTAGACGTGCGCTGTAGCGAGTAGCAGGCGCTTAAAGGACAAGCGGCGACTTTTAGGAGCAGGGACTTTTCATAGGTTTTTAGCGCTTCTCTGGCGCCATCTAGCGGTCGCGTGCGTTCAACTCTCGCGTACTACCAGTTTTATACCCGAGTGAGTGCGTGGGGTCCACGTGCAGCCAGAGAGAGAGATTAGGGGAGAAAAGAAAACCGTTGAGTAGGTAGATCAGCTCATAAGTCTGCGGCCTTGATCGGGTACACACCGATGCTGCTGTCAGAGACCCGTGCAACTGATGTGCACTCTACGGTGCGCGCGCTCGCGTCTGTGTCTGAGAGGAGGAAATAATGCGAATTCAATAAAACACTGCTATGTGCATACATGGCAACACATGCGGCATGGGGAAATGATATTGACCAAAGAAGAGCCTGCATGGGAGTAGCTACACCTGAGCATTTTCTTCCAGTGCTGTGGGAAGTGTTCACTCTGAGCCTTAAAACAATCAGCGACAGACTCAGATACAGTGTATAGTACACCATGTTTTGACGTAGTGTAAGCCTAAAAATACTAAAGGATGGACGAAGGAAGCTGTTTAATTTATTTATCAACTTCTTTTCATAAACAATGTCTATGTTGAGATTTCATTCTTTGTTTCTGCAGGGTTGGAGTTAAAGGGAGTATATTTGACAGAGGGCTCGGTGGTGCAGTGCCTCACGGCAAGAAGGTCCTGGGTTCGATCCCCGGGTCACCCAGGGTGCCTTTCTGTGCGGAGTTTGCATGTTCTACCCGTGCATGCGCGGGTTTCCTCCGGGTGCTCCGGTTTCCTCCCACAGCCAAAGACATGCAGATTAGGCCAACTGGCTACTCTAAATTGCCCATAGGTGTGAATTCGAGCGTGTGGTTGTTTGTCTGTGTTGGCTCCGTGGTGGACTGGCGACCAGCCCAGGGTGTACCCCACCTCTCGCCCAGCTTCCCCGTGACCCAGATGGATAAAGCGCTATAGATAATGGATGGATGGCTGGATATTTGACAGAGGTGGTAAAAGTACCACTCGTCTCGATTCCGAGATAAGATTTCTTTCTGAATGCTTCTGTATTGAGTAAACACTGATGAGTGAAGAAAAATAAACAGTGCAACATTTCACACGTGATAAAACCAGTAGATCAGACTTTCACTAGTTTGAGCACCTAAGTTACATTAGATTATTTTTGCCCAAGCAGGGTTTTTTATTTTTTATAGCCACAAGGAAGCAGAAGCAATCAATTATTAAGAATAATCAATTATTAAGATCAGCACAGTAGATGAGAGTAGTGACTCAGCACCACAATCCCTGGTTCAATCCTGAGATCGGGCTGCGCTGTGTGTGGAGTTTCGGGTGTTCTCCTAGCATCCAGGGTGAAATGATGCTATCCCCCCCAGCAGATAGCTCCATATAACGTGCATGTGGGTACGCATGCGAGGCAAGAAATAAAAAGGGAAAGATGTTTGAATGACAGCGGAGTTTATTGCAAATACTGCATCATATATCACTAGGTGACTTTATCAGAAGGTTGGAGCAGGTATGCGCATGCACACAAGAAGGTGATTCTCACCACCCCTGGTGGATAAGAAGGATGAAAAAAAAAAGACTAAAGCCATCCAGTGTCTTTTGTCATACATTATATGTATATAGTCTGGCTGAATGATGACACCACAAATCTTATTAATCAACAGATTTTATTTACAGAAAGAACAAAGTATGTGGGCTGTTTTCATGTCATTCAGAAAGCAGGAAATCATTCTCCCCTTTAGAAAGAAGGAATTTACATTGAATACAGTGAATTGAGATGTCTCAAAGCAAAGACTGATCTTGGAAATGGAGATCAAGCATTCGTTGATCACGGTAGGCTCCTGTACACCTCACCTCACCAGTCACACATCACCAGTCCCAATGCAGCCTAAGTTTGCAAAATAAAAGCTAAAGGGAAGAAAAACGGCAAATGAAGCTCAATGCACTAGACTGTGTCGGACACAGGAGAAAGAGCACACCAGTGATGGAGTTCAGAGAGTGCAATTAGTACAGTGAAGGCATAGAAAAATAAAATAAAATACTAACACCGAATACAGTAAGAGAACTGTTCTACTAAAATTCATGGTACAATCTCGTATTTTGCCTGCAGTCAAAAAGAAGAGAGAGAATAAAAGCCTATGTTAGAGTCTACACGATCAGCGGTCACAATAGTTAACGTGAGGGTGGAAGGCTATTCCATGTTAATATACTCTACTCGTTTCCACTTCCAAAAAGTCTTCATTTTCACTTCATGTGAATATGGTTTTAAAGCGAAGCTGTTTTGTTGAATTATTATTCCATTTTTTTTTTCCTTCTAGAACTTCTAAAAGGGGAGCGTTTTTTTTTTTTTTTGTAATTTGCCAGATACGGGTGTTACTATTTTAATCAGCTGCTTTTCAGAAACAAACAGCATCATGAGAGGAAACAACGAAACAAAACAGAGGTTAAAAGAAAAAAAAAATGTAAAAAGTTACCCACCACCCCCCACCCTCCATATGCCAGGACGAATGAATGACAGCCACTTTTTCCACCCTCGAGCCTCCCAGATCAATGGAAAAAGAAAGCCATGTGAATAGATCTAAATCCTCTGCCCATGCATTTAAACAGTAGTGAATTAGGTCAAAGGTGTTTCTTTTTTTCCCTAATGTTTTCCTAACGTTACAAATTAAATGCAGTTGTCATTCTTTCTTTCTTTTTTTTTTTCCTCTTTTCTTTAATATATTCTTGACAGTTGTTTTTATTATAACATTAATCCCTGTGTCCTTTAAATGCAAATGAATAGGTCTTGGCAGAATAGGAGGAGTTGTGTTCACACTTGACTTCCACTTTTTTCCCCCGCTTTTCTTCTTTCCCCCCCATTTAGACTTCAATATTGTTCCCAGCGTAAAGCCTGGTCCATGTCCGGGCTGAAACAAACAAACAAACAAACAAACAGCAAAAGGGTTAACTCGGCTCACTCGGAGACATCGACTCGATTTAGGACAAGATTGTGACGTGACTCTTCTCTCTGGAGCAACACGTGGTCATAGACACATGACCCTAATTAGGGCTTAATGGCACTCCTGATTTGGAGTGCAATTTCTCTCAAATAGGTATTAAACGGAATAAATTTTCAGACTGGATGCCGAATTACAGAACAAATGACAACAGAAATCTGAATGAGCAGCATTTGGGCTTACCTGTATTCAAGGTGATGTTGGACAGCTACAAGATTAGATTTGACATTTCCCATTTCTGTTCCACTTGCATTATTGTCATAAATGTGGATATGGTTCAGACCTTTTAAATCTTGCCTCTTATTATATCGGAATGACGGAAGCTTCCAGAGCTTCTTGTGGTTGTCAGCAACAAATCAGTAAATGGTATCAGTGAGTACCCAGAACTTAATTTCATTCCAGTCAGTGCAAAATACAATCAGAACCACATGTAGCACTGAGAGGACACGTCCCACCACATCATCCTACAGTTTCACATGTTGCTAGTGTAAACTCTTAAGCTTATAAACCATACAGTCCTATTGAATACTGTTTTACATTAACGCCAGGGTCACATTAGTTCATGCCTCTGTATAGAATATGCTATGGCGTCATAATGGCGAAATCCAGTTCGATCCAAACCAAATGCTTGACATTTCAGCATTTTAGCAATAATGTGGCGAGTATTAGGAAACCTAAAAGAATAGTAGCGTCAGCTCTAGCTTACCAACCATAAACAGCTATGTACATTTAACCAAAAAAAAAAAAAAAAAAAAAAATTGAATAGTTTATAAGTAGGTCTGAAAGTGCATGAAGTCCTGAATGCTTATAAAATTAGCGCTAGGGATAGACCTTTTCCTAATTTTACATGCACGATACAGCCAAAAGTTTGTGGACACCTGACCATCAGTGTGTGTGGTTCTTCCCCCAGACTGTTTCCACAAAGTTAGAAGCTGTAGGTTCAAGAATTGGCCCAAACCCGTTCCTGCATGAAAAGCTCCTGTGCACAAAGCAACGCCCATGAAGACATGGTTTGCCAAGCTTGGCCTGCACAGCGTCCTTATTCAACCCCACTGAACACCTCTGGGATGAACTGGAACACCAACTTCGCACTAGGTCTCTTCACCTGACCTCAGTGAAGCTCTTGTGGATGGACGGTCACAAATCTCCATATCCAGGCTCTAGTAGTTTCTAGTAGAAAGCCTTCACAGAAGAGTGGGGTTTATAATAAAAGTAAAGGTGGGACCGACTACATGTTCACGCCTGTGGGTTTGGAATGAGCACATACGGATGCGCTGGTCAGGTGTCCACATATTTATGGCCTTTTCGTGTATTTTTATAATTACTCTTTCTTGGTGATCGGGGCCTGATACTGATCCGAGGTCAGAGCTTACATACACGTATAAATACACACGAGATCAAATCTGATCTGTTTTTGATCCAGTGTTACATGACTGCCTGGACACCGATACTCTGTACATCCCCAGTAAGAACGTTCATAACTTTCTCTCCACTGCACCGTAGCTGTAATGTTGTGTAAACGGAATGAAAATACTGTAAAGTGCGATTCAGCTGTTGTGCTAAAGTTGAACGCAAATCAGGTTGAGTGCGGCCTCATAACCCACCTGTTTCTATGGCTTGAGCTTCGTTGGTCTTCCACTGCTCTGCAACGTCGTTTGCTAGAGGATCATCAGGGTTGGGGGCACTTAGTAATGCCTGGATTGATAGCAGCACTGTGCGGATCTGCAAGGCTGGGGACCACTTATCTGGAATATAAATTATGGCAAAGGAAGAAAGATGGAGGGTGAGAGGATGAGGGGGAAAGCAGCAGCCAGCAATCGAAGCATACATTACATGAAATTAAAACCGAAGAGAAAGAGCACTAGGTAGAGGTGCAGTGCTCTCCAAGAGATTATGAGTGCAACCTGAGAGGCTTTTGACATTTTGTCAGTGATTACTCTAAAAGCCAGATTCTCCGTTCTTAGGCTGGGCATGACGACGTGGAAAACAGTGTAGACAAATACGGACGTTTCGATGCATCCTGGAGAGTCCTGGCTAGAGCACCAGCCTTGAGGTTATATGACGAAAATGTGGGCTAAACCAAGAAATAGGCCAGAGAAACGGGGATCTGTGAGAGAGGCATTATGCTTAGGATCGGCCTTGTACTGAAACGGAAAGATGTGCGGAAAGAGCCAGCTGCATTTATTTTAATACCAAATGCCAATTGTATAACAGGGCCCTTTTCAGAAGAGTCCCGGCTGACTACTGAACTGACCAGTGACGAGAAACTGCGTCAGAGGTGGAGCTGCCCCTCCTAGATCCTAGTGCTGACGACAGATACGGTCAATACACTTCAAACATACCGACAAGCTGGAAAATGGCAAATATAACTAAATAAATTACTCACGGGCAGCAGAATTGGACAACGTCTTATATATTACCATCACCTAAACCAGTTTAGCGGTACCAAATCAAAGTTAACTGGTAAAGTATTAAGTATTTACCTCCTGCTCTCTCAGCAAAATATGATCCTGCACCAGTGTTGCTAAGCCCAACATCTGGTAGCATTTCAGTGCTGATTTAAAGCAAGCTTCGCACTTTACGCAGTCTGGACACGGGTTTATTTTATACTGCGGCCGAGGTGCACTCGTCACCGCTGATTCAGTTAATAAGGCTCAAGGCAATAGACATGGCAGTGGTTAAACAGCCAACCCGAAGCAGTTTCGGATCCTCAGGAACTCGACAGACGTGAACCGAAAGGTACTTAAAAGGTTTGAACGCACTTAAAACGAAGGTCTAAATGTCGCAGACGTGAAATGATTGAAAACTTGCCCTGCAACCTTCGACACCAAGGCCAATGCTTATTCGGAGTGATCAGTGAAAGAAACCGCACACGAATCATCCTTTTCCTGAACACAAATTGAAGGCTGTGATCCCTCGTACATCCGGGTCCTCAATAAAAAGAAAAGGCAGTGTGTGAAATTCGACAGAGCCCATGTACGCATCCAAACAAACAAGAAACGAAGAACTACGAGCTGCTGAAAACAGTGAGCAGATGAAGCATTACTTTTCTGATACACTCGCATTGCATTGCTGAACGATCTAGTACACAGACAGACACCATGCTGCCGTTCCTCATCCTACATCACCGGGCACCGACATGCATTCAGGTGCTTTGGGTTGAATTATTATTAACATTCATCTCTTTGTGCTCGGACAAGTCTTACCCCCTGGGAACGTGAAAGGCACAATATGGATCCAACTTATTATTTATTATTCCTATATTAATAAGTCTTATTCATTGCCATGTTGACAGACTGCTATCAGCTGGAAACCATGTCAAGTCTGCATCTTAGTACCGTTCCAACGGGATAAGATTTCCGGACGTGTGTCTGTAGTGATTATGATCGATTCACACGGGATGCTCAATATTCAAACTGAAGGTTTTTTATGGTTATAATAACCGCTTGTAGGTCACATGATCATAACATGCATGCGCATGAATAACTGTCCCTCTCAAATCGTCTAGATTTTATTATTGTCTGTTTAAAATGTAACCAGTACTTGGTTTTGTTTAACAATGTTCGAGAAGTCAGCTTCCTCGAGTATCTTTACACTGAAGGGAAAAAACAGCAAGCTTGTTTCCACAGAATAATGGAATTAACGTGCATCCTGGGGGATCTGCTGGTAAGCGGACAGCCCTCGGTACAGGTGCAAACAGGGTGAAATGCCACTGCATTCAAACCATATTCAGAGGTGGTCTGAGACATCAGACTGCAGGGCGACCGCGAAGGCGTTTAGATGCGTCCTGGGCAGCGGCAAAGGAACGCCTAGTCGGAAACGACGTACTCATTACAAGACTGTTTGGAAATCGTTTGATTTGGTGTAAAAAAAAAAACAAACAAACAAAAAAAACCATCTGGTAAGTCAGTTAAAGCAGCATCCAGAGGTGCGTTTAAATTACCGGACAAAGGCAAATGTTCGGGAACATTCCCGAATATTTTTCTTTGTTTGCTTGGAGTTCACTTCACTCCGAGGAGGTAGTTCTCTGGAAACTAACATGGATGCTGGACTACGGGAGATGTGTGCCCAGATGGGAGTTATCCCAGAATATATACGCAAGTGTTCAATTTTATTTAATCTTCTTAGAACAATTCGAGTAGTTACGTTAGTCAGTTACGCTGATGCATTTCCCAAAAGCCGATTTTTATATGCTAGCTACTATTATCAATCCTGAACATTAGTTACGTGATTGTACAGCTCTCTGTGGTCATTAGGTTAGGATCACATCCAGCTAAATCGTTAGTTGTTATTAGTAGCCTCGAAGATTAATATCGGAGTATGCTGACCTAAAACGTGCAAATGCAAAAGTAAAAAAACCCGTTCGCCTGAGTTTGCGGATTAGCAAGTCATCGCCTGATAATTTGCATATTGGTTTGACCTGGGTCCATTTTTTGCCAATCGGTTTACAGAAGTATCGAGAGGAACTGCATATTACTGTAAAGAATAACTTCTAATCAGGCCAGCTCATTCTGAAGCAAAACACCAATCTGTATCGAATCGGCCATGCTGAATCATAAAAACAAACAGACAGCTTTCTCGGCTGAAAGATAAAAACCTGCTGATGTTAATAACAGGTCACCTACCTTTCAGGATATCTAGGCATATTCTCCCCAGCTTGTCAACATTGGGATGATATATTTTGGTCATGAAGCGTACTTTCGGAGCTGCCATGGGGTATTCTTCAGGAAGAAAGAGTTCAAGTTTAAAAGTCCCTCCCTCAAAGGGGGAGTCCTGCGGTCCAGCGATGACCACGTGGAAGTAGCGGGCATTCCCTTCATCCGGCTCCGCTTTGATGCCTGGCACGGGCTCTGCCAACAAGCGCTGAGTTTCATAGTCACACACACACACACACACACACACACACACACACACACACACACACACACACGAAAGGGGGGACAAAAAAAAAAAAAGATTACAAGTTGGAACAGAACTTACTTGCATGTTGCTTCCTGGTGCCCTCAGTTAATTAGCAATTAGGCTAATTAGCACAGGCTGATCGGATAGCTTGCACTGATATTACAGCAGGGAAAGACCTGCCGGGGTCACTCATGTTTATAGCTCCTTACATATAATGTGGATAAACACGTTTGATTTTATCTAGAGTTATCCGCTCAAGTGTGACTAAGCAACTAGTTTTCCAGAGTTCGAGGATGCCGGTTCTCCTCCTGTTTCCCACACTGTGGATAGAAAGCGCGAAGTGAAAACTTGACTTTTCGTTGAGTCAAGACCTTTACAAGTAATGACAGGAATTACAAAATAAACAGCCAACTGCACAAACCAAGATAATAATCTCCATCCGCCATTAATTGGCTACAATAAACAAATGAAATTAGGGCTGCGTCAGAACAGGCTTTCGAGCGATACAGAGCCTCGCAAGATCATGTTGAAATTTAATTAACTGACACCTTATTTATTAAATAATAGGCAACATTGCACAGCTTTCTCTTTCACAGAGAGGCGCCAACACTGCGGACTCCAGCAGCCGTACTGCAGAGAAGAACACAGCTTTACCACACGACGGTGGAGGAGACATCTCAATGCTAACAGCATAAACATGGCTGCGCGCTCTTGCTCCATATTTTTTTTTTATATAAAATAGGCACCACTATACTAGTTTGCAGGCCCAAAGGCACTTCTCCAGAGCTTCATGCAACATTTCAGAGGTGTGGTGACCACAACTCCAACCTTACCCTGTGCCTTCACCACCACTGACCAAATCTCCGCCTCCCCTGCAGCCTTGGTGCTCTGAAGGGTTTTATCCCTGACAGTAACGTAACGTAACGTCCCTCACTCGGAGACTCCAAAACCCGGGATTTATTGCACTGCCACCTGAAGACGAGGCATGTACCTTGTGTTACGGAGTCCCTTCAATTGAACCTTCCATCGGACAACTTGTGCATGGTACAATGAATTATATAATACACTAAAAATAACCATTTCAGTAATTTAAGCTTCTTAGGAAATATTATACTGCGTCAAAAGTGATCTTTTCCAGACATATTTGTATAAACAGCCAAATCTGTCGGCAAAAGTATGTGGACCGAGGACATCAATATGGATTTGGCCCCCCTTTAAAGCGTTCTACAAGATTTTCGAGTGTCTCTGTGGGAATTTATGCTGCCCCCCGAAAAAAGACGACGACGAATGTGTCAAGTCAGGTACTAACGCAGCAACATTTCAATTCATCCCAAAGGTGTTGAATGAGGCGGAGGTCAGGGCTCCGTGCAGGCCACAGACCAAACTCATTAAACCACGTCTCTATGGACCTCACTCTGAGAACACAGCTACGCGGTCAGGCTTGAGGAGGAAAGGGCCTTCTGCAAACACTTGCCACAGTTTTGGAAACATCATTGCCAAGCCCAAATCCTGGGATAAAAGCCTCCAGACCATTATCCTTCCTCCACCAGACTTTACTGCTGGCGCTATTCTGGTAAGCGGTGTTCTCCTGGCATCAGCCAAAACCAGATTCCTCATTCATACTGCCAGATAGTGAAGCATGATTCATCAGGCCACACCGCTCCAGAACCGAGTGGTGGTGCTTCACCCCACTCCAGTCGACACTTGGCATAAACACAGGTAGGCTTGCTCGGCCAGCGCAAATCATGAAGCTCCTGACGCACAGTTCTTGTGCTGATGTTGCTTCCGGAGGCAGTTTGGAAGTGATGCAAATGACTGACGCAACAGAGGCTACTAAGACTCTGGGAGTTTGTGTGGTCGACAGCTTTATGGCGGAGCTGCTGTTGGTCCTACTTGCTTTCGGTTCACGGTAACACTTTAGCTGGCTGGGGCGGAAATTTCACAAACTAACTTGTGCCGAAGGGGACGTCCTACGAGTGTCTCACATTTTCAGTCACAGAGCTCTTCGGTATGAGCCATTCCACTGCCACTGCTTATTGACGGAGACCCCATGGCTACGTGCTTGATTTCAAGCACCTGTTAGCAAAGGGTGAAAAAGAACTCAACAATGAGAAGGAGTGTCCAGTTCCCAGTAATCATTCGTTCAGTGCCGTTTAATAAATGGATGTAAACAAACCACAAGACCTGTAGCGTATCCTTGACATGACATAAGCAGCTAGAACAACCAGAATCCTGTTTCCAGCTTAGTCTGTTACTAAGTGCTCCCCCCCCCCCCGTATAAAACTCTCCTTTCTGAACATTTCATGTCTATATCCTTTATTAACCACTCTTCTTGGGGACAAAGGTTCCCATTTGGCAGCACTGCTAACTAGATAATACAGTCATAATTAAAACAAAGTTCTCCATAGGACAAAGAATCTAAAAGCAGACTCCCGGTTTCTTTTAGCACACTCTTTTACTAAATGTGAGCGCTAAATGATGTATTTTCTCTGAAATGCTGGTAATGTACCGTTCTTCTACAGAACAGCGCTGCGTCCTCGTCTTCCTCAAACAATAAACCTTCATGGAAAAATGGTAATGAAGCACCTGCTCCGTGCAGTCTGTCCCATGATTCAGAACAAGGGCTTTTATTGCCAAAGATGTTCATGATGATAAAAAAAATAAAATAATAATTAAAAAATAAAGCTTTTTTTTTTTTTTTTTTGGGACTCGCCTAACCACAGCAGAAGATGCAATCGCAGCTTGGCATTTGGTTTAAAAGCTGCATTTCGTAGGCTGCTTTTAAGAAGGGCTTCTACTGTGCAATTACCGACGTTTTCTAACCGTGACCTTTGTCTCCAATAAAGCTTCCCCATTTATTCAATTGTGTGATTTAAATATTTGTTACCTGACTTGGCAGGTCAACACCCAGCTGTGATCATGGAATAAAGGGATTTCAGAACAATTAATATGGAGTAGTAGATTCTTTCCCTAAACATTAAACCTCTTTTCTACATTTCTGAGAATATTCACCTCTGCCAAAGTGCATATAACTTCGATGCGGTTTGTTTGCCTGACTTTAAACGGGAAGCCAACGGATTTCCATGAAACTTGGTGGCGGGGTGTAGCACGGATCAAGGAAGGACCCTTTACATTTCGGAACGGATCTATGAAATAAGTTTCACTTCTCGTTGTGTGAAACGGCATTTGGGCTCAACAACGCCACACAGCTTAATATCCAGTCGATGGCAGCAAACTTGAATAATGACAAAACATAGCCAGCGTCCAGCTGCTGCATAACCAAGTATCGCATGTGCATGAGCTGTGTGTACAATCTTGACCCTGTCCTGATTTCAGAAATCCCAAAAGGGATGAAAACTTTTGCACCAAATTCTTTTGGTTTTTTTTTTTCTATTAAAGACGCATGTTGTACGATCACTCCGCCGCAGGAACAGAACAGTTCAAAGTAGTCACTGAAAGCCTAATATACAGTCTACGGCGACGTTCACGCCTGTGTATGTACACTTCCGATCGTAGAAATACCATTACTCCGCTGGAAATATATCCAGACATATAAAGTGGTTTCCGGTGCGGATTTGCACGTCATAGTGTCGACTATCGTCTCTGGCGGCGTGCGCTTTATTTTTAATGGTTTTGCTTAGAAAAATAAAGACGCATTTCCTTCACTTGGTTGAGTGGAAAATTTGAATAACTTTGTATGAGGCTTGTATTATTATCTAGTGGAAGCAGTTTCCATTGTGAGTGTTTTCTGCATACTGACGCGCACATGCAGAGGGTGACTTCAGCTTTACACACATTTGCATGCGGTGTTATACTTGGTTATTGCTCTGCTATAAGATACACTCATGCACAAACTTAATCATGCGGCAATATTTATGCAGAGCATTACCTAGGAGACTATATTTGGGTTCATGCAAAACAGTCCTCTCGATGCTTGATGTTTCATTGCCATGATGAATGTTAACACAGTTGACTTGAAAGAGTGCAACTTGCAGACTACATATTTGTAATCAGTATTGGAGCTGTGGTTGCACTGGACCAGAGAATGAATATTTTTATCTGTCCACACTTTTAATCCCGATATCTGAAGGTCTTCAATTCAGAATTTGGCACGTTTCCTTACACTATATGGCCAAAACGTATGTAAACACCTGAACACGAATTCCCCGTTTGCCATTATAATACACTCCACTTATCCTTGACGGCTTTCTGCTTGGTTTTGGAGCGTGGCTGTGAAGATTTCTGCCAATTCAGCCACAAGAGCATTAGTGAGGTCAGGTACTGATGTTGCACCAGGAGACCTGGAGAACATGCGGCGTTCCAGTCTGACGATCGCCTTCTTCCACTTCAACCTTGGCAAACCATGTCCTCATGGAGCCCGCTTTGTGCACAGGGGCATCGTCATGCTGGAGCAGCTTTAAAGGGAAAACTTAAAGCTGCACTAAACAAACACTTCCTATCCATCTGTGTCCAACACTGTGGCAATAATTTAGACTTTGTTTTTTTTTTTTTTTTTTTTAACACCACATGGGTGTGATGGTCAGATGTCCACATACTTTTAACCATATAGTGTGCATCCAGTGCTAAACTTGCTTGTAGATATTTAGCCTGTACACTTAAAACTTCATGCTAGATACAAATTAAACTTTAAAAGTTATAGTCAGTGAATGGTGTGTGGAGCAGAGCCGCAGCGTCTGCAAGTTTTACGTTTGCTTACAGTGGTAGAAATCACAACGCAACATTACCAACGTTATTATAGTTATTATTGGGCTGTTGGAGTGATCAGTGAAAGGTTACATGACCTGAATGGGTGTAATCCAAACCTCGATAACGCAACCTATAAATAAGCTTGCATCTAAATTTAAGTAAAATATGTCCTGTGAATGGAAAGGAAGAAAAAAAGAAAAAGAAAAGCTATTGCGCTCCAATAGCCAGAACAGTTTTGTAAACATTTAAATAATGAGCTTAATATCTGAATAGTTCATAAAATTTATTAGGAAATAATTAAGAAACCTGCAGTACCAGTATACCGACAAACACAGTAGCCATTACAGTAAGAGTGAGCCTGGATAACCTTCAGGGCCTTTCCTAACACACACACACACGAATAAACAGAGTATCTGATAGCACCTGTGGAATGTGTAAAGCTCAAGACGTGACACATCTGAGGTTGCACGACTTGATTAAGTGCTCTCTGTTTACTATGTAACGTGCGACGTGTTCCGCAGCTTTGCATTCCTCGAGCTCATGCGCAACAGAAAACACATTTTGAATCGCAAAGAAAAGATGAAGAAAAAAATAAATAAAAATGCAGAAGTAATTCCAAATGGGCAGTCTGTACACAAACACGTCACAATGAGTCAGGTGATTTAGAGAAATGGTCCGGAAACCTTCGTAGTACGGCAAGGACGAACCTCGTCACGAAGATTTACCTGCTTAAATGAGGAAATGTGCAAATGTTTTATCGCCATCACGCGCTCAAGATTTCACAGGAAGAACAACATTCCTGAAACGTCTCGAGCTT
The DNA here is from genome assembly GCA_030068235.1 of Notoglanidium macrostoma. NCBI lineage: Eukaryota > Metazoa > Chordata > Actinopteri > Siluriformes > Auchenoglanididae > Notoglanidium > Notoglanidium macrostoma. The sequence continues at coordinate 9,353,321 of JAQQZR010000037.1, read as the reverse complement.
TTCATATACCAAAAACAGACAAGAGAGGAGCCAAATCCCAGTCCCCCATCAGAAGATCAGAGCTCAGGCCAAGCGCACAGTGATGCACGCTGCATACACAACATCCCATTACTCCACTGCATGAGTGTGGCTTTTGTGGTCCAACTCCAGCGCGTGCACACACGTGCTGGAGCATTAACCAGGACATGCATGCCTAATGAACCACTCACGCACATCACCTTAATGTCGGCTTTTAAGGTGGGATCGTCAATATTATTTTAATGCTCTTTGTTAGGATCTGAGCAAAGTGACACCATCGTACATTAAACTAAGGAACCAGCACGGCAAGGTGTTTATTTTAAAAAAGACCAGGATGTGTTCAGTGTCACTGCTCTCCTGGCTGAAAGAAACCTGACCGATAGCAGCTCTGGGCTACGCCTTTTCCTCACAAGCTACAAGTAAAAAAACCGACCAGTCATTCAGATTTACATGACTCATAGTAATGCTATGGCCGTGAAGCCTCTCTGGAGCGCGTTTGCGCACAACATTTTCACCGAAAAACAAAGCCAAACCAACATCGATTTGATGCGAATCCGCCGATTGCTTTTCTGTCTTTCCTTTTTTTTTTCTTTTTTTTTTTTTTAATAAACCCAACCGTCGTTTCATTGCTAGCCGTCAGCTCAGCTGCGCAACTCGGCTTCAGATTCATTTCCACACCACAGACGACGAGCACAAACCCCATTTATATCCTTAAACCTCTCTGATCTTAACATTTGCAGTACAACCCCCGCATTATAACGCACCATCTCGCCGGTTAGCTAATAGCTAGCAAGGCCTAGGGACGTTTCAACCAGCTAGCTACACGACTTCCATTTCCTCCACTGCGCGTTCTTTACTTTTAAAAACCAACGTTGCTCTTTGATATACGTTGAAAATGTAAACATGACAGAACTTGTACAATTTCAGTGACCTGATGGGTAGGATGGCGATTAATTCTGGACGTCCTACCCTACTAGCTGGCCCGTATTACAGCGGAAAGCTAAACCTCAACGCTAATGCTAAAGCTAGCACAGCGCGCACTGGCTATCGATGTTCAATCAATGAATGGCAGCGGTGATGACTAGCCACCTAGCGCGCTAGTCAGCTAGCCTGTTCGTTAGCTTTTCCTTGCGCTCATTTATTGCGATATGTGCCGTTTATTGTTGAATTTCTCTCGTACTTTTGTGAACAATTATGAATCAGGTTCGGGCCGTCCGCCATTTTTGTTGCATCCAATCTAGCGTGCGTGTATTTTTAACCCACCCATATAAGAGCGAAGATCTGAACGGAAGTCGCTAGCAAACACTTAGCTAGCAGGAGAGAAATGTAACCGGCTTCTGCTTTCGTGCACGCCAAATTACGCGCTTTTCAGGATGGTTTTAATGCAATAATTCAGGACGCGTGAGTGTTCTGCACAGTGTAATTCGCTTCACGGTTACCTTGATAATCCTGCGGGGCAATCCTGCCATGTTGTCTTGAATGCGGTTTTAGCTTCGACTTTCAGTGCCTCTTCCTCGCAGAGACGCAGCGCTCACGCCTTCAGCGCCTTGCGTCACGTCCCCACTGCGCCCGAAACCGCACGGGAAGCATCATGGGAAATGTAGTTTTGAAATAGAATCGGCGCCATTTTCCCACACGATTGGAAAATCCGTAAGCGGTTTGACTGAAGGACGGACTGAGAGTTTTTGCACCCCCTGTTGTTGGAATTAGACTTTTTTTTGGATTGAAAATTGTATAACAGAAAAAAAACGCACCTTTTAACCTTTTGACATGTTAAGTTCAAAAGTTAAATAGGCCTATACAATCCCCGAAGAGGAATAATGAGTAGTGTGCTTACCCGATCCACGTCCTCTGTCCGATTTGGGCCAATATTAAAAACAAACAAAGAAAAAAAAACAAAATTACAGCACATTGTGTAACATTATGAAATCATACATTATGAAAACGTATAGGCTAAAGTATCAACTCCTTTAGGAACAACAACAGTTACTACATGTTTATGGAAATTGGATAGTTTAATTGGTCACCTTGATATGTTGTATTTACATGATGAAAAGACAGGAGACCATACGATTTAAACGTAAAATTGGAAATGATATTCCATATTAATTAAAGCATAGACTTAGCCGAGGGCCAGCACAGTGGTGCAGTGGTTAGAACCTGCCGGCTGGCTGGAGCATTTCCATGCAGTTTGCATGTTCTCCCCGTGCCTGCGAGGGTTTCCTCCTAGAGCCCAAAGACATGTAAATTAGATCAACTGGCTACTCTGGCTAATTGCCCATAGGTGTCTGCGCTCTCATGTGAACCTGATTGGCTGTACGGTACTACCCTCTGCATTCACACCATTCATTCAGAAGTTCTATGATCGTAGTTTTGCAATTTTCTCTGTCTTTCGTGTGATATGCAAGCAAAAATACAAGGATTAATTTATCAACGTCTGTGGTGGACTGGCGACCTGCCCAGGGTGTACCCCGCCTCTCGCCCGAAGTCAGCTGAGATTGGCTCCAGCTTCCCCGCGACCCAGACGGATAAAGCGGTACAGATTATCAAGCGGTATTAGAATTTATCAACGTTGGCTTCACCAAAGCAATTTGGAATGGAGAAGAGAGACCTCAGTGTGTATTATTTGGGGAGGTGCTTTGTAAGGAAAGTCTGAAGATTCATTTGCAAAGAAGAGTCCTTCAAAAGTAGTGTTTTGACAACGGCAAGGTTTTGTTTGTGTACGTTTAGCATTCGAATTGTTCATTTTGTTTGTCTTGACTGACTAATCTATGTTGCTAACTAGCTAACATGTCAGTATTAGCTTTGATTGCTGATGCTATCCAGCTAGCCACAAGACTTTCCAACATTCTCTCTCTGACTCGCGGGTGTGTCACTAACGTGTGTTAGACAGTGAAGTGCATTAACATTGTTTTGACTGAAAATGTCAGAAAATTGGTGTATTTGTATTAGACAATTGTGTATGTGTCTGTCTGTTGTGGTGGTGTGGTGGAGGTGAGAAGAAGGAGAAAGGAGTGTAATAGAGTGGACCGTTACTGGATTTGTTTACTTTTATAATTGAATAAATACATTTCATGTTTAAATTCGTGGTTTGTTGTGTTATGTATAAATGTAGATGTTATGACAAGTCATGATGTATTTTTGTAAGTTTGGGTCCCGAGGAGACATAAAATTTCTCTTTTGGGTTTCGTGCTGAAAATGTTTGGGAACCACTGACTTAAACCATTAACACATGTGTGGTACAGACTGGGCAGCATGATCACTACCTAATTCATGTCCACTACCCAATTTACACCACAAGATGGGAAGGAGACCTGGATCAGGCAACCACAAGAAGTCCTGAAAGGGGAAGTGGCTAAAAAACACAGTAAAAGCATGAAGATTGGTATGTTTGCAAAAAGAAATGAATGGATTTGTAAGTAATTATAAAGGAACCATCTTCCAACAAAGTCTTTAATTTCTAAACAGCCTTTATTAAGCCATTGTGCCATTGGTGGTGCCATTGCCACCACCCTACATCTGGCCCTCACACATCTGGACAATAAGGACACCTATGTACGAATGCTGTTCATAG
>JAQQZR010000037.1:9307127-9338419 GCA_030068235.1 Notoglanidium macrostoma | reverse complement strand
ATCTAAGACAATAAATGCAACACTTCTGTTGACCAAACTTGTCCAATCCTGGTTGAATGTGTATGTTCCACGACACTCTTTTCTTCTTTTTTTTTTTAAATACTCTTTTAGTAAAGTAAAGTAACTACTGCACTGCAAAAATGATAGCATGTGAAAATATCTTCTTATAATTTTATACCAAACTAAATATAACATTATTAAAACCTATTTCTAGACAGTCATACTAATTCCAAGCTTGAAATAGTCTTGGTCTGTTGACAGATATGTTTGCTACTTTTACTTTTATTTATAGAAAAAAGCAAAATGATCTGCCAATAGAACAAGGGAGTGTAAAGTATGAAATGACTAGAAATGTCTAGAAATAGGTTTAATAATCTTATATTTGGTTAATGATAATCTTATAATAGGAAATTTTAGATAAATCTGACTATATTCAAGATAGTTTCACTTGCTAAGATGTTATTTTTTGCAGTGTAGGAGAGTACCAGAATGGTAGCCTATAGACTAACAATGCTGATATTGTACCTAAAGCTGTGGGAGAGTACAATGTGGTGATGAACCATAATAAATAAAAACAAAGTAAGCAATAAAACATAAGTTTGTCCTGCACTATTGCCAATGAAAATATGTGGAATTTGTACAGAATATTTCTTTCTTTCTTTCTTTCTTTTTTCTTATGTATTTACCTACCTATCAGTTTCATCAGACTCGATTTGGTCTGTAAGATCTTGCTCCTCTGACACTATGGATTTCAGTAGTGGTTCAGTTTCACTTGTAGTGTCACTGTTATTCCAGCAGGGGCATTTACAGCATGCAGCCTGTATGACTTGCCTCTGGATGGCGCTCACTGCTACAGTTTTCACTTTGCCACCAGTCTCTCTTGTCCCCCATGAGACATTGTTCATATTCACAATAGAATAAATAGAAAGCAGGAGATAGCCACTGGGTATACAGAGGAAATACAGAACCCCATAGATGACCAGGGAAAACTCCTGAGGGTGAAGAGCTGCTGTGATGAGGTACAGTAGAGTCATGCTAATCAGAAACAGGCCACTGGGGGTCATAAATGTCTGATTCTTCACTATGTCTCCTAAGAGGGAACAGAACAGACAAGGTCAGTTTCATTCCCACATGCCTGCTCGCCTGAAAACAATTCAAAAGATATACAGTTCATCATTGGAATTTTTGTTCAGAAAGATTAAGAAGTGAACAATATGTGGTAATACGTAAAAATTTAAGAAAATTGCATATGACAAATAAACAGTCCTACTTGTGAAAAATGAATACCTGAAAATAAATTAATCATGTGTAAGAATCACATTTGAAAATAAATGAATAACATGAAAATAAACAAATCAACAACAACAAAAATCACACAAAAATAGATGTGTAAAAAAAAATCACATATGAAAATGAGTTAGTCATGGGTCCAAATCTTCACAAATCATGTTTAAAAATCAAATGCAGAAATTAATTGTATGTAAAAACCATGTGTGAAACAACTACATTATTTACATATGAGGGTCATGTGACTTTTCTGTAAGGGCAACCAGATGGTATTACATGAAGTGGAGGTCAAAGAATTACCTATGATGGAGAGAATAGTTCCAGTCATGAGGAAGGCATAGAGAACACTCATGACTGCTGCTATCTGGATCTGTGTGTCAGCTTTCAGTTTGAAGCACAGTACCAGGTAGATTGTGGGAGGCACTGTGGCTGCAATCAGAGCAGCATTTTGTCCCATATTCATTATGAAAGTAAAGCTTCCTGCAACAGACATTACAAATTTCAAAGATTTTTATACTAGTTTGTTTTCTATTATGAAGCTGAGTCAGGTGAAAACCTTAACAGCGAGACATAAATTAGATTAGCAGACTGTACACAGCTGTAATTTGTGTGAGTCATTAGCAGTCATTCACATAACAGCCTCAGGAATGATCTACAACTTACATTCAAGTCAAAATTGCCTGAAAGTCTGTGTACTGTTGACAACACAAGGCCCCATGCTGCACACTTTTTTGATTGAGTGTCTGCCACAACCACTGTACTAACAAGAGCATTTCATTGAATGATACTGAGATTATATAGAGAAATGATACACTTTTGTGACATGTATTTACAATAAACAATGCAAAATTTAAAAAATAATAATTAAGGTTTTCATTTGCAGGAGACCTGCAATTATTTTTTTGTTTTCTTTTTGTTTTTGAGATAATATGTGTTGATGTGAGCATAGCACCATATAAGTAGCCCCCCCTATTAACATATGACCAAAACACTTGTGTAATTTAGTGTGCTATGCTTTTACAGTCTTTTAGTGTCACTCTGGTGGAAAAACATCAATCTAGCTATGATTTGACACGCAGTTTTACGGCAAAAATCAGTATAAACTTTCGTAAATATTTGTTTTGTGTGAAAACCACCATCTGATTTGAGGATACGCTTCAGAACATTATTTTGCACTACAGTCTATTTACTCTTTACACTGTCACATACAATACGCCATCATAACTGAGCATGTCAATAAGCTTATTGTCAAAACAGTTGCCATCCATTTCCAGTCAGTTGTAAACAGTCGTTTTTAAGGTGCAAAATCAGGACTATTATCTGCAATGGATAAAGCGGTATGGAAAATGAGTGAAAGTGAAAGAGTAAAAATTACTATTATGATATGGCCATCTGTAATCTTGGTTTTGGTTAAAAGTAACTGGAAGTTTTGCAGTTAAGCTGCAGTTTGTACAGAGAGGGTGTGGTTAACAGAGCTCGCCTTTAAAGATATTAGCCAATCAGAGGAAGGTAATTTGCATATTTAAATTTAAAAGCACACCCACAAAATTTAAAGTTACACCACCAAACTCAGCCAGTTTTATCCTAAATGGTTTTTATACCATTCTAAATCAGCACAAGAAAAAGGAACAATGGCATTTTAAACTTGTAATGGAATTTTTTAACTTTCCATGGCATTAAACATGAAAAAAGCCTGTCAAGGAATATTATAAAATACTTGAAAAATGAGTGGCAGCTCCGCTTTAAGTTTTCAACTATAAAATTAAGAGCAAGTTTAGACTAGACATTCCTTTTTAATGAAAACTATGAATCATTTTGAAGAGTAAGTAAGTTACGATCTTCACCTGCTATCATCAGGCAGCTGGTGGCTGGACCTAAAATGGAGGCACCCATGCTGATGACCTGGTAAATGATGTAGGGTTTAGAGATGGAGCTGTTCCGCTGGACAGTCAGGCCCCCAGAGCCGAGCAGATCAATGGTGTTGGCCATGGTGGAGGGCCCCCAGCGCCGCCGCTGGTTGTAGAACTCCTTGAAATCCTGTGGTGCATTGGTGTAGGCGTCTGATGCAGCATTATACTCCACCCTCCACCCCTGCTGCAGTAGGAGAGTGCAGAGCCAGCGGTCCTCTCCTGGAATCACAAGAGTACAAGAAGAAACATTAAGGCAGGCTTAACATGTAAAATTAACATTTACATAATTAGTTCATGCCTTAGTCTGTTTTCATTGTTATGCTGAATGATTTTTTAAATTTGGCAGTAGTGCCGCTGTCAGTAACTTGGCAGCGGTCATAAAAATTCTTTATGCATTCCTAATGACTGCAATTAAGAAATTTGTAACGCCACATCAGGTTCTAATATAATTTTTTTTTTTTCATGAATTATTGTTTTATTTAGTAGCACCAGCACCAGGTAGGTTATATTTCTTTAAGAGTCAACTAATTCAAGGAATGATCAAAATTAGAATTTAGCATTAAAAATAAATCACGTCTGACTATTTGAGAAGACTTACCTTGGTCGTACTGTACATGATGACTGGCTTCTGTTGGTTTGGTGGTGTATCTCTTCATGACATTATCGTCCATGAGGGCAGCACCTCTGAAGAGACTAAAGCAACCAGGGCTACAGAGCACACAGCCAAACACATGCTCCACTGTCTTCTGCAGCCAGTGACCCACTGCATACTCAAATTTCTGATACCACACCATGGGCCCTTCAGACACACAATTTTAGCAGGGATGAAAATGAGTGCATTTATTGTGCCTCATGTAGAGCTACTTAATAGTATCAGCAGGCGTGAGTAAAGAAATTAGTACAATATTTGCTCATTTTAAGGTGGAGTGAACATGTTTGACTACAAAAGGTACTGGTAATTAGGTTAGACATAAAATAATGAGTTTTCGCTGATACCAGAAACAGAACAAGCAGCTCATCATACCAGTGCCAGTGGGGTGAATCCGGCCACAGGCAGCGCCCACCTCTGGGTAGAGTTTAAGTCTGTCAATCAGTAACATCACAGCAGAGGGCTGGAAGTCTGTGTCTCCATCCAGGGCCAAGATGTATGTGTTCTCTTTTTCTTTCTGATTCAGATAAAGGCTGTTTAATAAATCTACATCAAACCCATTCTTCTTTAAGAATTTGTTTATAAGGTGAGTCCAAGTTGTGTATGGAAGCACCATTCATCATTATGTCAGTTCCTTACCATTAGGTTCTTCTTCAGTTCATCCATATGTCCACCCTTCTCATACATCTTCAAGTACTTGCTATTGAGTCTCCAGCCAAGGAGGTAGTATAAGTAAATGATCTGCTTGAAATAGAATGTGATCACCACACTTTAGATGTTAAAGTAAAACAGTGGATTTTATTGTAACTTCCTTACCTTCATTGAAACGCACCTGAGACCATCTCTTTTTGTGTCGAATCAGCTGTTTGTCCTTGAGGTGAACCATCATTATGTTGCCTTTAGGAAGTGTGTACTCCAGACGACCTCCATATGGTGTGCTGATGATCTTCTGCTGAGGGAGATGGGGCTTCTTCTTGAATATACATGGGTCGTCCTCACTAAAAATTCTACCAGAAATGTACTGGTTTATTTTTAATCCTCGTTATCCTTCATTTCCTTACATGATTAAAATAAGTCACATGATAAGACATGCTTACGTGTAAACTTCGTTGATTACTTCTACTAGGATCTCTGCATATTCGTTGACATGACGCACTTTGCCATTCTGCACATCCTTAAAAGCATCGTCAAAGTTAATATGGAACTCGAAGAAAGCATCATTGTGGTTGTTCATTTTTGGATGGAATTTGTCGAGCCTGGTCACAAATGATTGCTTTTAGTGACAATAGGTTTATGTTACACCCATTCCCATTTATATGAGACTAAAATTACCTGAACATTGAGATGATTATTTTCATCATTTCATCATACGTCTCATGCCACATTGTTGCACATAAATAAACCATCACAGGGCCTTTTGATCTGAGGAGAAACACAGCAATGTTTATTGATCTTTCTGCTTTTCACACTGTATTATACATTTAGTCAGCTTTTGTGATCAGGATGTCAATATCTACCCTTCATCCTTCTTTTTCTCTCTGGCCACAAAACGTGTGTTTAGCAACATGGACTGGTCCAGAAATGCTCCTTCATACATCCTCTTCACAAACAGGTCATGAGTTCTCTCAATGCGCTGAATCTTCAGGAACCAGATGTAAGCAGTGCTTAGCATCAGAGTCCCAGCCACCAGCTAAGGGCACACATGGCAAGAACCACCAATCCTCCAGCATTCGTTTCTGACACAATACGCCGTGAGGAAAGTGTGAGTGTGATGTCAGTTATTAATGAACAAAGCGAAACAGTACTGATGGTCTGGTTATTAAAAGGCTCATTTGTAGAAGGATGATGGCATTGGGCAAAAGGGGCAAATGGAGTGATGAACAGCAGAAGAACAGCTACAGAGGACAAGTACATGGGTACAACAAAACAGCGACGCAGGGCATGCATCTTGCAAGCCACCACTACAAACCAGTGGCACATTGCAGAAGAAGCAATCTGGATTGCCATCAAACCAAAGACCGTCTTGCTCACGTTTGTAGGGATCAAGCTTAGGGAACTCCAGATTGACAAAGGAACCCTACCTCCAACCACTGCTGCAGTGACCAGGACTTTCACTACACTGGACAGAATGCAAACCATAATCTGGGAACTGGCTATGTCTTTGGAGATGTCATCCAAAAATGGAAAGAGACTGCTGTAGTTCTCCCACCAGTTCAACGAAATAAAAATGGTTCCTACAATGGCCAGACACACAGATCTTTTTACTTCAATGGGGCTTTCTTCCATTATTATATAGTTTATTATGAAGAGGATGTAACCCAGCATAATGAAGATGATGGAAGTAATTGGTCTTAACCACTTTCCACATTCCACTTTGCAGGACCTTGGTTGGTATGAATCGCTTTCCCTTTTACATTTTACACAACATTGATCAACTACCTGGAACACTGCTGACAGGATGCTCACACTGTTCAAGATCATCACATTGGTGATAATGTCAAAATATGGCATGGCCACGACAGTGAGAACTACTTCTCCAAGTGACACCAAGATCTCAACAAACAACACCTAGAAGACAAAAACATAGGTAAATTATAGACACATATGTTTTGTATGGTCAGTGAATCACCATGCCATTATTAGTTATAGCGGTTTCAGCAATGTCGACACAAAATAGTTAGGCTTAATTTTATGGTTACTGTTAATAAAATTCATTTTGAATATCAAAAGTTATTTTATGTAGTTCATATAAATGCACTTACCCACATGACTTTTCTTGGATGGTTTTATTGCACTTTTGAAAACAAACTTCCATAAACTCTTGAGCAGAAGCAGAATATTTGGTCCCACCAACACACAGCCGATACTCAGCAGAGCACTGACTTTTTGTCCTTCAGGCACACTCATACTCACATTGCTTCCAAGTGTTACCAAAATCAGAAATGACGACTACACAAAAAGAATAATAATTTTAATGTTTTTAGAGGTAAAATTTATTCACATGCAGTACTGTGTAAAAGCTTTAGGCACCCAAATTTCTTTTGTTAAAGATTTTATGACTTCTGCATTATTGAGTCAGTACAAAAACATTTTATACAGCCAAACATTACTTTTCCAATAAAAATCTAATTTTACATAAAAATGCTTGTCTCCTTAGAAACTGTGGTAGATTTTTCAGGAATCTTTAGAAGACGTACCAGGTAATTTCTTTATAAATCTTCCCAAATTGTACCTGAGACTGCTGATGTTTTCTTAAAGCAAAGGTTTGTCCAATTAAATACTAAATAATTGACTTTGTTTAGTTTACTACTGTTTACTTTTTATAGATTTTTATAGGAAGAAATGTTTAATTTCAATATTTTTGAAGGCATCTTTGCTCTATAGTATTACTTTATATGTGCCTTACACTTTTGCACAGTACTGTACATGTTTTTTCAGTAGTTGTACACAAGACAGCTTACCTTACTCAGTACTGTAAAAGCAAACACCAGTGTACCAACCATGCTACAGCAGAACCATTTCATAAACCTGAGTCGTTTTCGGGTTTTTTGTTCATTTTGAATAATGGGAACTTCTCTGCATGCATCCCATGCCTGTCTGCCTGTCCTGTAATAATAATAATAATAATAATAATAATAATAATAATAATAATATATGGTATTAAGATTGACAGCAAATAACAGTAATGTGAACTACTTACTGAAGTAGTAAGTAACTTACAGAAGTTATGTAATTGTTAAAATAAAACAAAATGTTGCCTATAAAGAATGAAAATAAAACTAAATTCATGTAATGTCTATTTATTTTCTTGTTTTTCAGCGCATAGAATTAAATGATTTGATAGAAATATATAACTATAAAAATCATGATAAAATGCTGGATGTGGAGCTTAAATACCTGAATTCATGTTCTTTCTGCTTTTCTTCCATAGCAATATTCCACAGCACTGTGCAAGTTGTTTCTTAAGTCTAAAACCCTCCTGTGTGTACATAGATCATCTACTCAAGTCAGTTTGTCATTAGTGTGCTTTGCCACCCAAAACATTGAGGAAGAAGAAAGAGGAAAATTGAAAGATCAATTAAATGTGTAAAACCCCTGAAAGGTTAATGTTCTGTGTTATGTGAGTTGCTGCTTTACACCAGGAAACACAATGAAACAAGGATGAAATGCGTACATTTACTTTTCTACCATATTCTAAAGGATATAAATGGCTATGTATGGTATTTAATTGTAGTACATGACATAAATGTTAACTAAAATGAGTAAGGATGTAAACTGTGCTGTTTGAATGTGTTGTGGCAAATTGGAACCAAATCAGGGAAGTCGAAGAAATGACCAGGAGTCAAAATTATAATGATGAAATGTTTGATTAGTCCAAGAAAGTAGAGAGCGTGTCAGTCCCCTCCCCAGATATTTTTGGGTATTTATACTGATTTAGTTGCCTGTACACCGTCTGTACAGTCAATACCATCCTCCTGACCTTTTACAGGCGACACTGCTTCACCGCAATCGTTTATCCGAGAAACATACCGTATCTGTTAAAAGAAAAGTCTAGCATAGTCTATAATTAGAGGCCTCTAAATTTTACTTCCATGATATTCAGGTGGAACACTGGCACCCTTAATGGCCCACGCTTACAGTGTATCACATTACTTGATGTTCAGGTACTTTCTACCCCTATTACATTACCGCCAATTTTAAAGTTATTCATGCTTGGATTATATGGTTGGGTTATACTTTAAAGCCATAGGTCAATGTGAGTGCGCACAGACCCACAGCAAGGGGGAAGTAGGGGGAATAACCGCATATCGCTAACCAACATTCACACATTCGCTCACACATATGGTCGAGGCTTCTACTTTATGGTGTGCTTATTTTAGCTCTACATATCTGGAAAGCCTGTACCGTTTCAAATCAGATACGTCTCGCATTCTAATCAGTTTTCACACCTGCACTTGACCTTTACGCACATATCTAGCACAACAATGTACACAAACAAGTTACTGGTACATTTTGTTCTAATCTGCCCATACAAATGGTGTACCTTTATTGTCTAAGTGCTTTAGCACTGCCTGACCTGAGACATTGCCTGTATAAGCATGTATAAAGATAGAAATAGTGAAGTAAAGTACAAGTACTTCGAATTTGTACTTAAATACCGTACTTGAGTTACATTCCACCTCTGCATAATAAAAAAATGATTTTATCTGCAATATCAAAATCCACACTAAAATGAAAAATCATATTTATTTAGCAATTATATCATACATTTTCATTACTGAAGCATTTTAGTGACCTTTCACCATACAATATTTATTACATTCAATATTTCATTGCAGTCTTGAGAATGCACTCGGTTTCGCTGATAATAGAGGCACAGCTTAACTCCCAGGACCTAAAACCTTATCTTTGGCAGCATATTAAAAGTTTTTGAATGTCTCGCTTCCTTCCTCCTCTCCTTGCAGAGTCACTGTACATCCCAGATCTCACAAAGTAGCGGGTTAAACTTGTGGTCACTCATGCGCCATGACGCCAGCATTTCAGCATGGTGGTGATGCAGAGTACGCAGCTCGGTCAGTCGGCCCAGCAGCCTGGCGAAATGCTGTGGCTCCTGAGGGTGCTTCAGCTTGCAGACCTTCCTCAGCACCTCTAGCATGGCTTCTTGGAGTTGCTCCACAGCCTGCTGGTCCCTAATGTATGGCCGGTCTATCAGAACAAAAACACTGTCAGGACTTCACTTAGGCCTAAATCATAATCAGATTTTCACCTTACAAAACTTCTATTTCAGTTCCAGCTTGAAACTCTATCAAATGTGGAAATAGTCCAGGGCATAATGACTGAATATATTAGCTGGGTATTATTTTACCCTTTCTCATATCGGCATTCAGTTTAAACACAGCTTTAGATCCCAGTACCAACTTGAACTAACTAACAAAAAATTGGATACACAATGAATCTGTAGTATCTTAAACTCAACAAGATGCAATACTATAACAAATATAATGTTTCTCAAACAGCTCAGTTCCTTTTTTTGTTTTACAGAGTTCTTGAGATCTGTAATCAGGAATAAGGAATAAGGAAATGTGGTCAATAAGGGGAAAAAAGGTTTTGAATATCCTCCTTAATTAATTATTAACTATTAAAATAAAAAGTCTCAATGTTTAATCTACCTGAATGACATGTTGCTTGTATGGAAACTTTTCATGTTATCACAGTGTAATCGATAACTAGCCATAAAAATATGTGACTTAAGAACGCTTATGAATCCATAAAACAACAAATAATTAATAGAGATTTTTCTCCAGCGTTTTCCCACAAAATAAAATAAATGAGCCATTAATGACTCACTAGGTAATTGTTTGACAGGCATTAACACACCTGGGGACAGAATAGTGATGGCTGTGAGTAGAGCATGTTCTTCTTGCATCATCTGCAGATCTCCAATACTTTTATAAAAGTTGAACATGGGGACAATAAATTCCTCAGATATCCCTGTGGAAAAAGCAGCAATGAGACTGGTTAATAGTTGATATTGCGTATTGAGCGCAGTAAAATCTGGATTTATTTATTAACTAGTAAATGCTGAACTTGGCCTAAGTTGTATTCCAAATGCATGTTTTTATTTGAGTTACATTAGGTTACATAAGGTTCAAAGTTCAATATGTCAAAGTGTATTCCATATTTTACATGCTTCAGATGTAGTTTCTGGGTGTTTCTTGAGAAGCCTGATATCCTACATTACGGTCCACACTTTAATTAAAAAAATTAAATCTCCCTATTGTTGGTTTTAAAGAATACTCTTTCGTTGGATTTACTCAACAAGTTAGAGATAAACAACGTTATCACGTGTAACAACAGCGTTGTGTTTTTGAATCATCATTTCAGTAGAATTTATGTGTAAATCTGCTAAGTGGAGTAGAAATTTGTCGAGGTTTGGATGTGTTGCAGAGCTGCATGTTCATTTCCGACCGGGTCTCACTATCCTGCAGTCCGTTTCGGATCGGGTCTCTGTTTAAGAAAAATAATTGGTGCATATCAGGTTCGGGTAACAAAGCCACGGATCCGTTTCCAAATTTTTGGACCCGTGAAGACCGCTATTTGGGTTTTTGAACGGAGTTATTGAATTAAGCAGATAATGGCAGGTGGTGAACTTTAGCATACAAAGTTTCCATTAAAAACGTATGGATACGAGCTTGTTGTCATTTAACTTTTACAAGAAATGTGTAGCGCTATACATTTGCAATGCTGTGCTACTTTATTAAGAAGTAAAATGGGGATTGTTAATGTGCGTTTTGGAGGCTGCTTGTTATAAGGCAGTGTTGGAGTGTTGTAAATCTAAGATGGCGGACTGCTAAACACAGGCCAAATGTCTTGTCTTAAGCTCTCCAATGTTACTCGACGCTAATCTTGCACACATTGTGCACTTCTTGGTTTCAATTTTTACATGAGGAAAAACCTTTTGGTTTATATAAGTGACTAATTTATCTTACTTTTCCCCCACAGACATTCATGTGACAGTGCAAACAGTGCAAGACAGCAGTGTCATCAAGGTCTCTATTATTGAAGCATTACAGGTTAGCTTATGGCCATTTTGGCCGCAGACACCCGTACCCATGTGCATATGCTCATTGCCCCTGGGTTTTCAAAACATGGAATGCTCTTCATAGTCACTTAAGCAGATCGCATGCTAATCAAACTGTGCAAAAATCTGTGAGCATGGTTACCTTTAACTGCCATTTGTGTACATGCAGTGCCATAGCTTCTGTGCAAGACAGAGTAGATGATAGACTTTCAGAAGGTGGTAACAGTAATGCAGGTTTTGATGGTGATATTGAAACTGACACAGAACCACAAGCTTTGCCAAACACCATAGAGCTGAAATTTGCATCTCTTTTACTAAAATTAGAAAACTGTTTCCATGTTCCAAGCACTGCAATTGATGAACTGCTTACAGAACTGCATTATTCGATAAGCTCTGCATCTGTGCCTGTTTCAAACAAAGTAATTCTAGATATCTTTAAGAATCACAACCTCTGTGTAGACCAGCTGGTCGTTAAAGAACTTCACTTTGGCGCTGCAAGAGGCGTTCATTGATCATCTAGGAGAATTTATTAAAGGCACAGTCCAGTGTGTAGTGGCAGATAGTCTTGGAGCTCATGGATTGGCTGGATTTGTGGAAAATTTTTCTGGACAGTACTTCTGTAGATTTTGTACTGGTTCACGCTCAGACATTTAATCAAAAGAGGTAAAAATTGGTGAATTTCAGCTCAGAACTGATGAGCTGCATCATGTACATATAGCAAGGGCACTGGAACAAGGAATACCCTGTTATGGTGTGAAAAAAAATGTGTTTTAGCTGAGCACCTTTCTTACTTTAAGGTTACTTCAGGCTTTCTCCAGATCTAGCTCATGATCTCTTCGAAGGCATAGTGCTTGTTGAGTTAGCTGAATGCTTTGGAGTTTTAATATCCAAGAAGTATTTCTCTTTTGATACATTAAAATCAGAAGATTGACACTTTTCCATACAAATGTGGAGACAAAACTATTTGCCCTCATTTATTACCATGTACCTTCCAAAGTAAAAAAACCAATTGGTGGCAATGCACATGAGAATTGGTTTCTATTGAGAGTGATACCACTATTTGTTGGAACTTTGGTACCAGAGGATGAACCAGCCTGGCAACTCATTCTAGACTTGAACGATATTGCTGATTTGGTAGTTTGCCCCATCTATACCAATGAGTCAACTGCATACCCGGAGAGTAAAATTTCAGAGCGCAGATATAGATACTAAGAACTTTTCCCAGAAAGAGGTCCGCTGCCAAAACATACCTTTTTTTTTTTTTTTTTTTTTTGCTGGAACATTATCCAGCAATGATTTGCTACTTTGGCGCACTTATTTTCTTGTGGACAATGAGATTCATTTTTTAAGTAAGTTGTTAGGCACACAAAAGGGAAAAACCCTCTCTGGAAGTTGCACGTGTCTCAACAGTCCCTGTTGAAATCATGAAAGAGGATGTAGCACTTAGCTTCACTCAGAAGTACCCTGAAGCTACTTTAGTTAATCTTGTCCAAAATGTCTCTGTTGATAGCATTAACTATAGAAATGGCATGGTAATAGCACATGGATCAGTTGGTGGCCTGCCAGAGTTTGCAGAAATTATGCAGATGTGTGTTCTGAAAGATAGGTTAGAAGCCATAGCGAAACAAATACCCTCATGGTACAAGGAACACTACCGGGCCTTTCAATTGGATCCATCTCCAGCAGCTGTTTCTCTGACGGAGTTAAGTGAACTGGCAGATTGTTGCCCCATCTGACTACAAAATTGGAGCACTTCGCATGCTGACTTTGAAAAGATACACACATTCCTCAGGTATTGTATGGTAAAGTCTGACACCTAACAGTAAAACATACTTGGGTGCTGAATTTTTTCATAGGTTGTTGGCTGCTCTCTGATGCGAGGTGATATCACCTGGTACCAGAGACCAGCTAGGGAAAGATGGCCAGTTCAGAACTCTACCTTTTACTATTAGATTTCAGGCTTCACTGCGGGTTTGATTTGAGGTTTAGTTGATGAAAAGTAATAAAAGAATTTTAGTAGGGTGTCTGTGGGTTTTCACACATTCACACACTTGCATTTACTCACATAAGTGCATGATGATTTTACCATAGAGGTATTGTGAGATTGTATAATAGTTCTTATCTCCAGGTTCTGTCTAAATCTGATTTGTACTTTTTCAGTATATAGTGTAAGAGTAGGATTGGACCAGAAATGACAGCCCCTATAAAGCTTCAGATTATCTTGGGGGAAAACAACTCTGAAAATTTGATTCTGCCTTCTGGAATACCAGAGTCAGTAGACAAACTTAAACTTGAGATTAAAAGACAATGTGCAGTTGCAGAGGACTTCAGATTGCAATACATGGATGTTGATTTTGACAATGAGTTTCTAAATCTGACCTCAACAGCAGACCTCAAACACTTGGGAACGGTTAAAGTGATTAGAAGTGCACAGGAAGCAACTAGTGCAGTGACTCTTTCAAGTGAACATGAAGGTAGTGCTGCACCATTGTACCATGCTCCTCAGATGCGTAGAATTCTCTCTGGGGAATCCAGCTCTCTTTCTTCTGTGGACACCAATATCATCTGAGTCAACATCCTCAACCTCGTTACTGAGATCTCAAGCCTGGCCAGCAAGCTTCCTTAAACCTCAGTTTCCTTATGAAGTACAGCTGCAACTGCAGAAAGTCAATCAGGAATTTCTGAACAATGTCACCTTCCTCAACCCAAGCACTAAACTCAAGTCTGCTATTTCAGAGTCCTTGGCTTCAGGAATAATAAAGTACAAAGCATACCCTACATGTGCAGAGTTTGATGATGTTGCAGAAGCTTTGATTAAAAAGCATCCATCCAGTGGATTCCATGGTTGGAAGATCAGTTTAAAATACAAAATGTGGAATTATCGCACTAGCCTGAGAAATATCACCTTTGAATTGAGCATCAATTCCCTGAAACGTAGACACACGTGCAAGTCCAAACCAAGAAAAAAAACCCAGGAGAGCCGAAGTGAATTACTTACCAGACTTTCCAGCTCTAGAAAACAAAGAAAGTCTTGAGAAACTGAGGTTGGCACTACTATCTGAGGTCAACAAGACGGACAACCATCAGATGATCAAAGTGAAGATGGAAAAAACCTTTGCTCACAGGAGGTTATGAAGCTGTTAATGAAATGCCCTTCTTTGCAGAATTCTTTTTTCTGAACATGAGGTAAGTCAGAATTAAGTGTCCAACTCTTAACACAACATGCTTAGGGTGGAATTATTATTGAAAAAAATATTGTATTTACATTTTGATATCACACCTGACATTACTGTTAAGTTCAACTGGATACAATAAGATACCGTGAACCATACCGTGATGACTATTGGAACCAAAACAATCTTAATATTTCAACCATATCTCCCAGCCCTACTGTACATACAAATATTCTTTATGCAGCTTCTTATTATTTCTGTATTGCCAAATGATGAGTTGTGTTGTAAGTTGTTTTCTGCCTCCCCTCCCCACTCCATGACTCTTCTTTCCAGATATGTGCAGAATTCACACGTATTACCAAACCATTACTTATATCCAAGTTTATGTCACAACTTGACCACTACTCCACCAAGCTGTTCAGAGTGTGCCATAAGAGGGGAGGAGCGGTAGAACGCAAGATCACAAAGATTATGGCTGTCATTGACGAGGTTTGTGATCATTTGTTTTTGTTCCTCCACAGAAACAGTTTGGAGTCTTCCTGAGGAGGCCTCCCACTTTGAAAACCTATGCTCCAGTGTATGGGAGGCTTAACATGTACATGTCAGTGAAGTGTTGTACAGTCACATTTCCCTCTTTTTCAAAATGACACCATTGCCGCAACCTGAAAGTACTTGCTGTGTATTTAAATGAAGACGTGGAGAAGCTCATAAAGGAATATCTGGTAAGTGTAAGTAAACATCATTTTAACGGTGTAGAATTAGTAGGTTAGGTAGTGGTGGTAGCGATGATGCAAGTTGTAGTAGCAGTAATATTGCAGAATGGATCACACAGTCCCCTCCAAAAGTATTGGAACAGTGACGATTTTTATGATTTTGCCTCTGTACACCACCACAATGGATTGGAAAAGAAGCTGTTTAGGAAGTTCAGCTATTTTTTACACAGTCCATCCATTTTCAGTCACATCTTGATAGCTTCTTTTCAAATCCATTGTGAGCCATCACTGGTATATTTGTTGTGGACCACACAGGCATAGACAGACACCCTTTACAGAAAGGACTTCCTGGTCTGTGTTTGTAACAGGGTCTGTCTATGCCTTCGTGTGTCTGTCTCAGACAGCTTAGCCAGTGAAAAAATATGGCGATTAAAAGAGATGATAACTTGTAAGCTTTGGTGAGGAGGGATATTTTGAGTGAAAAAGGAGAGAAATGTTGAAAATGAGAAGAGAAAGGAAGGTTGGAGAATGGTGGTGCTCTCAATCCAAGAAGAGAGAGGCTGGTGATGTGAAGTTAATTCAATTAATTAGCTTAATATGCTTTTTGCAAAAACATATAAAAACAGGCATTATTGTTAACAGACTCCTTTCTATCAAATAGAATAGGAATCCTCTATTTACCTGTTCAATACATGACATCTAATGTTCAATAAAATGTCTCTTTTTGGTCGGTGATTTAGGATGTGAACTTTGACGATGCCCAGAGCCAAATGGATAAGACCACCATCGGGATCTACATCATCAAACATGAGGGTGCAGCTGCCTCCAATCCATCAGAAGATGTAGGGATCGTAGGTGAGGGTGTCACCGTGCTCAAGGACATTGGAGATGTCGGCAGTGCCACCGCTCTGCTGTTTGGGGTCATCTATGTTCTGAACTTGAGCTGAACCCGTCTGACCTAAAGTACACTTTCAAATTTCTTTAGCTATTCATTTGCAAGTTCATTTGTCTGTTTTTGAGAAATGTTATCTCTGAGGCAAGAAACAAATAAATCTGAAGAAATACTAGAGTAGAAAAATTGTTAGAAATCTTGTAACTCTTGACTGTTTACATGTCTGTACTTAAAGGACTGTTTTTGAGAGATGCTTAGTGGAGGAAAATGAGAGGAGGCTACAGGAAAGAAATGAGGTTTTATGTATTTAAGCTGCTGCTTTATTATGTTGTCAAGCTGCTTATGATACATGCAACTACAGATTGTTGTCCCTGAACTGTCTCCTATGTGTAATGGATTGGGATGGGAATTGAGGATGGATAAAACTTGACATTTGCTGCTAAATAAATGCAATTTTTGTGAACACACTTTATCATTATTTTTCTATTTAACAGAGCCAGGCATTTCAGTAGGACAAATTCATCTCAGTTACTTGGATTTACTTAAGAATGTTGTATTAAGTGTGAATTTACTTAAGAATGTTATGTCAAGTGTGGTTCCATGCAACTGTCTTACTTAAAAGTAACTTAACTTGACTGTGGTGTTCTTATCTACTTAACTTTAATTAGCTGAACATAACAGTAATAAGATGGTTCAATGTAAGAATTATCCATAAAAATTAATTAAGCTAGTTATGTATAGTTTAGTCAGTTTCATTGAGTCCATATTAAAAAATAAAGTATCTTAGGAGTGATTTAACACAGTTGCGTGGAACCACTTGACATAACTTTTTAAAGTAAATCCAAAAAAAAATTTTGCATTGCGCAATGACCTCATTGCTCAACAGGCTTTGGTTTAGGACATCCGAATAGATATCCGTCACCGAGAACACAAATCAAAACCTCAACAAGTCATGAGATGATTCTAATTAGCAAAACCAAGAAAGCAGGAATATAAGAATTCACATCCTGGTCTCAGACTAATTCTAATTTTCCCATGGTTGGATAGAAATAGTTCAGAGAAACTGTACTAAAAGTATGGGTATTGTCTCATTCTTCCTCAATGAAATAGAAATATGGGTTCAAACATCTAATCAAGTGAAAGCCCAAAAGTCTCTACATTCTCCCTCATTATTTCTACACAGAACTGGATGAGTTTTTTCCATACAATTCTGTGTAAACTCAGAATGATGTGTATGAAAATCCCAAAAGATCATACTCATGCTCATCTGGCATCAGCAACCATGCCACTGTCAAATTCACTATAAAAATTCACTTTTTTTTTTAACCCATTCTGATGGTTTATGTGAATATCAAGTGAAGATCTTATCCTATAACTGCATGATTTTATGCATTGTGCTGCTGCCACATGACTGGTGAGTGTACATGTTTTATGAAAAGGACCCATTAGTATATCTGTGCACAGTTACATTTGACACTGATCTGAATTGGTTTGGATGTCTTAAAAACATACAAATTTTAAAAATTGAAGACACAACTGACTGATGTAACAGCTTTTTTTTCTCTTGTAAATTTGCTTGAGTAAGAGTGCAAATATTAAATTTTTAATACTTGGATAAAGTACAAATCTTCCAAAAATACTATTTAATTACAGCAACAAAGTTCACTTATTAGAGTTTGTTCCAGCTTTGACTATTCCTAAATTTAGCAATAATAATAGTGAGATCTTCATAATGACATAAATAAATTCTAAAGCAGTTAATCAATCATCATTAGGCCAAAATTAATCAATTAAGTAGCCTTACGCCAGTATACTGTAGGTGTATGTAATGAAGAGTTCAGAACAAAGCCACTAGGAGGCAGTGTGATCCATCACATATAAAATAGTCATAACAGGAGTGCCTGTCTCAAAAATACTTACGCTATTTATTTACTACAGGTTGTTTTCAGAATACAGAATATGTGACTGTGCCAAATTATTAAGTAGTTGCTTCCCAAACAAATGAAATTTTTCCCACATTTTCTGCCAACATTTAAAGCCAATACCAGTTTTTATGAAGATTGTTGCAAATCAGTGAGAATCATGAAACAAGCTCTGTACCCCAGCACTGGGCCAGGTCTGGCTGAATCTGGTGTTCACATGCACAGCTGCATGTGTTTCTGCATTCGGTAGGATTCTCAGAAACACCCATCCATTTGGAGCTTGTTTTGAAGGGCTTGCCTGCTTTGTGCGAGGTCTTTGTCTTTATCGTTATCATTGGTGTAATTATTATTCTTTGTTGGATATGAGAGCCGAGAGCTCTATTTTGATGTAAAGCATTCAGCATGAATAGCCAGGACATGATCTCCCTTTCGAATCAGCCAATCATGGGAAACCCTCAGTGAGAGGTCATTATATTCTGTGAGGTGAAATTCAACTAATTGAAACTCCTAGGGAGAATTGGTGTTACAGGGATTCTAATAGTGGTAATATTTACATATAGAAACAAACAAAAAGTCTTATATAAAGGCCAATCTTTCGGAAAATACATTCTAATGTCTCAGGATGCTCAACTGTATGTTAGAAAGAGCTGTCTTTTTTTTTTTTTTTTAGTCAGAGAGATCCAATCATCAATAGATGCTAACTTCTTTCAGATATCCATTCAAAACCTTTCAGATTGAGGGATAACATTTGTCACCAGCTTTCCCCAAAGAGAGGGATGGAGAAAAAGATTCTGCATACACAGGCACATCAAAGACCCTTCAAACCAGAGAAATGTCAGGAGAAGAGAGAGGCTGAGAGTGGGACAATAGAGCTCTCGATGTTTAGATAGAGAACAATGGCCTCTTTAGACAGAGGCTTTCTTTTTCTCTTTGGATGGCCTTTGGTGTGAATATTTCTGAGCTCTTACAGAGGGACAGAGTGACAGTTTCTGCTGCAGTGTATTCGCTATATGAAATATCAATAGCATTGAGATGACAGCACTCCATCCCCCACTAAAGGACGGAAAAAGCTGAAATGTGATTTTTAAATTCAACTGATTCAGAGATGGGAAAGCGTTTTGCTGCACTCTTGAATGTGAGCTTTAAAACAAATTAGCCCTTATTTACCAAATTGTATAAAATGAAGTCCGGATCGAAGTGCAAAGGTAGACCAATCTGCATTTGATTCATGACATTACATCAAAATGAGCTGGGATTTGAGCACAAATGATGAATCAACTTCAGCTGTGTGAAAGCAAACTCCCTCCAGCTGATGCCTTATTTACAGTTCATGTACATATGGCCACAATTTGCCTCAATATACATCCAGTTTAGATTAAATAATTTTTGCATGCTTTGTGATAGTGAGCCAGTAAAAGCAAAATATTAAGCAGACTATCAAGATCTGAGGAAAAAGACAGAAGAATATAAGAACTGTCCAAAGATGATAAGGAAGAAGTAAAAGGAAAATGAGAAAACATTTCAGTGAAAATACAGTGGGGAAAAAACAGTTAGGCAAGTGTACTTTTTCCATTTTTTAAAAAACTTTTTTTTTTAAATAAAGGCCATGATCGGGTAGAAAATGGAACCATTTCCAAATATTACTGCACCTACGTGGATGTAGTCATGTGACCTCTATTTAGAAAAATAAAGTTTCCATCCAAAATAAATAAATAAATAAAATGTTTGTTCACATAAAGAAATGAAGATCTGAAAGTAATTAATCAAACTATAAACTAATAAAATTGCATCTGATTTGTTTTAGTACTGATATAAAATTATATAGTAACATCAAAATATAACCATTATATTCAAGCATGTTAATATCGAGGTCAGTGCTTTATGATGCCTCTTTACGAAATGTGCCTAATACTCAACTGAAGAACTACTGAACTGATAAACATCCACGTCACACTTACAGATGACATGTTGATATTAACCCCCACTACCTGGATTTCTGTGTAAGGTCAATGAACACTAAATTTCTTAGGCTTGTTAATTAGAGTATAGTATAGCAAGTATAGCGTTCCAGGTTAATTCTAGCATTTATTTTTCATTTAATGCGCATTTATAGCTAATTAGCAAACTTTATACATCAATGATAGACTGAACAAACACAGGAACAATGCTTTCAAGTTAAGCAGCCTAATACCAGGGTAATGCTTTACAATACTATTCAATAACTAAGCAGGAACAAATAACTAGTACTGTCTTAATAGCTAAGTCATTAGGATTATCTAACAATGAATACTGTGTAAATACCCAGTGAGTAATGAGAAAGGATTGCTAGTTCATTATGAACTAAGCAATGATTCGTGAAACTTACAGCTCTCCTGGAGAACTACTAGCTAATTACTGAATAATTACTATTCATATCAGTCTTATCTACCTATTGAAGAAAGATTAGCTGATGCAAAATAGCCTACACTGACAATTCAGTACCTAAACTATATATTTTTATATGCGTTATAATTCTAAACATAAAAAGGTGTGCTCAATGGAAACAGAGGTCAGCACACCGCTGTCCCTTTGAACCTTTATATGTGGTAATATGAGCCAGTTTGCACCTTGCCCTATAAATGAGACTAGCTACTGTAAATACTAGTTTGTAGATGATTTGATGGTTCATATAATTGTATCACTCTGCTCTGTGCATGTGTCTTACTTCCATTGTCTTTGAGAAATCTTTACACATATTACTGAATGAGTAAGTAATTTGTATATGTTAGATTATGACTTGACTTCACTAGGATTTAATGACTTAAGTGTTACTGTTTCCTTCCTTCGGAATTAAAGATGGTCTGCAACAGTACTGTAAAGTAAAACACTTGACATTTCATGACTAATGACTAGTTACTTAGTAGTTCTCCAGAATCAGACTTCAGGAAGAACTCCCCAGCCATTACTTTATTAATACTTACTGAATAATTACCCAGTATTCATTAGTAATAATAATAGTGAATTAGGTGGTATTATGATACTACTCATTCATTCCAACTTAGTTGCTGTATAGTTACTGATGAGTTGTTCAACAGTACTGTTACGTGTTACTCTACTTCAGTTTACCATAAAGAGCACAATAAATAATTATATTTAAGTTATATTTAAAGGACTTCGCAGCTATGACATGATTCCTGACAGTCTTATCCTAGAATGTTGTGTATGATAAAGGGAACCTACCACTCTTTTTAATTCTCTCCTCCAGCACCTCTGTGTGTCCATGAGGCAACTTCTTGGTGAAGGCCTGGGCTGAACGCAAGAACATGGCCTCAACTGCTGAACCCTTTAGTAAGGCAATCTGATCCTCGTGGTCCAAAGACTGGAAACCTGCTCACAGACCATCAACATTTTAATTGTCAATTGAAATTGCTAAAACAAATGTACCACTAATATTGACTAGATTTCTTTGTTGACATCCTTAAAAGTATCCTAACCTGGGATGTTTTTGGTGAACTCGACTAGAACCTGAACATGGCTGGTCGCCATCTCCGTCAAAAGGAGGAAGTTCGCTTCTGTGCTGAACTGTTCTTGGAGCTGTAAAAAGAGGGACCACTTAAGCAAAATACTACTGTAGATATTTTATAGTGGTAAGTGGTATAAAACCAAACTCAAACCATGGCTAAACATTTACTGAGCATAGGCTAGGCTCTGTAGCAATTTAGTGACTTTAGCAGTAGCAGAGGTTAAAGTCTTAAATTAATACGTTCAATAAATGTAAGAAGAATGCAGTTTATATGTTTACAGTCTACGGTTAACAGTTTTCACATAATTCATTAATAGAATTGAAAATAGAAACTCTACCAGTTTCTTGGCCATATCTGCGGGAATGCGATGTTTGTTGTATGCATCAAGAACATAACTTAGTAAAGCCTGCTGGTCTTGACTTAGTTCCACTTTTTCCTAGGATAAAAAAGATGTTTAAGTACTAAAAGAGCTTATGCAAAGAAATCAGCAGCATTCCTCTTGGTTTAAGTCTATCATGAGAATCTTTCTCCAAGAGAGACACTGATACCAGGAAGTCAGCGATTGAACTTGTTCTTGAACCTCTTTAACAATTCTTTTTATAAACGTTATAACTTGTGACTTGAATTAGTTATGTTACACTGTATTAAAAAAAGATGTGTGTGTGTGTCTGTGCATGTGTGATGTAAATAATCTTAAATCAGAGATCGCGTTCTGCATTTTACAGGAACTGTTTATCATTTTTTCATGTAACAGTATATAAAATACTTTGAATGAATTTTTGAATTGTGCGCATACTTTTAATGTTTTCGTTGTGGATGTGACCTGCTTAGCATCTCCACTGTCTCCCACGTCTGTATCATCTCCTGTACCATCTTCCAATGAGGCTTTGGGGTTTTTCCTCAGCCTTTTGGACTTGCACTGAATCTCTGTTAGCAAACCTGGTTAAAACAGATCAAGCAAAACAGATTGTACAATAAATGAATAACTATGTAGAAATGTTCATTGAGAATACACAAAGATTTACTTGTTTACATCATGCACAATACTTAGCAAAAGTCTCCAGTGAGTGGTTATGAGCTTGTTATGGGCTCTGGTAGGAAGTCAGTCAAAGCTAAGACAGTACTGTAATGGTGCATAAACACAGGTACACAGTATGCAGTTACCACTAAGGATAGATATTTGTGATATAAACACTGCAAGAGTTATATCTGTTTCCACTTTGTGTTGGATTTTGCTGTAGCCACAGAGACAGAAACCAATCACAAGTGGTACATCTAGAGTGCTCTTTTAAAATATAGGTACTTTCTAATATTATTCTTTTTCAGTCACCAGGACTCCTTATGTACCTAGCAAATAGCTTATCTTAAGCACTCTCCTAAATGAAGCAATTAAATGAAGCCAATACATCAAATCACATGAATTGGATGACTTGAATGTACAAAGCTTTGTCTGGCAGCATTAGTTTATAGTTAACTGGTAGATTGTAGTTAAAAATAGCTAAAAATCTTCTGGCTAGCTAGGCTAGGACAGTTGGCTAATGTCAGTCAGCTAGGTAAGTTAGAAACAGATACAGTTCATAACATTTTGTAGCTACTTTGATTACTGAGGCAAAAACAACAATGCATGGTCAGACCTGTAGATGGAGGAAATTAAGAGGAAGCATTGAGAGAAAAGAATAAAAAACTCATTATTTGTGTTATTAGCTTATTTAGTTGAACTGTCTATGTTTTAGGGGGAATCCCTGTTATTGGCATTAGGGAGGTACAGTCTGACAAATTTTGATATTTGAGTATACTGAATGAGTCAATGAGCATATTGACTATGGATGTTAACAGAGCGCTGTATCTTATTATCTTATGTAATAATATGAAATATTACATGTTTTAGCAGGCTTAAAATTCAGTAGTGGAAACAATTCACAGCACACAATGAAGTTCTGAGTGCTGTGTAAATTAACCAAAACTAAAGGAGCAGCTTGTATTTTTAAGTTTATTTTGTTATATGTTGAAGTATTTTTTCTTATTTATATTTAACACCAGACATTCAGACCAGCTTAAGAGAGTGTATATGTGAAGATGTTTGGATGTAAACATGTTACTCTGGGGATCCCTTAGAAAGCACAGTACACCCACCAATCCAGACACCACTATGTCGCTGAATTAAGAGGAACACCTGAGTGCTGTAAAGAACTCAGGGTAATGACTAGTGTGAACATTTTTTCTCAGCGTGGTAACCACATATTCTTCCCCCACTTACATTGAGCACAATAAAGGTTTTTATTATTTTCATTGAGGATATCTGGGACATGCAGAGGCAAAAGCAAGTAATAACCAAAGTCTGCTGAAGAACTACCTGTCATTTTTGTTGATAAATCTGCACAACAGGGTATTTAAAAGCATCCATCCACTTTTCCTGGAAAAGGGCATCATCAAATATGATGTAGTATTTCACTGTTTTCTGAACTTCATGGATATTTTAAATATTTACAAGCATTTCTTACTTTTGTAAAAGTATTCACTTTATAGTAGGTGTTGACTCGTTAAAAGATAATACATATAAGATTGCATTTGATGTTACTGTTTCTTGTACATGAGTGAGCTTCAGGGAACTGCCCCCCTCAGTGAATAAGAAAAGACTCTAGGACAAACTTTGGACATGTTCCAGGCCAGATTAGCAACTATTTGACTGGACATGCAGTGGGAACAGGTTGAACGCCGAATGCCGCTGCCTGCAATATTTATATAAACGTTAATGCACTATTTATGAGCAACAGGAGCTGAGTACAGCCTGCTCTTCACGCCACCTGACAGCTTCATGCAATGCAGTATGCCTAATTATGCTTCATCACTGGGAAGCCCATAAGAATGCATTCATCAAGCCTACCCTTACTGCCGGCTGTTCTTTCATTCCATTAAAACTCAACATTCAGACACTTTCTCAGTTAGCCTCCTCAGCACCAAGGAATCATGGGTGATTCCAGATCTCCATTCACACTCTTGCACTTTTAGAAAAAAAATACAATAGGTTTTCAAGGGTTCTTTGGATATTTAAGGATTTGTAGCATCTTACAGACGTTACACTTAGAGCCCTCTTTGACAGAAAAACTTGTAGGCATCTAGAAAGACAAGTCAAAGAACCCATATGTTCTAGGATAAACCTTATTTGAAAGAATATATGTATTAGATTAATGATTTTCAATGTTTGGCAGCACACTGGTGCAGCAGGTAGTGTCGTCCCAAGGTTTGTGGTTCATGCCATGGTTCCTAGTTCGATCCTGAGCTTAGGTTACAGTCTGTGCAGAGTTTTGTATGTTCTCCTGGTGTCACTGTGGAATTCATTTGAGTTCTCCGGTTTCCTTCCACCACCCAAAATCATGCTGGTAGGTGTATTGGCTACTCTAAATTGCCCCAATGTGTGTATGTAAGTGCATGTGCATATGATAGACTGGCATCCCATTCAAGGTGTATTTCCACCTTACGCCCAATTCTCCCGAGATAGCATCTTCAACCCTGACCCAGGATAAAGTGCTTAAAGATGAATGGATGAAATCTTTCCATGCAGTTAGTGGATAGCAAGTTTTCACATTTGGAAATGTAAACAAGCCTTTAAATAAGCCTTCTTTTTACATTTTTGAACTCTGTAGTCACACTTTTCAGGATTATCTGACATTCTGTCTCTCAGCTGCAGTATATTAGTTCCTGATTCTACAATATTCACTATCTGCTTGATCTTAGCCATTGTCCATAGTCTGACTGTCAGTTGGTGATATGGTGCTGTAATACAATGGTATGAGGTAGAAGTGAGCTGTTTCGGTTACTCACATTCTGCAAGCATTCCCATCTCCTTGCACTTTCGGAGTCGGCACTCTTGGCACTTCCTGCGCATGTACATGTCCATCTCACAGTTGCCTCCACTTTTACACTTATATACTGCATTCTTTGTTATACTTCTTCTGAAAAACCCTGCCAGAAGCAACATACGGTGATATGTAACAATTAGTGTATGTAAGATGTTGTTAAGATGGAAAAAAAAAATTAAGTGAAACTTTAGATGAAACACCTGACTGCCAGATGGTACATTAAGTAATGCAGTTTTTGGTTTGTAAGATAAGACAATAGCTTGAGACAACAAATAGACACTGCTTCTATATGACCTTGACAATGCTTCATTTAAATGATTAGTGAATTTCAGTGTAAGTTACACATGATGCTGTAACATAGTATTGCTCCATGCCTAGTTCCAGGCATCAGACCTCCGCAGTCCAGTGCTTCTTGGACAAGTAATTACACATTCTAGCATGAGCTGATGAACACAATGACACACATTAACATTGCATGGAAGCACAAGGCTCCAGTTGCCTGCGTCATTATTCAGCAGAAAGCTGAGAGGGAACCAAATCTAGACTGGGTGTGAGGGAGCATCGAGCCTCTGGGACTTGGAGAGTACAGCCCAGTGGCTGCCCTTTGGGCATTGTCCATGCACAGGTGGAATTACACTGGCAGTCATTCAGCCAAGGCTTTTTTAAAGAGCTAAAATTGGATCATGGAGTTGCATGTCATATACTGCGTCAGGGTTGTAGGGGCTGGGTTACTGTCTCAAGTGTGCTGTGAAGATGTACTAGGATTATGCATTTAGTGCAAGTGAGGAATTTAGAGGAACTGGAACTGGTCGCTGGAATACACATGCACCTTTGTCGTGATGCTACTAAAATGAAGACTACAGGTAATACAGTAGAGTGATTGAAATACAGAGAGGTTAAAGGTTACAGGTGTATACATCCACAAATTCTACTGGGTTGATGAAATACAGCATCATATGTCACGCCGTAAGCTCAACTCAAACCAACATAGCAATCTCTGTTCTTCACCTTTACATCCTTCACATGTGAGAGCGTTATAGTGGTACCCCGAGGCTTTGTCCCCACACACCACGCACAGTTCTTCTCCTTTGAACCTGCCTGAATGGGCAGCATGTCTGGGTCTCTTATATACAGTGGGAACAACGGGGGTTGGCTCCTCAATTTCGGTCTCAAAGCTCCCTTCCAGAGGGCCTTTCCTCAGTTCCAGCATGGAGGACGGGGAGCACCACTCTTCTGTGCTGTACTGGGAATAGTAGTGCTGATTGGAGTAGTATGATGGCGAGGACATGGATTGCTCCATTGTGGAGTACTGCATGCCTGGATAGCTGCCGAAAGGCAAGACCTCCTGCTCCTGAAGCAGAGGGCTGCTCTGCTCTGCCAGAATATCTGAAAGAGGAGGAGACAATGGCAGGCTGTCAGTTTACACATGCCATCAAACTGCAAAGCTCAAGTTAACAGCATGGAGATAGGTACACACTGTTAATGTACCCTATACCGAAGCAGTAATTAGCAAAACTACAACAAACAGTGGTACTATTACCTGTTGAAATAACAGTAGCAGCACTAGCACCATAGCTCGGTACCATAGCTCAGAGTTTTAGAAACAAAATTTGTTCAAGCATTGGCAAAGTGAATGGAAATGGTTTGCTTGATTTCATAGAAAACGTCAAAAGAAAAGATACATATACTAACCCCACTCCTAATCCTAACCTTTTCATATGAATTGAATCAAGTTTATTGTTACAGATTTGCTAGTATGAGAGCATGTGGTTAAGAGTTCTGCTCAGATAACAGCTTTAGATATAAATGTACATTTTGCAGCAATTGACGGAGTCCACTATACCCTCTAATAAAGTCAGAAATAAATGACTACACACAGTTTGCGCTGAAGCTAACTATTCAAGAGACATTTACTCTAAATTGATGTATACGGCTACGTAATTAACTTGTATGTAATATAAAAATATATGTACAGCCACTTAAAGCAAACACATTTTTCATCGCTTTTTTAGCTGCCCTGCACACATGTTCATTTCAACAATACTTACTTAGTAATAAAGCTATCCATACAACTTCTTTTAAAATGTAAAGAGGGTACAAAAACATTATGGATACTGCTTACCCATTACACTTAAACTACTCTTCTTAAGTATAGACTTTACAATTCACTCCGTCTGAATCTACACAAGACATTGTGTACCAACCTGAAGTCTTTTCCTGCCCCATGAACATTTCAGCAGGACCCAGAGTGGGCACCAATCATCTGCCTCTGGGCCAGAAACTGACCAACAGAGAACATTTTTCAATTCATCAAAGTAACTCCTTGTTTTTCACTGCTGGAAAAAACCTCTCCTTTCATAAAACCCAGCTACTCCAGGATGACTTAAATCTTGGCTCGATAGTGCCAAGGGGAACAAAGGTTGCCATGGTTGTTTATTAACCTGATGGTCTCAGTTCTATATCTATAACATGAAGCTGAATTGTAAAAAGCAGAGTCACTTTCAAACATGATTTACAGATACACCATACTGATATTGGGAAAGGTAAAAAAAGATAATACATATATCCTTTAATTATTCAGTATGACTTAAATGAGAGAAATAGTAACACTTGTATGTCCAATGGCTTGGATTTTGTAATCATCTTTATTCCATCATCACTTCTTCATTTTTGGAGCATGTTGCAGAAAGTTTTGCTTACTTAAGTATGGACCTACTTACCAAAGAAGTGGGATGCCTCTGGCAGGGAGAAGCCATCATTTGGTGGCATCTGCAGAGGTTCCACAACATTGACATCAGGGCCTACCCACTCATTCATCAGAAGCCTATGCGTGGCCCTAGGGCCAAAATGTGTCTGACTCCTCAATGTAGTGCTGAATGATGGGATTAACCCTGAAGTGAAAAAATATAACCGAGATCAGTGCACAATAATATAACATAAATAATATAAATAATTTCAATAATAGGCCTGGGCCACTGAATCATCCCGTGTAGAGGTGTGTAGAGTTTTAAGTGGTATATGGTGGAAATGTAATTATGTTCTAACAGAAATATATTTATATTTCTGAAGAAAGATCCAGTGAATACTTATAATGCAGGATATAGCAAAAATTCATCGAAGTACACAAACTTTTCAAGGAAACAGGATTATTTGGACAAAGGTTCTTTAAGAGCTGTGCAAGCAAAGTGCTTCTGAGGTTGTAGGAAGTGAAACTAGTAGATATTCAAAATATTTGGTTTCTCTGGAGACTTTATGTACTACACTGGATTTTTACTACTTCTACTATATTAATTACATTATATTTATAACATATTGTTTTACAAAATTAACCTCAACATCTGATTAAACCAAACCCAAGCTAATCTTAACTTTTATCTTAAATGACTGTTTTATGTCTTATGCAGGGGCGGCACGGTGGTGTGGTGGTTAGCACTGTCGCCTCACAGCAAGAAGGTCCTGGGTTCGATCCCCAGATCACCCAGGGTGCCTTTCTGTGCGGAGTTTGCATGTTCTTCCCATGCATGCGTGGGTTTCCTCCCACGGTTCAAAGACATGGAGATTAGGTCTCCATGCTACTCTAAATTGCCCATAGGTTTGAATGCGAGTGTGTGTGGCTTTTTGTTTGTGTTGGCCCTGTGGTGGACTGGCGACCTGCCCAGGGTGTACCCCGCCTCTCGCCCGAAACGGCCGCAGGGATTGGCTCCAGCTTCACCCGCGACCCAGACGGATAAAGCGGTATAGATAATGGATGGATGTCTTATGCATTATGCGTATCAAATACAAAGAATGTTTATGTTGACAGAAATAGAATACTGAGAAATAGTCAACTGTTGTAGATTGAAAGGTCAGGAATTATCAGCAGAAACATATGGATACAGCACACAAACTCGCCAAGATGCTTAAATAATAACCTAATAGCTAATTTCCTTACAAAACGAACTGACAGTGTACAGAAGAGAACTGATACAGGACTAAAAGGCTTCATATATAGGCTTGATATAGTTTATCCATGCATATATTCACAGTAATTTATTTTATATAGAGAAAACTTTAACTTAATTAAAAATTATTACAAGTCTTATTAAATCGTAAGTCTTATCATATTAAGATGTCTTAGTAAAGTGCCATCATGAGCCACCAGAATAGCTTCGATGAACCTTGGCATAGATGTTGCAAGTCTTTGGAATGTCACTAGCTATATATGAGTCTATACGGTAACTAACATGTCATATTGCTTGTACATTGTACATTGAAAATACATGTCTCAAAGTTAGAGTAGTGCAAAGTCTCTGAAAGTCATTTAAAAATGAAGGTTTAGTTTTGTATTTAATGTATTTTTTAAGGTATTAAAGCTGAACTAAAATGAACTGCAGTTAAAACTAATCACACATGCTTTTAATTACATTTTTTCAACTCTTTAACCATTATGTCTCCAAACAAATGAACATACTTCTTCTACCTAAAAGTTTTCCTAAAACAAGGCAAACCCCATAGGTTCTGTAATATTATTATAAAATAACAATCATATTCACATCATTTCTCATAACTCAACAGCACAAAAATGTAAACTTTTCCACAAGTTCATAACATTATTATTCCTTGAAGATTATAAAACTGTGGTGCTGTTTCCTTCAGGTGGTGTTCAGGCATTGCATTTCGATTGTTTTGTTTGTGATAAATAAAAAGTTATTGTCTTACCTAATTGTTATTCTTTAGGTTGATCGCTGCTTCCAATCTGTTTCACATATTATATGGTCCTTCAAAACTCATACAAATTAGGAATAATCAGTATTTGGATGTTAACAAGTAACTGCTTCTGTAAGGAGCCTAGGCTGGTCAGAACAGGTCATGGGGAAAGGGGACAGTAGTTATTAATTAAACTCTCTCTCCATTAGGGCTAATAGTCCTCCCCCTACCCCCTCACCCGGCTTCTCTCATCATCCCTTAAACCTTGGCTGACTGCCCCACAAATATAGCAGTACCATCACCTCCCTAGATATCAACCCAGCATAACCGACTCCCAAGCAGACACACACACACACACACACACACACACACACACACACAAACACACACGCACACATACACAATTACATCCATGAATTCATCGGTAAGACACAGAACATTAAAAATCCTTTATGTACAGTTTTGCCTTAACACCTTTTGGACAATGGATTGATGAAATTTAATACAAGTTAGAAGCCTTGAGATCTCTTTATCTAGCATGTCCACTGTTAGAAAATTCTCACAAATGTTTCACAGCACAGAGTAGTACATGATTTATGCTGAAATACCAGAGATCAGAGTTATGTTCATTTCAAATATTACATTTGTTCAAAAGAATCTTAGTCTTGGGAAAAAAAAAGCTTAATACTGAGTTATCAGGGATAATATAACTAAATATAATAATTCACTCTCATTCCACTCGCAAAAGACATTCTTCAGTATGAGCTCTTTCGGCATATTACATCCTGTTCACCATTAGTCACCAGATATCCCACTTCTGAAAGGAAAATAATCTGAACTATAATGAAGGACAGTGCTGATATAATTGTGAATAAGCTCTTAATCATTTACTGGCTGTTGCTCCATCCAGAGTGGGCCTTTCTGAGTCAATACACAAAGCATTCTGAAATAAACAAAACCTTTGCCATCGGCTCTTTACTGTTTGTGTAGCTGTCGTTCAGAGAGTGAAGAGGGGGAATAGGGAGTAGTTGGCCTTGAGAGAAGGACACACACACACACACACACACACACACACACACACACACACACACACACACACACACACACACACACAC
>JAQQZR010000037.1:9286368-9306122 GCA_030068235.1 Notoglanidium macrostoma | reverse complement strand
AACTCCACACAGAAAGGCACCCTGGGTGACCCGGGGATCGAACCCAGGACCTTCTTGCTGTGAGGCTACAGTGCTAATCACCGCACCACCATGCCGCCCTAGTGGAATTTATTATGCAAATAATCTGTATTAATAAATAAAAATTCATTGATAATATCAATTGAAACATTTACTTTATTTGCCTCAAATTAAACTGTTACAGATAGTAATAGCTGCAATCACTTTACATTTGAACATTCATTTTATCAATAAATTTACATTTACATAGAGCTAAGCTGTGCTTATAAAAGAGGCACATTGCTGGTTTTGAACATGAATTATTACATTTTTCATCTTGTATTGGTGTTGAATTGGTACAGTTCTGTAATCAAAAGCCATAACATAAATGCTATATTTATATGAATTTGGTGTTCCTTATGCAACTCCATTAAGTCTAAATCTAAACACTAAGCCTTAACAAGATCCATGACATATTAAAATAATGCAGGTGTTTTGGTTGATTTGCCAGGATTAGAAACAAAGCTGCAGGTTGCTCCTACATTAGCAATGCAAATGAGCAATGAAAAGAAGAAAAGATCATCGTGTTCAATATGATCCAGTATAAATATTCACACAAATTTGATATTTACCTTTTATTGCATAGGTTACAACAACAGGACTTAATAAACCAAAATAAAAAAAAAGTGTGTGTGTGTGTGTGTGTGTGCGTGTGCATGTGTGTGTGTGTGCATAATTTCTACTTATTGACTATGAATGGGGATAAATACCAAATTAATAATGTGATTTGTATGATCTTTTCATGAAGTTGTTTTACAATATTTATGAGTATTAAATATTTAAATTCATATTAATACTTAATGAATTATCTGAAATCGTTTTGGACTTTTTGGATTCATTTTGAGAATCCTCAAAATGAAATATGAAGAAACAAACAAAATATGTTCTATAAATGCCTTTATTATCTCAGTATAGCCCACCACATAACTACAAAGAACTCTGACTCATCAATGGGTTTATACAATTTCAGAGAGGACGGATGAAAAGTCAGAAAGGTGCCAAAGTAAAATTAATTGCAAGAAAAAAGCTAATCATATTGCACTACCACATGGGTAATTTTGCATGGATCCAGTGGAGTTGCAGTGGAGGTTTTAATTTTAATATCATCACCACAGAAGCACACCAATAAGGTGAGTGGAGTCCTGGGCTCTTGATGAACCCCAAATGTCATTGATAATTCTCCTGATAGTCCCCATTCTCATAATGTGAAGTTCCTCTTTCATCTTCCTCCTGCGTGGTCACGCCCCTTTTCTTTTTCCAGCCCTTTTTGCGGCCACCTGAGTTCTCTGTAGTGGTTCCATAAGACTTGATATTGCTGGTGGTGAGGGAGCTGTCACAGCTGGGCTCCATCTCCTGAGCAAGTTCGTCTTCTCCGATGATGCCACACTTCTCTTCACTAGTGCTCTCGGGGTCAGCCCAGTCTTGTTTTTCACCCGATGCAAAGATGGCATAAAAGATCACACCGCAATAATGGACCATGGAAGCAATTACGAACACATTCTGCCATTCCCGACGGGTCTGTTTAAGAAAAGGGAAATGCATGCCATCACACAGGACAAACACTGACAACAGACAAACACTGTATCCTGATGCAAAGAGATCCAAAGATCTTTGTTATTTAATAACTGCTGTCTACTGTTTTTTTATTTATACCTTGAAACTTGTCCTTTGCTGTAAACCACTGTATGCACATGCACTTATCAACAATTAGAGCAGCACCCACTTTGTGTTTGGTCAATGCTCCAACGATGAGAGGACACACCATACCAGACAGTGTGCCCACGCCGTTGGAGATTCCCATCAGGATACTGGCATAACGGGGAGCAATGTCAAGGTGATTCACGTTGAAACCTGGGATTCATAACACCACTATATCAGTACGTTTTTGGTGGAGATGAATAAATAATACATTTTCTGACGCTCATGTTACTCTAACCTGATATGGCAAAGCCACTGAAGCCTACTGCAAGGACAAGAAATGAGATTGCTACTCCACGTGTGTGTGAGAATCCCACCACTAGCAGCAATGTTGCTTCCATCCCAAAACCTGAGAGCCACACATTCAGGACAGGAGCATTCCATCATCATATTAATAATTCATTGACGTGTTTCACTGACCCTTCTCTATTTTAATAAATGTGTTTAAGTTAATGCCAACCTCCACAGTTCATGATCTTGCGCACGGTTGTGGTGGACAGGATTTTATTACTCCTCAAGAAGTCTGCGAGCTGCCCTCCGATCGGCACGATGATGGTCATCACCATGTGGGGCACAGCTGACAAAATGCCCACCTAAGAGATGATACATTCATATGTAATATTAGCCACCAAGAAAAGTGTTCATCCTATTGC
The DNA here is from genome assembly GCA_030068235.1 of Notoglanidium macrostoma. Taxonomy (NCBI): domain Eukaryota; kingdom Metazoa; phylum Chordata; class Actinopteri; order Siluriformes; family Auchenoglanididae; genus Notoglanidium; species Notoglanidium macrostoma. The sequence goes on along the minus strand of JAQQZR010000037.1, from coordinate 9,303,714 downwards.
CGGGAAATTGCAAGTCTGAAACCCAACGATTCCTCAGTCATCTGCGGCCTGAGAGTGCAAAATTGGAGCCTTTTGGACATTTACCCCAATAAACTAGAGTGTCACTGGCAAATTTTGGGAATCTATGTGGAAGAGGGCAGTTAACACTTTCCTTTTAGTGGAAACAGAATGAGCAGCAGTTCAAAAAGATGCAGTGTTTGGCTTCATGTGTCTTTGGAGAAGCACATGGTAGCCTTCACCATCCCTGATTTTTAGCTGTTGTGTGATAGAAAAGCTCTAGTTTTCAGCTGGGAATTGGAAAATGACCATATTGGGAGAAAACTGGGTAAAAAAAAAAGTAATAAAATTCAAAAGTTGAGATGTTCATATTCATCTTTGTTGCATGAAAGCATTGTTGACAATGCTTAAATGAGTTCAAGTACAAGGAAAAAAACAGGACTTACCTTGCTGATGGGGAAACCAAAAACCTCCTCAAAGTATGCTGGCTGGCTTATAAGCAGGAGATAGAAGGTCCAACTGCGGCAAAAGTTGGCCACGATAATGGCGTAGACTGGCATAGAGGTGAAGAACTGTCGCCATGGAGTCTTGAATTTCTGAACAGAAAGCAATCATAGCATCCATGTTTTCAGAACATCGGCAATTGAGTTTGGTTTGACATTTGGTTTCTGGTGCTGTACCTCAGTAGCACTCATTAAATTAACCCCTTCTCCAATTGTGGTCTCAATGTATGTTCTCTCTTCTTCACTAATAGTAGGGTGCACAGCTGGGCTTTCATAGGCAAGCAGTAGCCAGAAAGTATACCATATGATTCCAAAAACTCCTGAAGAATACAGAAATCAAAAAACATTGGTGACATTTATTTATGCAGTAAATTAAATGTGTAAGAAATACATTACTCAGAAATAAAATGCAAACATTCTGAACAGTAGTCACTAGTATTCAATATACTATCAGAGACCACTCTCAACAGAAATGTAATGTGTTGTGTAGTTCAACCTGGGATGATCAGCAATGACTCACATGATCATTAAATGTTCAAAATAGCCAATAGCTGATGTCTGATAAGTTTATTCCCATATCAGCTGTCATGTCAGCTAATCTATACCCAGAATAGAACAGGGAAGGTTGCGTAAAACCTGGGATTAAGGTTGGATTCTGTTATGTTTTAAAATTCATTTGTGTAATGGTCTCATACTGCTTGTACTTTTTCATTCAATTTCCTCCAGATTGAGAACATCTGGATATGGCCTAAATGTAATAAGAATAGAAATAAAATATCACTTTGACACTGTTACTTGTACCAATTATAGTAATAAATTATACAATCAAGAACATTGGTCAGTTGGTTTGTTTAGTTTAAAAGGTGACTAAACAGCATGTGATTTCGGTATAAGTTTGAAAAGTCATCTCACCATAGATGTAGAAAACGGAAGGCCAGCCTACATACTGCACTAGCACTCCTGCCAGAGGCATGGCAATCACAGCACCTGCATATGAGCCTGTCAGACAGAACCCACATGAGAGTAGTTAGTTTGTCACCAAGAGCAAAGCCTGGGATTCTTTAATCTGAACTGTAATTACAGCAAGTCTCCCATGCAATACATTAGGGGCTTCAAATGGTTGCAAACATAGCTGAAAAATGACCACAGTCCAGCTACTGCAGTCATATTTTATTTTTGTGATAGTGCTATATGAATGTGTTGGGAAACTCTGATTTAATATTAACACCTATAGTAGCTAAAATGTGCAGCACATCTCACAAATGTGTGCGTCTTCATTTATATCAATGAGAGGTCTCCCTTATATACAGAAGGTGCCTACCACCTCCATTCAGAAACAATGTCAAGAGCAGTATGAAGAATGGTTTGTCATGGTATCATTTTAGTGAAAAAGAAAGATATTTTAATGGATTTGTGTGTGTGTGGGTGGTGGTGGGGGTGGGTTGTAATGAGTAGACAAACAGCTGCAAAACGAAACCTCTCCCTGGTTTTAATACTGGATACTGAATGCTGTTTTATGACTGTCTGACTATTTATCAGTCCTTGATTTCTCATTTTTGCATTATAACTATGCTGGCACATAGAAAGGAAACATAAGCATGAGTAAAAGAGTCATTAAAGGTCAAAATCCACAGTTACAGTGCTTGATTATTTGCAGCTCAATATTGCTTACAATGTCTTTAAATCAATGTTGTGTAGATAATTTTTGTAAAATAATTTCTTGTAAATGTATTCACCACAAAAAGATGTGGTCGCCAGGCGGCTTCTTTCTAGCGGAGGAGCCCATTTGCTCCACATTCCATGGCAAGCTGGATATGTGACTCCCTGAAACACAAAAACAGAGATTTTATTGTTTTGGACAGGACTTGTCATCAGTTTATCTCAGCACACTGAGCTTCTTTTAAGCTGTATGGGTTGCCATCATAAATGCCTTATTACAGGGATATAGCTAGGGGTAGTTCAGACCTAACTACCATTATATACAGTACAAAAAACCATTCACAATTCAATTTTATTTGTATAGCGCTTTAAACAACAGACATTGTCACAAAGCAGCTTCACAGAGGTATATAAAGAAGAAGTATATAAACAATTTACATAATACACTTTGCATTAGTCTTAGCCTCAGAGGCTCCTCCCCCAGAGCCCTGAGCAAATGATAACCCTACTTAAGTTTATGGCTAGATGCTTCAGAGAACAGAAGGTTTCATACTTCCACGAATATGTGCACCAGCTTCCAACAGGTAAGCAAACTTTACAATATAACAATTCAATAATATCTTCAGCAATGATATCACAGCATCGCTTCTTCAAACGTTTTCCAGAGGTTTGCTTGAAGAAAACAGGCAAGCAAACATGATACTCTGCTGGTTGGATTGAGATATTTTTAGAACAGTGACAATATAAAATAGCATTAGTGGAAAACATTAATTGCCCACCTAATTAATTTCCATTGTTATAGTAGTCATAGTAAGTACTAGTAATATGAAATCAAAGGCTTATTTATAATATAAGCTTACCATGTTCATTCATTCACATTCATCTTCATTTGCTGCTTTATCCTGGTCAGGGACTCTGTGGGTTAAATTTCTCATTTGTTTATCCATCCATTCATTATCTACACTGTTTATCCGTCAGGGTCGTGGGGAATCTGGAACCAATCTTAGCTGATTTAGGGTGAGAGGCAGGGTAATACCTGGGCAGGTCACCAATTTATCACAGGGCTAACACAGAGATGAACAACCATTCACACTCACAGTTGTTTTGCAATTTAGAGTAGCCAGTTGATCTAATTGACATGTGTTTGGGCTGTGGGAGGAAACCAGAGCACCAAAAAGAAACCCATGCAGGCACGGGGAGAACATGCAAACTCTGAAAAATGGCAGGTTCAAACCCAGAACCTTCTAGCTGTACCACCAGGCCACCCCTTACTTGTTTATATATAAAGAAATTAGGTTTATAAGAATGTGGGATTGATCAAACTTTCTTCAGGAGTGGGTGGGATTGGTCAAGACTGTCTGCAGGAACTGGCGGGATTGATCAGAATTCCTTCAGGAGTCAGGGGGTGGGACAGTTCCATCATTACTGCCGATGTATACCACCTGAATACCATAATCTGACAGAGCTCCTTAGCCAGCAAAGTGCCAGAACGTGGCCTCAACACAAACAGCAGGATTGTGTTGTTTACCTTCTGTCACGTCTCCATATTTACTGGTTATCCATAATGGAGATTACTGCTATGGAGAGATACTTGCAGGAGGTCCTCAGGCATGAATTCATTTGACCCTCTATGTCTCATAAGCTTGCTCCTTCCTTGTGAAGAATAAGGATAGAAGATTATGGCTGTGACTTTATTACTCAAGAATGGACTAGGTCACCAAGATGTTTATCAATCCCTGCACAGGAAAAGTTGCATGGAACCAGAGTTTTCACTAAACGTGAGTTGAGGAGTGTGTACAATCTTGTTTGTATCCAGGAGGGAGACACTGCCTTCCCCATGATCTTGGAGCAGTAGGAATATATAGTGATGCCCTGTGGTCTGGACAACACCCCAGCTGTGTTCTAGTGCTTTGTAAATGAGGTACCCTGTGACATGCCTGATTAGGAATTCAGGCATAGGCTGAGTGGATAGTCCCACTTGTAAAAAGTTGGAAACAATCCCTCATTTTAAAAACAAAGCTGCAAAACCACAGATAAGTTGTAGGTTTATATTCATGACATTCTGGAATATCCCCAGAACTCAGATCAGCACAATGGTCATGTGAAGTCTGTGTTGAGGTGACATTCTAGCACAGGCTGTACACTGAGGCCAAGAATTGTCAGCTTCACCTCTCAACTTTCTAGGATATGTGTTATTCCCTGGGAGCGTATGTGTGGCGGAGCAGAAGGTTCAGGTAGTGGCCATAACCCAAACTCTTCATTCTCAAACAGATAAGTTTCCAAAACTTCAACTTCCATGCTAACACCCCTGCCATTGTGCTTGATATCTTTTTTTTTTTAGAACTGAGCCTCATAACTATGCCACTGCCTTGTATGACTGCATTTCATCCTGGAATTTAAAGTACAAATTTTTCTGGATCTTGGATAATGTTGTTGGATTCACTATGTTGGAAGAAGTTTAAAGTTGATGAACAATAACGTAGAATTCTTGCTTTTTTTGTTTTTAGGAGCTAACAGCAAAATCTGGCCATTATCCCATTTGAGATCTTTGAAAGATTTTTCTCCTGTTAAATGCCATCATAACTGTGCTAGCAATGTCCCCCTGTCCAACAAATTAGCACCAGAATCACTTAGCACATCAAAAATATTTCACTATAAACATTATAAACATATAAACATTTAATGTGCTTCAGGGTGGGCTTTTCATTTATAATCTGCAGTTTGTATTCCCTGCCAGATAAGGAGACTATGAAGAGCATACTCCTTTCCACAGATCTAAGTATAACTGCTAGCCCTATGTTTCCCTATGTTTAGACCCTGTCATGATTTTGCTTGTATTTTAATATTTGTATTTAGTATTGTTTTAGATTGGAATCTGTATTATTGTCATTAGTGTGTTTAAATACATTGATACATCATGGTTATTGATAGTTACTTATCTGGCTGTGTTCTGTTTATTTCTTGGTTTTGGAGTTGAGTCTTACTTTCTCCTTGTTGTCTAATTTTCTTTTGTTCTGTTTGTTAATTCTTTGTCTAATGTCTATGTTGAGACTATCATTGTTACAAGTAAGATAAAATGCTGAATTTAGATGAAATGAAATATTTTTGTGTAATTATTTAAGATGCTTACTCGATCTAGGCTTTAAATTCACTACAATTTGTCCTGGATGGAATAAGAGCAAAAACACAAGAATTGCAGACTAAGCTGCGCAATTAAGGATAACATATGGACTCTTCTGAACTAAATAAGTATCTATTAGTGGTATATTTGAAAGAAACAAATGATTAAATGTCGTCGTGCACTGACCTCCACCAGCCCCTGCAAGATTCGCACAAACATGACACAGCCATAGTGGACCCTTGCTGCTGATGGGATGAACATATTTAGAACTGACGTCAAGAAAATGGCAGCTCCAAACACCCTGAGAAAACATAGAGAGAAACAAACTTTGAGTCATTTTTATTCTGTCAAAGTTTCATAATTTTTACATTTGGCATAAAGTTCCTTCATAAGAGATGAGTATTTACAAAATCTCTTGACTTTTGGTTCATGACTATTCAATAATATTAATTCAAGGAGAATGAGTGACATCTACAGTTTAATTTGGCTGTGAATATATCTAGAACCATGTATGAAAAATAGAACAGCATTACAGCCTTTACGAAGGACATTTTGTCAACCACACTGAGTCATACACCAGGGAGCCGTTTTCTGATTCATTCACTTATTTTTGTCACAATTCACTAAATCATTTTATGCTTTTCGCCCCACAAAATCATGTGTAAGTGACACTTGTAATATTCTAGAGGCTGACGTTTCAGGGAGAGATCTGCGACAGGATCTTTCATTATTAACTCTGTCAGACTTGCGTCCTCTTTTTCCTGTGAGGCTTTTATTACAGGAGCACTATCACACCTCTCATCAACACACCACACCGTTTTAACCCTTCCAGCCCTGCCCAGGCATTTGTGCTTCTAGTAATCTGTACATAAATAGTATATTGTGTTATATGATACTAATTAGTGAATCATCTTTGACATGATTCAAAGTGTTCTTGCTAACAGGGAGGAATGGGTGAAAAGAAATTCCCATGCATCAGCTACATCTTTCCTTCTACATGGTTTGTGGAGCAGTATGCCAAGAACATTATGCTTACCTGTTTGCTGCTAGCTTGTTGGAAATAAAGCCTCCAGGGATTTGAGTAACAATGTAACCCCAGAAAAATGAGCCATGTATCAACCCTACTGTCTCAGGATCCCAGTTAAACTGGGCAGGCTGGAAAATAAGTATAAAACAACAGATATTAAGATATGCAGTGACCAAGTACAATAACTGTCACAAAATGGACATTCCTATGGATGAATAGAAAGGGAGAGAGCAAAAGAGTGATAGAGTGTTTAGCTATTCGTATTTCCATTTAATCAGCAGACAGGAAATTGCAGTACCTAACTACCCAGAAACTCATTTATAAGGTTTTCAGCTAAAATCAAAACCAAGATTATCTCTTGTCCCCTAAGCTGAACCGGTTAATTACTTTGCCTTGCAAATAACAACTGCAGCCTTAATTCATTCAAAGGGATGTTGCCTTAAGTCAAACTGTTCTGAAGGGGCATTTGTCCTAATTGTTTTTTTGTTAGACGGCTCTGTCAAAGGAGGTATCATTACTGCCTCACAGCTCCAGGGTCCTGGTTCAATCCTGAGCTCAGGTTACTGTCTGTGTGGAATCTCACTTGTTCCCTTGTCTACACGGGTTTCCGTCAAGCTGATTTTCTTCAACCTCTCAAAAACATGCTCTTATTCAAATTAGCTAGTATGAATTGCCCTTTCATGAGAATATGCATGTGCATGGTGCACTGGAATGGACTGGCATCCCATCCAGTGTGTATTCCTGCCTTATGCCCAGTGTCTGCAGGATCAGCTCTGGATTCGCAGCCACCCTGACAAAGATAAAGTGGTAACTATAGATGAATGAATGGAATGCGTTCCTTCATCACCTGCATAACAGCAGTCCCGTTGATGTATACTGTGTTGTTGTTAACCATTTCCACTATGGCTACTCCCAGATTGCAGCGGATACCAAATGAGATACAGAAACCCAGGCCACTGAGAATGGCAATGATGTAGCGCTTGGGCAGGCCGAAGCAGCCACAGTCGAGCAGTGGTGGGCTGGGGTGAGAGGCTGACACCGGCCTACCATCTTCTGTTAGCTCTATGGGCGCCTCCTCATCCACATTGGTGCCATCAATCTTCCTACAAAGAGGTGGAAGTGACATTAGACATAAAAAGGAAGCGTTCATTCAGGGTAAAATTACGTAAATGTAATGTAAACTTCAAGGTAGCAAAGTTTGTCACTCGAGTAAATTCATCCTTCAGCCAATCCTTCTTTCACCTATTTTTCTGCCTAAATATATATCAGAGATCTGCTTTTCACTATCTTTTCACCTTCTTACATACAAATCCTGTGTGCCATCAGGGTGGTCAAAAGGTGACCAAGCATGTGTCACCAGAAAGGTCATGGAGTGGATCTTTGAAGTGGTCACTTGCTCCCTTTTACCTGCATGCACACCTGTTCCATTATGTTACCTCCATCTCGTCTCTAATGCTACATCATACAGCTATGACTTTCATCATGTCTACTCTCAAACACACACCTGAGTTCATGTATCTCAGAGAATGGAGAGAATTCTCTGAAAGTTTAATGGAAATATTGTAGATCTATTTAAAAGGGTGTATTTTTTTATGAAGCACCCCAAAGCCCGGGGTCTTTCGGTCTAATGATATTTGTGAACCAAGTGAAATTGTTTTTGCAGTTTTACTATTACGACAATTCATGAGGATTATGGGGAAGACTGAAAAATTTGAAGCTCTCTCAAGGTCTGCTTTAGCTCACAGCTCACAAATGGCATGAACACAATGACAAGCATATAATGTTGTTCTGTTGTCCAGCATTAAATCCTCTAAACAAATCATATAGCAACAGTCCAGCCTTTCCCCCCATTTATTTATCTATGCAATAAAATAGTTTGAGCTGCACAAGGAGACCTATATACATAGTTAACAAATGATATACAGGAGACCATGAACATTAACTTCAGCGACTGATTAAAAATTTTTACAGTTAAAGGTAATGACAATTAACTGCCTGTCTATAATAATAAATTATAGTTTTTGTACAGTTTGTCAGTCAATGAAAAATGAACTATTGCTGTTTAGGTTAGGATTTTGCAAGATAAATAGCATGTTATGAACTTTACTTTTTGATCTTCTCTTGCACACTGGTCCCTGTATTTTTTCAAATGAAATATTTTGCAATATATGTTCAAATTCAAATCCTTAAATAAGGGGCTCCACTTTAGGTTTTGTGGTTTAAAGACAATTTCAGCAGTTCTCTTTGCAGAATCCTGCAGCAACTGAACCATGTATGACAAAATATTACCCAGGCACAGGAAATTATTCGCTTTATCTCTTTTATCAGTTTGTCTTATTTTTGACAGTGATCTTCCATTCATATTAAGTTTCCAAGTGTGTTACACTTCTGTGAATATGTGTCAGTGTCTCAAAAACATTACTTCGTGAGCATTATTACCATATAAGATTGATACTCTATATTTGTACGTAATGTGTATATTACATACAGTATACTCAGTTCATGTTTCAGATGTTAGGCTAATCATATGGATCTTATAGATAGCCTCTAGACAAGTAAATCACAGGAACAGTGCCAGTAATTTAGAGGATTAAAATAAACAGCATAAAAATTAAGACATAACAAATAAAAAAAACCGTTAGATTAAAAATCATGACTGTTATTCAACACAATATAGACTAGAAGCATGAATTCAAACCTTAATTACATCTTGGAGGTTCACAATAAATGGTTCATTTAGAAGGAAACTTCTAAACAGATTTTTTTTATATTGACAGTAAAATATGCTGACAATTTTTTTTAACCAATCAAAAAGCAACATTTTGTGTATTCTGTTCTACATATAAACACTTTATTGAACAGCCAGTGCCTCATTAAGTTCCACACTTACCTCTGCAGGTTCCCTAGAGAGTCGCCCACTGCGTACTTCATCTCCTCCTTCCCTGGCTTCAGCACCTTCTCCTTCAGTCCTGTAAGTCCTCCGAACGGCATCTCTTCTTCCCTTTCACTGTTCTTCTACAGACCTGTGTCCCTGACTTGCTCTGCTTTTGCCAAATAGGCAAGAGGTCCACTAGGCATTAATGCTCATCCTCTCCTAGTTGGGCTGGTGTGACTGAGGTGCATTGGAGGGGAGGTGGGATGCTGCGCCTTGATGCTCTAGCTGCACTAGATTGGTGGCACTAGCTGGAAATGCAGGAGCTGAACACGTAACGCTCTCAGACGTCCTCGGCAGTCCAGGGATCTCTGTGAACTTACTGTGAGCTCACTTGGAATGAGCATAAAGAAGCACCTCAAAAAGCTTCAATTTGGCAGAAGAAGGAAAGGCCAGGGAAGTGTTTTGCCCTCACTGAACTATATCGTTGTGCAGAATGCATCAAGACCCTGAAGATCCCAGGGAAGCCTTTCTTTTTCACAGCACCAACCAAGGATACCTGCATCCCCTCCAATCCTCACTCTCTAGGGCTTGTCCCATTTAGAGCAGGTCAGTAAGACATGCAGCCTCAGGTCATTAATGATTGAAGGCAGAGTTAGGTAGATATGAGCAGGTGTAACCAGAGACAGAGCTTTCTTTTCTCTGACTCATGATCATCCTGTGTTAGTGTAACAAAGCCATAGCGGGTTAAAGAGTGTCAGCACCAGCAATGTCACACCGATGGATGTGAGTGTTCAAAATGCAGGTACAAACCACATGGAACTCCATCTAAAAGCTGTCCTTCTAAATGTATGGGTTTTGACCCCTGTATATAAGTATGTAAAAGTGATCAAAAATATGTGTGAAAAATATCAAGGACTAAAAATTTCACCAGCAGTGCCTGTATGGCAATATATGCTGATATCTATGGATTTCATTGCTGACATATTCGGAGAGCAACTTCTTGCTTCAGTCCCATATGGTACCCCCAGTACAAATGTCATTCCATAAATGTCATGTCTAGACTGAATAAATAACTTTTATAAGCAGACATATGGTGTGCATGCAGTTTAAACAGGCATTTATGCTGAGTTAGCATGTGAATAGTGAACTTCTCTTTTTGCTGCTCATCATTTCAGTACACTGAAGTTTTCATGAAAATCTGTTTAATTTCCCTTCCATTGTTTCTTTTGAATGAATGATTTGCTTTCGCAATGGACAATTACATGTGATGATCTTTGTCAATATACGATGAACTGAAAATTCCTAAGTGCCAGTGCGACACCTAGTGGTTTTGTCAAGGAAATGGTAGACAATACAGTCTTTTAAAAATCTTCACTTTGTTTTAGTTTTTTTTTACTTTTCAGAAAATAGCAACATCTTTAATAATTGTTCAGCCTTGAAATGTTATACTGGCATATTAAAATAGATTAACCTCTTTCAGAAATCTTACTAATTATTAGATTCATATTGCACTGACACAAGCCATTAGAGTACTTGCTCATAAAAAAGTCAGGTTTATACTGTATAAATTCTGGCACTTTTTTTGCTGTTGCAGAAATAATACTTTGGTCATGAATTGAGATTGGGGTCTTATAATGTGTAATGAAAATGCTCACCTGAGTCTGATTTTATGCCATTGTGACCAAAGACAGCCAACAAAAAAAGTTTCACACTGGCAGTGTCATAAATCTTTTTTGCTTAAAATCTCAGTGTGATCTCTGCTACAACACTTGTCAAAAAGCCACCAATATGAATATGGTATACGATTCTGCACAACTCATATAAGTACGGTAGTAGCAATGGTGAAACTTAAATGAAATGTAATAGACAGGAAAAATATCTTTATTTTCCTTAATTGTCTGAGCTGGTCATATTGGTAGAACCGATTTGAGATTTTCTCATTTCCTTGTGTTCTTTTCTTAAAATCACCTGTCAACAATGTTGCATTAACAGTAGTAATTAAGAAATCATTCTAAACTAAACTAAAAGCAAAAAGATGTTCTATCAGTCACCTCTGGTTTGGCAACTGGTAGCTGATCAGAATAAGCTGACATTTACAGCAGGGGCGGAAAACAGCTGTTACTGCATAAAGTTTGTTATTGAATTTATTGGAATCATCTCTTAAACTATGACAAGTGATTTCTTGTGACAAGTCATTTTTTGAATAATGGTTAAATCTCTTATGTCTCAGACAGTCTGAGTGGTCAAATGATGCTCAATGTTCATTCCACCTTGCTCCCAGAGTCAATGTGATTTTCTGACGTCAGAAAATTCTAACTTACCTTAGTCCTTGGGCTCTAGGACCTGGGGGATGATGTTCCAGACTTACTTTTACCACCACAAAGTTGATTATTTTCCAATAAGAGCATCACACAAAGTGTTTTGTTACCCTCCTACCACAACAATTTGCCATGTATCATTTTGTATTTATTAAAAAAAACATTGTACATCTTATAAGAATATAGTTACATGTTATAAGAATATAGTTACATAATTTATAACAGCTATAAACTGTCTCCCTCACGAGACACTGCTTTTTCTCTCTCATGAAGATAATAAGACAAAAAAAAAAAAAATGCAGCTTCTCATGTTAACAAAAAACAGTGAAGTCCTAAAGAATTTGCTGTGTCAGAAAGTTTAAAATTGCAGCTTAACTCTAATTGGTACACAGTGCTGACACTGTAGGCTTCTTCCAAATGTGCTAAATAAACATTTTCTTACAGAAAACTTCACCATATCTACAAACACACACTTTTTAAAAATCTGTTTACATTAAATATTCACCATAAATGTCCCTGTGTAAGTTGTATAGAAACAATAACTATTAGAAATTAATAGAAACAATAACTAATTATAATAACCTATTTGTCAGAGATGTACTGTTGTAGACAATTTTTCTACACCTTCTGAATTGACCATTAAACAGCACTGTGGTATGAATAACTTATACTAGCATAAACTGGAATTTTAAGATACTCCGTGGATAGTGAGTCTAAGAGAAATGGTGAGAAAAAGATTTATAGTGTTATTGATAGACTCATATTATTTGCTTTCATATATTTCTTCAGTATTTCGAATCAGTGACTTTTTTCAATTTATTTACAGTGAGTTGTGTAGGAAGAGTTTACAAACATGTTGTAAACAAAAAAAAATCACATGGTATTGATCATGACACAAAATATATTCCTCAGTTTCTCAAACTGTATATGTGTATCTGCCAAAATCCAGTCAAGTTAGAATATTTAGTGAGGCCAAGCAAATTTTGATGCTATTGATCTCTCATTAAGCCTCTCATTAAGTTCTTGTAAATGTGAGCTTAATAAATATCACTAAATACAAACATGGAGAAGGAGAGAAGGATGAAGGAGCAGGTCTAATCAAGGTTAGTGTAAAAGAAGAATGAGAGTGTGAGTGGAGTGTGCATCCTGTCACCACTTAACAATAGAAAAAATAAAAAATGAGAGATTAATCGCATGTATTTTCATTTCTTCCCCCCAAAATGTGCAAGAATCTCTTAAATACACATGGACAACAAGATGAAGATAATTAAATGTGGAAACGTCAGCTTATAATTGGGGCTATTATTGATTACTAGTTATTTACACTTGTCTTAATTGTTTAAGAAGCATTGTGGCAAATAATTATAAATAAAATTATGTTAATGTACTGCTATAATAAGTCAAGCAACCTGCAGTTTTAATTCAGAACTTGATAATGAAAGTGTGCATACCTTAAACATTTGGTAACTGTTTTGTCTTTAGAATTATATGCATTTTTTTTATGAAAAGTATATGTTTTAGGTCAGTTGGCTAAATAAAATTAATGTCATTCAGTGTCACATAATGGAGACTAAAATTGAAAAAAGAAAAAAAGAAAGAAGATGAAAAGCTGTTCCAGTCTGCAATAGACTTGTGAATAGGGCAGAGGTTCACCTTCAACAGTCCCAAGCATATTGCCAAAGTTACACTGGAAGGGTTAAAAATCAAGAACGTGAATATATATGATATATTATATGTTGGAATATCCCAGTCAAAGTCCAGACCTCAAACTGATTTAGAATCTGTGGCTAGAGTTGAAAATTGCTGTTCACCAGTGATCCCTATCTAAAAGAGCTGGGCAATTTTGCCAAGTGCAAGGACAAAAATTTCAGCATCCACATTTGCAAAGCTGATAGAGATGTTCACCACAAACCCTGCAGCTGTAATTACCGCCAAAGGTGTTTCTATCCAAGCTGATGAACATTTATACATCCAATAATTTTCTGCTTTTTTGTTTAACTGGCCTTTGTGTCACAATCATAAAACATTTTTCACCTTTAAATGTTAGACATTGTATAAAACAAAACAAAACAAAAAAAGCAATTAAGACCATTTCAATTCAGGTGTTCCCACTACAAAATATGGAAAATTCAAGAGGGTTGAATACTTACACATGACCCTTTATGCAAAATTTAGAGTAGCCTATTCATCAATCACCACAGGGAGAGCATGTGAACGTCTGAACAAAGTGTATCCTTCAGATTGTAAGTTTGAGTGTAAGCACAAGATTGAATCTACCTGCTGTGCCACAATAAATTAAGTCTTGCCTGGTCCTTTTGTGCTTGCTGGTGACATGATTGTACACTGACATCACTGCCCATCTTTTATTAACTCTTCTAAATTTGTCCTAGATTATCTGAACTGAATATATCTACAGCGATAATGTACATTTTGTTAGTCAAAATAGATATTTCATTATAATACAATACAGAGCAATACAATATAATGTCTAAATAAAGAATTGCAAAACATGATGGAAAAAAAGTGTTGGCCAAACGTCCAAACATACAGTAGGGTCCAAAGGTATAGGAAACAAACATAAGATTTTACAATTTTAAAACACAAATAAAGTAAATGTTGAATCTTAACATTAATCTAAACTATTAACTGCTTTATACAAGAGGTCAGATTTTCCTCATGTCTAATCTTCTCGAATGAAGCACGTGTTCAGGCGACACACTGGCGGATTTGATCTAAAATGGATCATAAGGTTTCGCACGAACTGATGGAGTCCGTGCCAGCACGAGCGCACACTGTCATTAAAGCTAAAAGGGGACAAAGTCTGAAATTCATGCAAACATTTCAAAGATTCTACTTTTCACTCAAGTGTTGTTGTCAATAATATAATAATAATAATTTAAAAAGCAGGTAGATGACTGAGATAAGGCCATGACTACAGAGACAGAGCGAACTTTTAGCCGTGACGCTAACCCGGTTCCTGCTGCGTGCCGTTATTGAAACTGTGACCGCATTTTTCTCCGCTTGCATAACCTATCGCGTGACTTGCTGCTTTAGGAACGTGAGGGAACGGAGCGCGGAGTAGGCGGGGCCTGGCCGCGGTGGGAGGAGCCACGAGCGCCTGCTTCCGCGTTTCCCCCTCCGCGTCTGCAGCCTCTGCGCCCTGATTACACCGCGCGCACCAGGTTTGCTCGTTTTCATGCCCGACGCTGCCTCTTCCGACTAATTTCGGTGACAGAGCATATAGCAAAAAGTCAGTTGTACAGAGGTCTGCTGTCTAACCCGCCCCCCTCTCACCCCTCCCTCCCTCCCTCCCTCTCTCACCCCTCCCTCCCTCCCTCCCTCTCTCCCTCCCTCCCTCCCCAGCGTTTATTACCGCCTACTCCTCCACATGCATCCGAGTGCTGGGCCCCGGCGTACCGGCTCCAGCCATGTCGGCGAGCGATGCAGCGGCTGCCTCCGGTGACAGTGCCCCCGGGGGAGAGACAGGTAGGTCAGCGTGCAGTGTTTAAAGCTCGACACCTCCACCGGAGAGCTGTTTTCGTCCAGGCGCTGACAGAGCGCGAGCTTCCCCGCAGCGGGCGGAGGGAGCGCGGAGCTGTTCCGCTCTCATTGGTGTTCACACTCAAACTAGGTCAGTAGTTCAGTAGAGCAAACTCTCACAGTCGAGGATTGACGCTGGGTGTTGTGTTGCTGTGCTCAACTGCCGTGTTTTGGAAATTTTCATCATTTTTCTGTGCGTCTCTTGTGCAAAGCGACCTGAATGTGGAGTTTGTTTGTAGATGTGCAGTGAGGCCCGGAGTTACACTGTCAATATGAACTTACTTGTAGCGATATGCTAAGACTAGTTAATATTAAGCCTGGTTTATCGATTGTTTTTTTAAACCTCATTTTCTGTCCTATATCACTTCTTGTTTGTTAATAACTCTGCATTGGTCCGCAACTTTTCGGCCCATTTCCTCTGTGTTAAGAAAACAGACGTGTGAAAACAACACTTTTGAATAGCTTAACACATGCAAGGAGACTGCGGTAATGAAACGCTTATCAAGCTTCCTGTTGGCCCATAACCTAGATTGTCCTGGTGCTTATGAAACGTGTGTGATGTGTGTCTGCCTTCAACCCAGGAGGTCTCATTTTATTTCAAGCAATGCTTTTTGCTTTGAGTCAGGTTTTTTTTTTGGTTATTTGGGGTTTTTTTTGGTCAGTAAGCATGCACACAGGTTTATTGTCCAGGTGAAATGAAATGATCAGTGTTGTGTTGAGTGAGTGTAGCAGGTGGTGATCAGGGTTGGAGCTGAAACTGGCTCTACATTTCTCATTTGTTTGGAAGTGACAAGATCATTTCGTCACTGTTCATTAGTTGTATATGAGTAAAAGTGGTACCAGAGCAGGGATGAAAAACACCCCCACACTACTTTTTTTCTTCTTAAATGAAGATTGAGTGAGGTGTTCTGGTGTTTCCTGCTGTCAGTGCTCCTGGATCTGGAGTGCGCTTAACGCACAAACAGTGCTTGTGTAATATGTAGGTCAAACTCGGCGCTGTTGTAGGCCAGCTCTCTGGTAAAGTCTTCTCCGAACAGTAAATGCGCCCGAATAAACCAAAACGACAAGAAATATTATGGTATTAATTACAGAAATGTCTTTGAACCGTCCCTGTGTAACAGACTCCGCGCAAACCAGTCTGTGTGTCTTTAAGTACCGTGCGATTGTTTAAAACGTTCTATAAATAAATCCAGCGTATACAGTATGTCATGTCTAGAGCCGCTTTCACATACAAAACCCTTGAATATATTGGGCGAAAACAACATGGGTAGATGGATAGATAGCCGAATCAATTTTCATTCCAGATCATTGTTCCATATAGTTAAAGAAATGGGTGTTGTGTATTCCCACCTGATGAGGTGGAATGTTGTGAAGAGCCTAAAAGTGTCAGGGGGGTGGAGGTAGCGAGGGCTCGATGAGCCCAGACCCTGATGTAGTATCACCCCCCCACCAATGTCCTGGCCAAGTAATCTGATCGTGGCTGGGAAGAAAAGCTTCTGTAGAGCCGTGCCTTCTATGTGGTGATGCTCACTGGCCAGTGACGTCTTAAGTTGTATCCTGAACAGGGAATGAGCTGGGTGGTGGTGGTCCCTCAGGATGCTTTGTGCCTTCTTCCTGCAGCGCTGTCTTCATTAGCTAGTCACTTAACATCTTTGGTAACCAGTCAAAAGTTCTTTTACTTCTGTCATTCCAATTTCCAGCCATATCTGCTATTGGATTTTTTTTCATTGTTGTTTTGAGTACGAGTATTCAGGTTATTTTGGTGTCAGTAGTTCAATCGCAATATCACTGTATCATGATTTATGTCATGACCGGTCAACACACACCAATCCAATGGTACCAATACCCACTGCAGCCATGGCAAAAGATTACCGTTAATGTTACTCGGTCGCCTGGGGATTGATCAACATTTTGACTTGACTGTTTTTGCTCCCATTCTTACATGACACCGTTATATGATAATAGTGGTACAGTTTTCAGTGAGAGTGTGAATGGGTTATATGGAGTTTTGTTGGTGGTTTAGGGCTCATTCATCTTCAGTAACTGCTTGCTCAGGGTACAGCGTCTATCCCAGGATTGTTGCATGAGAGCTGGGATACATCCTGGATGGGTCACCAGTCCATTTCAAGGCATCATGTGCACACACACACACACACACGCATACATTCAACATACATTTTCACATGTAGGGGCAATTTATCATCGCAAAAAATCCACATCCATCCATCAATCATCTATACCGCTTTATCCATCTGGGTTGCGGGGAAGCTGGAGCCAATCCCAGCATCTTCGGGCGAGAGGCGGGG